>JAJJWW010010988.1:0-404531 GCA_023531295.1 Papaver armeniacum
ACATATGAATTAGATAATCATCTTTAATAACATTTCAACCAGCATATTATTTCAGAGTACATTTCTAGCAATACTGACAAGGATTCATCACTGCGCTTCTCATTCCTGTTCGGCCAATGCCCTCTGACTAAATCTGCAAGTCAATTGAGTGAGTGACGCTCAATAAATGCATTCCCAATTCTCTAAAGATGCTGAAATATGCATTTATCAAGCACAAAACTTGCTATAACAGAATGCATTACAGCGGCGAATCAAATGTTCGAAATCCTAATCTTCAAATATGTCAATCTGAAATTCGATCTATCGTTCACAACACATGTATTATATCAACAAATCATTTAAGACTCAGCTTAACAATTCACATCAGCTTAATATTGTTTCAACAACTTTCATCCATTTAAATTTCCTGCGCCGATGCATATTAATATTGTGGCAACAAACTATTGAGTTTAAACCTCTACAATAATTGTCCTTGATTATTCATCAATGATTCAACGCTGCTATTCACGTAAATATAAGTGCGAAAACCATGAGTTAATCACCCATTTGGGGTACAATTCATCCATATGGGCTCACGCGGATTCAACAATCTGACCAATATTATATTTCGCGCGACCAATTCATAACGCAATTGTATTTTCCATGTCCTCTAATATATTTCAACACATATTATATCGCTCAATGTTTGCAGTTATATTAATATCGGCAATACTTTAAATCTACAATTTATGTTTAACAATTGAGTTCATGGTGCGGGCTGTGCGGGCCGTACACCCTTCTCGCCGTACGGTCAGCCTCCATCGTGGTAGAGAACAAAGAGTTCCTATGAGATCATACCCGGCCCCCTTCTCGAGATCGATACGGGCCCCCATTCGCGATGCGAAAACTTGGTTTAAGTACACCACTATCGTTTGCTCGACGCGGCGTGCGCCGTCGTGGATAAGCGTTTACAAGTTCCCATGAGGATCATTACCCATTTAATATAGGGATTACCGTGCTTTATGAGAGCATGTTTCATGTAATGGTAAAACATGAACTCATTTACTTTATAAATCATTTTCACAAACAACACAAGTAACCGTAACTAACAGCGAATTCATTCAGCTTTAATCAACACACTGGCTACTGTACATTACGTGCTGTATGTTTCTGTCTGATCATCCTCAGGCATTTTATAGGAACATTCCTGAAAGTGATATACAACATATCCAAAATTTTTACCAAACCAGCAGTTCCAAACAAAAGATGTTGAATTTATAATGACAACATAAAAACTGGGCAGGTATGTTGTTACCAAACAATTCATGATAAATTCATAACAATCTGAAATTGACCCAATCAAAGCACAATGAAAGATATATGTTTATCTACGGCACAATGAACCTCAAGTCTTTAATACCATTAGAAGACACTTTCTAAGAGGCATCAAGAGCAGGCAACTGTATCGAAGAAATTCAGAAATTATCGCCCATTTCAAACAGGCATTCAACTTAGTGGTTTACATTGGAAAATTCTCAAATTACTATGGTACACAATCATGTTGTCGACCTGACATCAAAAAGAACATATATTCGAATAAATCGCTGAATCATTATAATACAAGTCATATAAAGCTTGCCAAAGGAAAACACCTAAAGAAGAAAGGAGTTTCATTCTGCCTCAATTACTGCTGATTTTCTGGCTCTATCATCTTGGCCTAAATCTCCCGCTAGCTTTGGTTATACTCTAATACTGCTTTCTCCTATTTATATTCAGCAATTGTTTTATTTATCTTTTTCATTTCCTTTAATAATTTTCTTTGTTATTAAAAGTTAATTGGAAGCAAGCATATTTCCACCTGCGTTCTAGTTCAAGCAACCCCACTAGGTAGGCAAAGAACGATCTAAACCACGCTCAGTTCCTTATTTGATATGTGACGGAAATATGAAATACGGTATTATTCTACCGCCTTAAAAGAATTTAGATCATTAAAATTATGCTTCACCGTGTCAAAATGTCAACGATAAAAATCTGAAGTCAATATCGACACAGCACATAAGCAACTTTATAACTGCAAATTCCGAAGCAATAATCGAATCCGCTATGTGCAAACAATCGTAATCAGTGCGTATCATTCAATTGATCGTATCGTGTGTGTGCACAGTCCCATGGCAAGTCTAAAGCCTAAAAGCTCCCGATACCAACTTGCTGCCCCGAGTTCCCGGACCTTAGTCGCTCCGTATGTGTCGGGCTCGGCATTACAGTAAGACATGCATACGCCAACCTATTGATTTATTTATAACAACAAAGAAGTTATTTAACTTTTAATATAATTTAAACATATGAACAGATAATCATCTTTAATAACATTTTCAGCCAGCATGGCTGTCAGAGTACATTTCTAACAATACAATAAGGCAATTCAATCACTACGCTACTCATTCTGGCTCCTTTGTGCCGCGCCGATAAATCTGCGGAGATAGCTCGGTGAATGACGGCTGATAGGGCTTAATTATAAAGATGCTCAGGCATGTCATTTAGCAAAACGCTATAACGATACTGCAACTTTCGAATCAATGACCTATTCAGAATGCAATCCTCAACATTTTCGATAACTTATCGATACAAATTCGGTCTATGGATACAACATAATGTTATTATCAACAAATCATCCATTTTAGGAGAAATCAACTCAGCAATTCGCATCAGCTGTATTGTTTTCAACGCTCATCGACTGAATTTCCTGCGCCATTCACACATATTAATATTGTCACCGGCAAACATGAGGATTTAAAATACCTGTATTGTCAGCAGGTATTCATCAATGATGTACATACTATTCACGCATAAATATAGTCGCAGAAAACAGCGAGTTCGCAATGCCCATTTGCTGCGGCGAATTCACAATTCATCCATGGGCTCACGCTTGATTCAGCAATCTGTGAATTATGACTACTTACATTAATTCGCCAACCCCAGTATATTTTCAACAAATATCGCCGCCAATATATATTTCAATTTGCATGGTCACAATTTAATATTGTCATCACAACAACAACCGTGGTCGCTATTATCAGCGGTACTGTCTACATTGGGATTTAACAATTGAAGTTCATGTGCAGTGGCATCTGTTAAATACCTATCTGCTCGGCAGACGCCTCACATCTGATAAAAGAGAACAAGTTCTATGAGATAATACCATCTTAACTAGCGGATCATTACCCGTTTCATTAGCGATGCGAGCGGACCGTACACCGCTATGCGTTTATCGACGCGGTGTGTAATGTTAGAAAACTACTAATAATACCATTTAACTCTCGAGATAAATACCCGCCGTTAGCATGGAGATCATATTCCATCTAACGGAAAAACATGAATATTTCCTTTCATCATTTACATACAAGCAACCATGAAGCTTTAACACTATGAAACAACATGAGGAACTGCATTTATGCAAGCAAGTTAACTGCAACTATTACATTATATATTTCATTGCTTTATTAACATCGATAAATCTTCAATTGTCTCCTTCCTCCTTCCCTATTATTCGGTAATCCTCTCATCTCGGCCCGATTCTCTTAAGATTTGTTCATTTGCCTCAGAGTTTGTTTCTACTGGTCTTTTTAGCTCTGCTTCTCTCCTTCTTCGCTCCTGCCTATTTTGATCTTCTTGCTCGTTATTTTTGTAACACCCCGAGTTCCGGACCAGGGTCAAACCCATATGGAGATCCGAACTCGAAGCGTTACGGGTCGAAAAGAGACTTATGCATATAACTCTTCTAATTTATTTATAACAAAAAAATTATTTAACTTTTCTAATATGAATTTAAACATATGAATTAGATAATCATCTTTAATAACATTTTCAACCAACATATTATTTCAAATTACATTTCTAGCAATACAATAAGACAGTTCAATCACTACGCTACTCATTCCTAGCTTTATTTGTGCCACTGGATAAACTGCAAAGGATGTCAATTGGGGTGAGATGACACTCAATAGAATGCATTCCCAATTCTCTAAAGATGCTCAAACATAATCATTTTATCAAGCAAAAACATATAACAAGAATGCATTACAACTTCAACGAATCAATGATATATTCAAGAGTCACAATACCTCAATATTTTCGATAACTTATCCAATCTAGAATTCAGTCTATGGGTTCACAACATTAATGTTATTATCAACAAATCATCCATTTAGGATCAACTCAACAATTCACATCAACAATATTGTTTTCAACAACTCATCCATTTAAGTTTCCACACGCCATTCACATATTAATATTGTCACCAACAAACTATGAGTTTAAAATACCACAATAATTGTCAATAAGGTTATTCATCAATGATTCAACACATATATTCACGCATAAATATAGTCACAGAGAAACCATGAGTTCACTAATCACCCATTTGGGATTTAACACATCAATTCACAATTCATCCATATAAGATCACACTTGAGTTCAACAATCTATTGAATTATATTTCGCACATTAGTTCATAACACCAATTTCCAACAAATCATATAATATATATTTCAACACATGATTCACAATTTAATATTGTCATCACAACAAGTAACCATGAGGTCATATTAATATCAACAATACTTTCGACAAATCTACCAATTTATGTTTTAACAATTGAGTTCACGGTGACGAATGTCCTTGGTTCGTACACCCACCTATCGTTTATCGGCACGGACAGCCTCCATCGATGGTCAGGAACAAAAGTTCCTATGGGGATCATACCCATTTGCTCTCGGGGATCATTACCCATTTCATTAACAGTATGAAAACCTTGGTTCATACACCACCTATCGTTCTAAGCACGGACAGCCGCCATCGATGATCGGGAAACACAAGTTCCCATGGGGATCATTACCCATTTAACTCTCGGGGATCATTACCCGCCATTAACATGAAACATGTTTCATATAATGGTAAAACATGAACTCATTTCCTTTTATAAATCATTTTCACAAACAACACAAGCAACCATGGCTTAACAACATGAATTTCAGTCAAGCATTTAATCAAACACACTAGCTGCAACCACATTACATTATATGTTTCATGGTGATAACTTTATCTGATCATCCTCAAATTTTATAGGAACATTCCTGACAAATTATTATATAACATATCCAAAATTCACACCAAACCAACGGTTAAAAACAAAGATATTTGTTTTATATGATCATTCTAAAAACTGGGCAGATAACATCATATTATCATATTATTCACAGTAAATTCATATTAATCTCAAATTGAGCAATTCCAAAACAAAATGAAAGATAAGATGTTTATATACAACTTTCGTTAAGACTTCAAGTCATTTCAACATCATTAAGACTACCTACGAACATCAAAATCACAGCACAACCAAACTGTCCAGAAATTCAGAAACTATCACCCAATTTCAAACAAACATTCAACGGTGAATTTACATTGGAAAATTCTCAAATTTTGACTAGAGATACCCAATCATGTTATGTATCAATAATAGAAGTCTGATCATCAACAAGGTGTACATATTTATTCAAATAATTTACTGAATCATAACAATACAAAATCATTTAAAATAAACAACAAAGAAAAACACCTAAAAGAGAAAGGGTTTCACATTCTACCTTTTATTAGCTATAATCTCCTCTAAGTTCTTCATAGAATTCTTCTCTAAAGACCTAGCTTCATTTCCTTCTCTTTCTCTCTAACATTTTTGGTTAAAACTTTTATTTTTATTTTCTCTTTAATTCCTTTATAAACCATACACTAATGTTCATATTAATAACACTCTAATATTAATAATTACATCAATTATTTATTTATTTATCTTTTCATTTTCTCATAATTTTATTTATTATTAATTAATCTATTTCCACCTAACTTGTAGCTTTTCTATTTCAATGCACCCACCTAGGCTAAGGAAAAGAAACAATATTCTAGACCACATGGTTAGCTAAGTTGGGTATAACCCGACCCGAAAAAGGTACATAAAAATACAGGGTATTACAATTTTCTCCTCTTCTTTCCCCGCGACGCTCTTCCTCGTCTCTTTCGTCAATTCGCACGCCATTATATCGGTTGTTCTCTCTTCTTGGTTGCCTCTCAGCTCTCATCATCTGCACCCTCTCATATTCTTCGTTGATATTTCTATTGGTACGATTTTGTTCCCTCCTTCTTTCGCGGTTGTCGTGGTTATTCCGCCGGATTGCTTCTTCCATCTCTTGATTTTCCATTTGCTCTTATCCTTTTCTCTCATGAGCTAGTCGCGCTTGTTCAATGTAGTGTCTCTCAATATCATCCTCGATCTCTCGGTTTCTTCTCAATTCTTCTCTCCGTGCAAGATTATTCTTCCCTCAAGCACTGGGTCATTCGGCCCTTGGAGTTGCATGTTTCCTTGATTTTCCCTATTCCGCTCATTTTGAAAATTTTCGGGTGAGGAATATAACGATCTTCCATTTCTCCTCTTCTCTCGCCATGCTCTATGCTTGGATTTTGTGTTTTCTGTTGGTTTCCTTCCTCGGTACTTTCGTTGGTAGAACTCTCCCTCTTTCTTCCCTAATCGATCTCGAGCTTGATCTCGCACTACTTCTTGATCTTCTATTTTGCAATCTCATATTTTCCATCCTCAACTCATGATTTTTGTCTTGTCAAGTTTGCTCGTTCTTCCGCCTCTAGTAGTCTCTCTTCGTGTATTGTTTGTCTCAATCTTTCTAATCTTTGTGATTTCTTCGTTTCTGGATTGGTTTCTCCATTCGTCCCTTTGCCCTTGTCCATTGCTCACCACCAATGCTTGCTCCTCTTCTCTCTCATCTTGAGAATCGGATCTCCAAGTATGCACACTTACTCTATCATAATCCACAGCCGCATTTGCTATCTGGGAAATCGGTGGTTGATTTTGATCTTCTCCATCATTTCTCATATTCATCCTTGACGATTCTCTGTTTCATTCCTCCTTTCTCCAAACAAGTCTCCCCACTTCTTCTTACAATCGTTGGTTGCCTTTGTACATTTCTTCTTCTAGCCATTTTTCTTTTTCACTGAATTCTTGAGTATCACTCCAAATCTTTTCTCTATTAATCCAAATTCCTTTCGATTGCTGCGTCAATTCCTGCTCTTCCCTGTTTCTAGCGCATATGTAGTTGCGGGAAATCCCACACTACACCCCTCACTATATTTTGCTTAATTAGTTCATTGAAAGTTGTATAATTGAGAATGTTTATTGATTAATTTTATGAATTGTCTACACAGGAAAAGTAGAATTACACTTAGCCAGTAAAACACTCTTAAACTTTCTCTCTCCTAATGACTTGCCCAACAATTCCCAAAAGAGCTCTCTCCCTCACAGACTCACTCAACCCTTTATATAGGGTGATACATAGTGGATGACAGCTAAGCTACCCTTTATTTTCGGGAATGTCCCGCGAAGTGTCGCAGATGCACAAACATTCGCTCTCGCGACACTTCTTATCTCTCGCCAGGTCTCACGTCTTTTTTATGTTTTGCCTGTCGTTATTCATTGCGTCGTTTATTTTAGCTTCATGCGACTCCCTCGCGACATCGTCGTTGATTAATCCCGCGAGCCCTGTCTGTTACGATATTATGATCCTACACCATCCTTGGGTGCTACGCGGGACTTATCTATCTTGGGTGCCCCTTTATTTCTGACCGTTGGTCTTGACAGATGGCACGTTGTCTGAGTGCCACGGATGCCCCTATGTGTCATCCTGTGAGTGATGTCATCCACGTGGACCCTGTTAGCGCACGTGGCAATGGAGATAAATAAGTGTACTTACACAAATCATTGTTCCCTTAAACTACCACCGATTCATGCCTATGTACGTATGTCGACACTTGATTAGATTACTCCTACATCTCCCCCAAACATGTTTGCTTGAAAAGATATATCTTAATTAATCTCCTAGGCGCCAAGATGTGCACGGTTTCTGTTTTTTTTTTTTTTTCAATCCCACGGGTGCCTAGGCGCGCCTCATCTAGTGCCTAACACAACATAGATTGATCGGTTACGGTGCGATTACGCTCCCATTTAGGGTCATAGCAGCACAAATCAACATTATTGTGCCAAAATAGAACTTGGTTGCTCTCTGTCAAGGTGATTGGCTGACAAGAGATATTCTTACCGGGGCCTTGCCATGGAATACCAAACTCTTTTTTCTTTTTTTCTTTTTTTTGACTTAAAAGGTTAATTGTATAAAAGAAAAATGTAAAAAGACCAGGCCCTGAGAAGAACCTAGCCCCCATTTTCAAAGTGATACATATACAGATATTTCAGCCCCCATTTGCCATGGAATACCAAACTCCTTACTCCTTACTCCAACTCCAATAATGATAAATATACTTTCTGTTGTTGTCATCATCGATGATACCAGGGACGGAACTACGTGTATTGCAGGGGTGGCTGCCGCCTCCCCTGTAATTTTCAAAACCTTAATTAGTACTAGTAGTCAGTTTCGTTGATTTTAGGAAAAAAATCCGATATCCGCCCCCCTAAATAAATTCTAAATATATAAAAGGACAAGTGGAAGATATATATTTGTTTGTAAGAAAAATCTTGGAGATATTTCTGCTAATTTGTTAAAATGTAGCGACGTGGGGGAGTGGGGCTATTCGAGTCTAACTCATCCCTTCTCCTAATAACACGTCTTGGGAGTTATGGTTAATAATCTAAACCGTTTTAGAGCTATGATTTATTAAATCCGTTTTTCTTTTTAGTTCACTAAACCTAACACTTACAATTATTGTGGCTTTTCATTTTCATGGTATTTGTCCGGACCAAGAAAGTGAAGGTATTCATCTTACTTGTTTCTATCGGTTTAGTTTTTAACTAATTGAATTGGTTGGTAAGATTTCACATTTTGAGCTAGATTTATTTTTTTCATTTTGAAACTTCGGATTTGCTTATTACTCTTATAAATGAGTGATTTTTCGATTGATCAGTTGATTGTCTTAAATATATTTAGGGACAAGAAAGTTCTTAATTTTTATCAAATAATTTCTTTAGTAATGTATTAGGTTAGTTTTGTCCAAACAATTAGAGAAATCAATAAATTTTCCAAATATTTTTGACCTTGATCCGTGGTTAAAGTGAAAAAATAGTTTAAGTTCTACAGGTTTTAATTCTTTCAAGAGGAAAACCACGGACGACTAAAAAATGCAGAATATATCAAATTTGTGTGGATAGCTGGTAAGACCGGAAAATTGACTGTGTTCTCTTGTTCTTCTAAGTGATTGAACTTGTGCTTGGCTTAATGGCTTCTATCACAACAAGAGTAGGACGAGGATTTAAATTAAATAGTTCTAGTTTAATTTTGTTATAAGGGATAAAAAAAAAAAAAAATTAGTTCACCTCCCTTATAAAAAAATCCTGGCTCCGTCCCTGGATGATACTCTCCTCATGACCTCAAAGAAGCTCTTGTTGCCCGCCGAAAGTAAACAAGGTGGTTGTACGGGCAGTCGGAACTCCTCATCTTCTAAATCGAAAACCACAAGTTCAAGTCGTCCATAAAATAGAACTATGATTTTAGGCATACAGAAATCTTTTAGGGCATACCAAGTAAAGACAAAAAAGGAGTGTAAATAGCAAAATCAGAAGCCCCTTAACCAAATATTTTTGGTAATGGCAAATCTGCCCTTTTAGGATTAGTGTTAATACTAATGATTAGTTAAAATAATTCTGATTAGTGATTAATGATTAGTGATTAGTGATTAGTTTTAGGATTAATAAAAAAATTTGAGTAAGAAAAAAAAAAGTTAGGTTTTTTTAGAAGGAGAAGGGGAAAGTGAGAAATTTAGTTACCCTTGAATTGTAGTCATTTAGGCTGTTCGCGGGGTTTTTCCAACATATCTTATGTTTAATCTCACTTTTGTAGGTTAAAATCATCAAAAATCAGTATTTTTTCACTAAGGTTCGGCGAGTCTGGATGAACAGTTCGGCTAGCTGAAAGTGTTTATTATGAGCCGAACCTACCTTGTAGACCGAGTTCGGCTTGGTTCGAATTGTCCTAACAAGCCGAACCCTACACCGAATCTTCTGGAAGAAAAATGTTTAGGGTTGGCTTATATTTAGAAATTCGTAAGCGCCGAACTCGTTGAAACACGTTGTTCGGCAATTTGAATAAGTAGAATATAAGCCAGAACTCGATCATGTACATTTCGGGTTAATAATTTTGTATTGGGTTCGGCACATATTGTGAATATCGTAATAGCCGAACCTCGTAAATGTGCTAGGTTCGGCACATATTATGATTATCGAATACGCCGAACCCCTGTGCATCTCTTTCTGTGACTAGGTTCGGCTTGAAATTTCATTAAATTTCAAGCCGAATCATTCATATACACTTACAGGAAGCTTTTGTGAAGAACAGTTCGGCTTAAAAACGCAACTCAATTTTGAGCCGAACCCAACACCGTAACCGTCATTTAATCGATGAAAAACAACAAATAGGAGATTGGGTTTGTAAAACTTACTTTCTTATCCTCGTTTCCAGAGTTGGAGATGCAGTTGGTTCAATTTTGGTTCAATTGGTGGTTGATTTTCAGTTTCTACACCTTCATCTTCAATTGGTTCTTCTTCTTCAATTGATGGATTAGAAGACGATTTGGTTTGCCTAGTCTCTGCTTTTCTTTGTACGAGTCATTATGTAATTCAGTTTAATCGACACTCAAATTTTTACGAATCGACAATTAATCACGGTGATGAATTTTTTTTTTTTCGCGGGAGGGGAAGAGTTCGGCTAGAGGAGGAAGAAGAAGAGATGTTAAGGGAAAGTCGATTTTGATTTTTTAGAAAACTGATTTTAGATTTTTGTATTAAGGGTATATAGGTAATTGAGCTACCCATAGGTTACCCCTTATAAGGTCACTCAAGATGGGAATATCATTTTGTATGCCCTGAAAGTTTTTTGTATGCCTAAAATCATAGTTCATAAAATAAAGGTGAACGCAATGAATGGGCCGGGTGATTTCTCCAATATTTCTCCACCCACCAGCACCAGCACCCAAGTGTATAACCTTGGACACGTCTATAGGTAATGTGATCAGGAATAGTCTTTGATTCGACAGGGTAGTGGATTTTGACAACCTTATACTCTTTCGTTCTGGAAAAGTAACCGAATCCGCTCCCAGTTTGACCGTTCTCCTCCATGGATAATTTAAATAGAGCAACGTATTCTCCAGTTGCGGGATTGCACATGGAAACATCATCATCACAATAATGAATGGGCTGCACAACAGGTAGGGTGGGTAGGATGTGGCCTATTTCGCCACCCTAACCGGTGAATGGCGGATAAGAAAAACTTTACTTGCCACCCTACCCGCCATTAAACGGGTAAGACTCTACCCTACCCATCAAATTTGCGGGTCGGATAGGGTGGGTGACGGGTATAACCTCCTTTTTTTTCTTCCTTTTTTTTCTAGGGAAAAATACGGTTTAGTCCAAAACCCCATCCAAATATACTAGTTAGTCCTTACTCATTCAAGTAGATACAAATTAGTCCTTTTTTTATGGAAAGTAAATAAATAACCTTTTTGGTTTAGTGCAAATATTTGCAATTTAGTCCAAAGTGACTCATGATGATGTCAGCAGTTTTAAATAATATTTAAAAAATTTAAAATCAATTTATCTTTCGAACCGTTTGTCCAAAATTCGCAAACTTTATATATTCTGAAAGCTCTTTCCGAGAGCTACAAAAAGAGTACTCATATGACTATATAATTCTCATTTCTTTAAAAAATTAGTTTACATTGGTGTACAAACACGTACACATCTACAAAAATACAACCTGTTTACAATCCAAACTCATTACCAACACCAGCTCCAATGCTCAACCACTATTGACCCTGCTGCTGCAAACAACTACAACACATCAACCATTCAACTCAAATGTTTTATCCGTTTCTGTAGCTTTCCAATCTTAGCTGCACTCTCTACAGCAACACTACCCATCCAACAACAACATACATTCCTGCTCCTCGGTACCACCAACATCACTCATTTCAGATTTCATCTTCGCAATTCCATCAGCATTTCATATTTATTCACCAGATCACCACTTCAGAGTTCTACCATCTCAATAGCACCAGTTACTCAGCTGCACCATTCCGTGTACTACAACATAGAAGCAAACTCATTCTTCCAAATTTCCCATAGCATCACCTGCAATTGCTTCATAGCCAGCTGCATCTCATCCATACCCTGTAATTTCTCAGCCAACAACAATACACAGTGCTTCTTCATTTCGTTATCAGCTTACTCACTGCAGACTCTAAATCACACAAAGTAACAGCACTGTCTTTATCTCATATTCATCAAATCAACAGTTCTAACACCCTTGAAATCTCAGTAACACCATCTACTTTCAGACTCGAGCAGGCATAAACTCTAATCAAAGCAAACACATCTTCTAATTCATGTACAATCATAAACTGCATCATGTTTCTAACCACAAATTCAACCCAAGGACAACCAGTAATAAGCATGAAACATGCCATCTAATCGCCTGTATTAGCTCCATCAGACATAATGCCAGCGTTTTCAGTCATAGTTATATATCATGTGAACTTGAATCCTGTCCACCTCCTTTTTCTTCTGCAGCCCTTGCAGCAGCGTCCTTTCTTTCCCTCTCTTCCTCCATTGAAGCTCTAAGAGTAAGAGCAAGGTGTACAAACATATACACCTTGTATAACAAGCACAAAAAAAGGTGCACTTTTATATGCACAGACTTTTGAATATATGCTTACCAATACTTTTGTTGAATGATCTTTTCTATTGTATATCTGACCGAGATTCGAGAGGTTGTTGCTAATTTGGGTTGCATCCGTTGATGGAAGTTAATATGGTCAAATAGAAGCAACATTGATAAAGCTACAGTAGATATAATTATTTGGTTGGATTGATACATTAGCAAGCCTATGTTTATATTATGTGAATTAGGTTTAGTTCCTCAACGACTTTGGATTTTAGCTTAACCAACTGCTGCACTTGGCCTTGATTCTATAATCTCTACGTTTTTATAGTGGAAAGATGCTTGAATTTCTGCTTGCTAGAGAAGTATTGATACAATTGACAGTATTGGAGCAATCAGACATCCCTAATATTTCTTTCGTAACCAACATTCCGTGAGATTGTTCACTAAAACTTGATTAAGAGTCCTAAAATGGGATACTATGTACACATGTAATTTTTGTTACTTGTGTGCGAAAATATACACTTATATTATAGGTGTACAAATATGTACACATGGTGGTGTACCACCATGTACACATCTACAAAAATCATGAAAATTCAGCATACATACCCATGAAACATGCCATATATCAATGAGACATGATAGTAGTGTACACCATGTACAAAATCTAGAAAATCTAACATCGCACACACAAAACATGTCGTATATTCATGAGACGAAACAAAATGCATAAGTTTATACACATACAACTTGAATCGTCTACACATAAAAGTCTACAACAAAAAGAAAGAAAAAAAATACAAAATTGGGCATATCTGAAACAAGCAGTTAATCTAAGTAATTTCACATGAAACTTCTCAATGGGAGTTGCAAGTAGAGAGTTTAGTGGAAAAATATTTCTTTGCACCATATATGTATAAAAGGTTCTCGAGTTCAGTTATCCAGAGCTAAGACAAAGTGAATGATTAAAAAGAACAAAATTCAAGATGGTACTGACCTTATAACAAATATTGAATTGCGATCCAACGATAGTGTTTCACCTGTTGATATAAATTCCAATCTACCATTATCAAATTTGCATGCCGAATTGAAATTTCGAAATCAAAACAAAAGTATATGAGTAATAATTACCAGTAGAAGGATCAAATATTAACCAAAGCTTATTCCTGAATTGCCGATTAGCACCTATAAATCGCACCCAATAAACAGGTGTATAATTATGTACACAATAATCTTCAGCATGTGTACAACTATGTACACATCGCAACACACATTGAGAGCTTCTAGTTTGAGTAAAATAGGAACGCGATAATACTTAAGGTGCAGGAATTTGGATTGCTTTTGTATAATTATGTACTTATCAAAACAAATAGAATAACCAGGATGCAAAATAAAAGAAACAAATATAATGGTGGAAATTCTTAAGTAATACCTTTTAAATGTTTCGTTTTGCGTCTCAGCTTCGAATTGTGGAACCCAAAAAAGAATTCCCACCATCCAGATGAGTAGTCATGACCTTTGTTCTCGACCATTTCTAGAAGAAAAAAAAACAGAAGAGAAATGAATAAATGAATCTACCCTTATTTATCCCAATTAGTTAATGCAAGCATACAATGACATGAGGTAATATATCTGCAAGAAGTCATAAAGATCGTTACGATACCCATTTCATCACGAAGAATGCTAAGTTTTTCATATGTAAAACTAAAAATAGCCCATGTGGAATATACAAGAAGTCATATAAGTGGTGTACAAACATATACACCTCTTATAACAAGGACAAAAAAAAAAGTGCACTTCTATGTACACCGTGTATAGCTGGTAAACATCAAAAAGGGTGAAGGACTACTAACTGCAGCTAAAAGATAGGCATGAAATGGAATAACAAAATGAAGCCCCTTATATAATTATGACATACATACATGAATAATCAACATGTGACGTGCAACAAGAGGCATTTTTTACAATAGATAGTAATAGGTCTACTAGAAACAAAACCAGTTAAGATGCATAATTTTAGCTAATTATTAAAATTTTGATATATGCTACATGACACAAAAACTAGACACTAGTTTTACCAAATGAGAAAGAAACTAAAAGGTATATACAACAATTAGATAAAGAAAGAGTAAAAACCAACAACATAACTCAAAAGGGGCAGCAATAAGCTAGAATTAATATCTAAGGTAGTGACCACCATGCCTTCTTAGTTGTAGACCACTCAAAATGTCCGTAAAATACTCAGAAGTTAGATTCGAGCATTTTGATATTAAAAATTGATAATTAATATTAGGATCCAAATATGAGTAACCATCTCACTAAGTGTTGCCCGAGAAATGGTGTAGCTAATATGAGAACTGTTGATGTTTTCAGCCCAACCCGGTATATGCTGTTAAATTTGAAATTGTTGATTTATGTGTGTATTTTGATGTGGATATGCAAGTACAGACATACTAACTAGAATAGAAAAAACTTATATTCATTTACAAATTTCATGTCAGCCAACTGCAAAACCACTTGTTAGAATGGATGCCTATATTACATTTTCAAAAATATTACGACTAACACAACGAATCTAATTAGAGAAAGCATAAACGAGCTAAAGACTATGCACCTCCGTAATATTTCTCTCTCACATTCAAACAAGTAATCATGCCAACATGGATATGTATTGTAAACTATATACTAGTTTGATTCATTATCAATGTAGTAAAACAAAGTATGGATGATTATTTTAACAATATGATATATATATATATGGGTGGAGATTGTCCTATGACAACCACGATACAATAATATAATGTATACATCCTACATGTTATGATGTTGATTTCTAATCAACTGATCACCTAATTATCCTTGTTTGATTGGGGACCAAGGATTTTAATTGGGGGCCTCCACTAGAGGACAAAAAGGTCACCCCAACCTAATTTTGGTCGCCCCTTATATTTTTTTATAAATGGCTAAAATACCCCTAAATAATTAGTGATAATCTTAATTAATTAGTGATAACCTTACTTAATTAGAATTTAACCTTTCTTTTTTTCGAATTTTTTGTTTGCAATTTTTTTTTCTTTTTTTTTATCCCAGATTTGTATGAAAAATCGACATGGTATTGAAGTGTTTCAGTGACGACTCTAAACAGTCGTTTTCGACTGTCTCAGCGACGACTCTAAACAATCGTTATTTACTATAAAAGAGTCGTTATCTTCTTCGAGGAGTCATTAATGGCGGAAATGTACGACAGTTTAGAGTCGTCATATACATAATCAATTCCTTGACGACCCTTTGAAAGAGTCGTTATTGTTTTTATATTGTATATGACGACTCTAAACTGTCGTTATGGTTTTTGAAGTATCGTTACTGACAGTCGTTATTCTCTAAAAAGAGTCGTTATTTTCGAAGAGTTGTTAATGGCAGAAATGCATTAAAGGGTCGTAATAGTATTGAATACGACAATGACGACCCTTAACAGTCGTTATTGTCATTGAAGGGTCGTTAATTAGGGTCGTTAATTGAAAAAGAAAAAAAATCGTAAAGGGTAAAACAGTATTTTCACTATCGGTTTAATACGCCCTGAAAAATTTGGGGTGCAAGTAAAATGTCAAGGCCCCCAATTAAAATCTCCGGCCCCCAATCAAACGAGGCTAATTATCAATGTATTCCATCTTAGAATTTATACACAACATTTTTTCTCTACAAATTATTGCGTCAATAATCAATTTATCTCTAACACCAACAAAATATTAAATAACGACTTACTGAATTAAAAGAAAAAAACATTACAGTTAGGTAAAATTCAAACAAAACAAAGAGATTAAGAGATGGAGTCAAGAATATTGAACTTGTTTAACAACAAAATCGACGATTTTATATTTACGAAATGTAAAAGAACAGAGATAGAAAGATGCAATCGAGTTTTTTAATCTCATCTTTTAATCGATCGGATCATCATGAGTATTCATCATCTTTAATTCTTAGAATCATCAAATAAAAACTTACGTCTGGAATCAAAAGAATCCCAAAAATTTTAAAAACTGGGCAAAAAGGTTGAAATTACTCGAGATCTGGTAGATTTTGTGGAGAGATTCGATCTTCTAACTGAGATCTCATATACCAATTAAAATTGATGAATAATCGATCTGAAACGTGATGATTGACTAAAATCTAAATCATTTTCGTTTCGGAGCTCTCTCGTCACAGGACAATGAAGAAATAAATTAGAAACACACGGATACCCCAGGTTTCTACATGAAAAGAAATTTTTGGACTAAATCGTTCAAATAAGGACCGACTCGTTTGAGATTTGGTAAATTTGGATCAGAGAGTGCTAGGCTTGAGATGGATGGACTAGAGCGTCCAAAGCCCATTAAAAATGGGATTAAACGTCAATTTTTACTTTTTTCACCCAAGTTTGGAAGGTCAGATACTCAGATTACCCTGTCAAATTTAATCTCGGACTTATTAATCATGGAATTTTAACAACTTTATAAGTCAAATCTTTCAAAAAAATTGTTGCAACCAGTCACAAGAATCTTAGCAGCCAAGGATTTGAACGACAAAAAAAAAAAAATTGAACTTTACATCAGGGGTATGTGAAGTAACTCAGAAATTAAAAATATCAGGACAACCCACCAGTATGTAACAAACTAAGGAAACATTCGGAGCCAAATCGGTGTCCCGCAATCCCAGTAGCTCAATGGATGGACAAGATCACCAAACAACTAGGCGTCCATGCAATCTTATTCTTCAATCGTCATCTACGATGATGTAATATACACTAAGATCACCAAACAGCACTGCAACACGCCAAAATCCAGTCAAATCTCAATAATCAATGGCACCAAAATTTAGTCATATCTAACCATTGGTAGCAAAATCACTCAAACTCAAATTTCCCAACGGAAGATGACATAACACAGCAAGACCACCGGTATTCAGTTTTGGACTTTTCCTCTTGTGTGAGAATGTTCATTAATCTAACAAAACATAATAGATCACAACATGGGTTTTGTCTTCAACTCATTTTCCCTTCAGACCTTTCAACATCTCGACATAACTAAAAACCAGAACGGATTGGCAATTTCACAAACTAACTGGTAAATACTTCATAATATACAGACAGGGCACATGACATCTCTTCTGTAATCTCAACCATGTTTGCTCACACTATGCCTGCACAAACTAAATTAACTACACGTCAAAGCCAGGCATTCACAAGTTCTGATAGCAGTATATATTAGCAGTTCAAGACTTGAAAATGAGCTGCAAGGTTATGTGATATCAACATAAAAAAGTAACAACGATAATACAGAACTTCAAGAGTGTAAGAAAAGATGCTGGACTTGTGTCCTAATTCCACTAAGCACAACAATAAAAGGGTTATTTGGTTTTTGGTACTTACATTTTGACCAACATTAGTGTTTGGTCTAACTTTTGTCCAAGTTAGTGCTTGGTACTTGGAAATGACGTTGACCCGCGCTGACTAACTAGAATCATGACTCCTGTTTAGTATTTATTTTTATTTTTAAGATAATAATAATTACTTAACGCCGTTAACAGTGCCGTTAACACGTGATTTTCTTATAAAGTCACATGACTACAACTTTATTGTACGGTCCAGATTCCCTAGATCTAACGGCCTGATTTTTATTGTTTCAAAAAATATGACCGTTTGGACATTACCTATAAAAGAACATTTTCTCACACTATTTTCTACCACCTCACAATTTTCTTCTCCTGAACCTGCAAATTCTTATCTTCATCGTCAACAATCTTCTGCACCCACATTTCTTCACCCAGAAGCATACATAATGGAGGGTCCCAGCTCATCATTAGCTGAAAAGCGTCATCTATGTATTTCGATGGTCATGTTGTTCGAGATTGTCCACAGGAAGGCACAAAATGCACCCTAACCAAGCGCAAGGGGTACCTATTTCTCGAGAAAAAGTTGTAAAAGGCAAAAAAAGGTTTCCAACCTTATGTGAAGTGCAACTATTGTGGAGTTTTCATCTGGTTAGATGCTTATGTAGCATCACTCAAAGGAATTCCACCACCTATTCCACCCCCTCTGAATGATGAATACAAATGGCTGAAAGATAAACAGTTCTACTGCTACTCATGTGGGGATGCTGATCACATGGCTTATAACTGCAAAATCAACCTCTTACCATGCACAGATCCAGGCTGTGATGGTAAGATGAAGCTGCTGACATCCAAAAAACGAATCTATTGGCAACAAGTACTATTTATGTCAAACATGTAAGAAGGTTAAGTTTCTTTAAGAATATAAGAAAGTGGTGGAAGATGTATGAACCCAGCTAGTTGTAATACCTATGATCTGCTAATCTAAGTAATTTGTTCTATATTGTTCCTAAACTAACAAGCAACACTAACTTATACAACAACAATCCATTCATACACACATAGTTTATAAGGATAAAAACTTTGAAATCATTAATGTATGTTCATTAAGCAATAACAGGTTGAGGTTCCAAAAAGTTTAGAAACTTAGGTCTAATTGTTCATAAATATGAAAACCTAGATACCGTCATATAGTAGTTCATAAAGCAAGCAACTGCATATGTTGTTCAAAACATGTAGAAGTGTAAATAAAAGCAACTGCAGTTGTCCAAAATAGTGAAAATGTGGACTTAAAGCATAAATGATCATTCTTCAGTAAGATCAATAGTTATTCTATTGAGGGCATTACCTATAGCCCTTTGGATCCTTCCCCGCTCCTTCTTGGTGGTGAAGGCAATACTGAGTTCGGAGCTCAGATCGGGTTCATCCTCATGCTCGACTCGGGTTACAGTGCGGTAGTAGTGGCTCAGGCAGCAAGGGCTCAGGAGTTTGTCTTCTCCTTTTCTGTTGTACACCACCACCTGTTGTTCTAACACCACCACCTCTGGTTCTAACACCACCACCTCTAGTACTACTACCACCAAAGTTTCCTATCATAAAACAACCATTTAAACCTCCAATAGACACTGAAGCTACATATGGATGTTGCATGACAAGAGGATTGGTTCTTGCAAAGCATCGGGAATGGGTTCTTGCGACACAAGAACAATTTGGTGCGATCTAATAAGAAAATACCGAGAAAGTTTGCGTGGGATTAACACTTGAAGGGAATAACTAGTCCAACACTTGAAAAATAGAAGTATGGTGTCAATTTGCAGGGATTACCCGAGCCCTTCGAGTCCTTGGAACTGCATCCTCACATAGAAGACCTATACCAAATATGCGCCCTCTCTTTTTATGAACACCAAACGTCGAACCCCTCCTTCCAACTCTACCCCCACCTCTAGTACCTGGAGTCCAACCACCTCTTCCGAAAGATCTTCCAGGAGGGACCCAAACTGGTGCAGCTGGTGCTGGTACAGCTGGTGTTGGTGCTGGTGCAGATGGTGCTGGTGCATCCCCAAAGAGCAAGTATTCAGCTCCTCTCCCACCTGTCCTGCCACATCCTCTGCCACCTCCTCTACCACCTGTCCTGCTTCCTCCACTGCCACTTGTCCTGCCACCTGTCCTTCCACCTCCTCTGCCAACTGTCCTTCCACCTCCACTGCCAACTCCTCTCCCACTTGTCCTGCCACCTCCACTGCCACCTCCTCTCCCACCTGTCCTGCCACCTCCACTGCCACCTCCTCTTCCACTATTATGTTGTTCATTTAGATACTCTACAAAATCCATAGCTGGATTCCACATCACTTATGGTTCACCACCTGCAAACAAAGAATATCATTAAAGTTAGTCAAAACAAGACAAAGATAAAGATAAAGATAAATATAAAGATAAAGACAAAAAAAAAATATAAAAGTTCACCACCTTGGGCAGCTTCAAATTCAGCCTTTCTAGGACAACCCCTCTTGTTGTGCCCAAATTCAGTACATAATTTACACTGCTTCCTCTGTCTATTTCCACCTCTAGCTTCATCTGCATCTCTTCTCCTTTCAGTCCTTGGTCTGCCTCTCGCCTCTCATATGGTGGAGGTTTTACTTTATGTTGAATTTCATCCAATGACTTCCATTTACATACATTGTCCATTGGACCAACCATTCCAGCATATGTGGTTCTGTACTTGTCCACATGATGATATTCATCAACATACCTGCAAAACAAGAAGAAAACAACAAAAAAATTGGATTAGATAAAGTTGTTAAACGTAAAATTTCATAAAAAAAATTAATTTAAGACAAACATGAAATAACTTACTCTTTCCAGTCATCATTTTTGTTGAAAAATGAAGCATTGATTGCATGTTCACTAGGAATCCCAGTGACATCCCAAAACCTACAAGAACATTGATGCTTAGGCAAATCAACAACCCAAGAACATCCATTCCTGTGATCAATGACTGTCCACACATCTTTTCTAGTAGGGACCCTTTCAAATGTTGTTGCTTTTTGCATGTTCATATAATAAATCTCTTTTGCCCTTGGGACCACACCTCCATCAGGATAACTCTCACCTTGTAATCTCCTATCAAACATCAACCTTGTCACCATCAGGTGATACTTCTCAAGAAACTTACAAACAGGTAGACCTCTTATATCCAATATCCATGCATTAAAAGCTTCACAAAAGTTTGAAGTTATGTGTTCACAGCTTGATGAAGTATCAAAGAAAGCCCTTGCCCACTGTGCAGAATCTTTTCTCTGTAAATAAGCCACTACTTCTGGTCTTACATCCATCATCTTCTTCATTTCTATATCATGATCTTCCTTCACATATGACCTTGCTGCATTCCATGCAAGTGCTTCAAGATGCTTTCCAGGGTGATATCTTTTCATGTTCTTGTACATATGTCTAAAACAATACCTATGGTAATGATTCACATCGGAAAAGTTTGTGTCAACGGCTGATATGAGTCCCTTCTCCCTGCCTGATATGAATGTAAGTGCTCTTGGATGTAGTTTCAAATATGGGGCAACAATCCTAAGAAACTCAGTCCAATTTTCTTTGTTTTCCTTTCTACATATGAATATAGCAATTGGAAATAATCCATTGTTTGCATTTAATGACATAATGCTTAAGAAAACACCTCCATACTCCCCTTTAAGAAAACAACCATCTAAACCTAGAATAGCTCTACAACCAAGTCTAAACCCTTCTAGAGAACATTTATATGCTATACAGAGATGCTTGAACTTACCGCCTTCATCTCATTTGCTGACTAGCAATACTACATCATTCCTCTTCGTATTTGCTCACAACATTCAGGACTTAAAGCATAACTTTCTTCATAGTTTCCAAAAAATCTTTCCATACACATATGCCAAGCATGCCAAGCAGTCCAATAAGAGATCTCTACAGAGCGAACCATCTTCACTTCATACTTGAAATCCTTTGGTTTATAGTTAGGATGAGCTTTAAAGGCATCTAACATAACCCTGAATACCCCACCTACAAACACAAAACAGTTCACACACACATTAGATACCTAAAGTAATGTTGAACATAAAAAATAATAACTTAAACAACATTTGTAAACACAATTACATTGCTTTGGCCAAGGGATTGTTGATTCCATGAGTGGTTTTACAAGTGTGCTCAAAATCACCCTTCTTGCACCTAAATGTAACTTTATCCCAAATTCTTGAGCAATATACATTCCATTTACAGTTTGGGTCCTTGCATTTATATCTGTTGTTGAATTCAAAAGTATTCTTGACCCGGAAAATGTCAAAATTCTAAAATATATTTTGATCCTTGATGTAATCCCCGCATTCTTGGCATGAAGCCCATTCTGCCCAACAAACATCTTGTCGAGAATAGTAGTATCACTCTTCCAAGTCTTCAACTCTTCCTCTTCATAGACTCTTCTGTTTTCTCCACATAGTCATGATACTCTGCACTCTTCTTAATCACACTTGCTAACTGCTTTCAGCCCATGTCATCCTCTTTCTCAGTGGAGTTCTCCTGTGGAACTTCTATTGGATCTTGTTCTTCATCTGACTCTGACTCACCAGTTGATATATACTTCTCTTCAAGATTACACTTTTTGATATTGAGGACCTTTTTCTTAGTTAGTTCCACAGCAGCTTCCTCTACTTGAGTAACCGATTCAATTTGGCTCAAATCCACATCAACATATGATCCACCTGCTGGTTCACTAACACTTCTACCTAAACCATTTACACAACTACTTGACCCAACTTCATTAACAGCTTTACTATCTCTTCTTGTACCACCACCCTCTTTGACAACTTTCCTAACCTTTCTTGTACTGCCACCCATCTCTTTAACACCTTTCCTAACCTTTTTTGTACTGCCACCCACCTCTTTAACACCTTTCCTAACTTCATTTACACCACTACTTGACCCACCTTCTGTATTCAAATTCACTGTCACATTTACATTGACATTTAAATCATCCACCTGACTTACATTCACATTTAAATCATCCACCTGACTTACAACAGTTTCTTCTTCAATACCTTTGGTGTTATTTGGCTTGTCATACTTGTGTAATTGTGAGAGCCAATCTAGCTCCTCCTCAGCCAAACAATCAGGCCTTCTTGCATTTAAATGAGAATCCTTTTTGGCCCTACTAGTCCCTACCAAATAACCATCTTTAGTTGGGTAATATTTAGGCAGTTCAGACCCATCCATTTCTGCACATCAACATCACACTACAAATTAATACATTGCATACTTTAAAATCAAAGAACCACTTCACTGTATACTTTAAAATCAAAGAACCACTTCACTGTATAAAGATAAAACCATATAGAATTTGTGGAAACCAACAAAAAAATCCGACAAAATAACGATTAAACAAACAAACCCCACGTTCTATTTCCCTTTTAAAGTCTTAAAAAACACCCAATTCCAAAAATCCCCGAATTAAAAAAAACCCTAACTTTATGAAATCGAAAAAGGAAAGAAATCAGACAAAACCTGACACTTAAATTACTCTAAAAGGGTCGAATCATATCAAAAATAATGAATCTAATGCAGAAAACTAATAAAATCGTACACAAATCATAACACTTACCACTGTAATCGATAACACAGGTACAAGAAGTTCCTTTCACAAGAATCTTCCAAATAAGTCTTCAATAACTAAAACAAATTGATAAAACCTAACAATAACACTCGATTAACCTAGATTCAATCACGATCCGAATCTCTCCTAACATTTTCTTCGCTCTTCTCTCTGATGGTGGCGGGTAAAAAAAACACACTAATGAAATTAGGGTAAACATCTTTTTCGTTTATATCGATCGGGTAGATTCAATCTTAGCCATTCATCGAAGAGACTGCTATTGCACGTACACGTGTTAGATGGGAAACTCTGTTAAGGACATGGTTTGTCATTGTTGGTAAAGTTATTTAATTTTTGGTAATTAACTATTTAATTCACGAAAAAAGAAACACGTCATCAAATTGGTTAGTCAGCGCGGGTCAACGTCATTTCCAAGTACCAAGCACTAACTTGGACAAAAGTTAGACCAAACACTAATGTTGGTCAAAATGTAAGTACCAAAAACCAAATAACCCAAAATAAAAAGCTACCAACACAAAGATCAATTCAGAGTCCATACTCTACGTACAACCAAAGAGTAAACTGTAAATAAGATTTGCAAACATTGCATCATTTGTTCATGCACTTAACTACGAGCTCAGAGAATCAATTCACATTTTTTTGCATAAATGACCTTCCTAGAATGTTATCAAGAAAAACTAATATTTTCGAAGAACAAGAGACAAAGGAAAAACACTTAAATAGTCTAAGATTACCCGGAAGAGTTACACAAAAATAAGAAAGCATGTATCTAAAAAAGATAATGGAAACAAGTTAACTTAATATTTAAAATGAGAGAATATATAAAACAAAATCTGCATTATCACACACAGCAACCACTAAGAATACAAACCAAAATCAAAATCCAATGAATAGAATTCTTTAACCATAAAACTAACACAAAGTGGAGCGACATCGTTAACCTAGCTCCCATTCCATATACACAGTAGACCCACTAGTCCTCCCATTTTTCTAAAAACTCAAGTTTTATATTATGATATTCAATGATCAAAGGTTACACAAGAACCAATCAAAACATAAAAGCTCTGTTTATGTATCAGAAAATGAGAGAACAATGAGTATTTAGATTCATGAAGAACTAGTTAAGGATGGACTAGAATCTGATGTTTTTGTTGGGCCTAGTCTAGTTGATTTATCCGATATTGTCAGCCTACCGAATAAATTCCCCAAGTGCCCAGGAAATAACTCAGTGTTCTTGCATCACTAAAGCTAATACTAGCCATAACCTTACTAGACAAATTCAACCATTGGTAGTGCTTCTTTGCTACTCTTAGTCTGTTCATAGCCTGGCACAGTGCCTATAAAAGCAACCAATGAAAATGCATATAACAATTTAAATTATGAAAATGCACAGTGCCCAGGAAATAACTCAGTGTCTTTTCACATATAAACTGTAGGGAACAGATCTTTAATAAAGATTAAGTAAGATGATCAAGCTGCAAGACTATTTCCTAGATCATACAGCGTATTAATTTATGAATTCTGCCGCACCAAACTGACTCTACATACTGAATTACATTTTCTATGAGAATCACATTGAAACTCATCCTCCATGTAGAACAAATTAAATTTCTATGAGAAATTTCATCAATCAGTTAACATGCGTATTAATTTCTCACAATGACAATCATATTACTCAACTGATTTCAAATATATTTCTTCAAATACAAATAAAACACCAAGCAATACAACATACTTCAGATATAAAAAGAAAAACCCATTCAGATTATTGAAAAAAAAATGATAATTATGTAAAAAAATGATAATTATGTGATTATTATGGGATTACCTAAGATTGGACATCAATTCAAAACTTCTCCACCAGATTTGCCGGAGTTAGATTATTAGGGTGTAAACGAACCAACTGAGAAAAGGGTTTTAACCGAGACCTTGAAAAATGAACATGAATCCGAGAAGAGTAAGGTTTAGGACTCTAGGGTTTAAACTGCAAAAGGAGATGGGTTTCTGTATTCGATTTGAGGTGAGAAAGAAGAGAAAAGAGATAGGCAGAGGAAAAAGCAAGTTTCTATGTTACCCCTGAAATATTTTAAAATAACGAAAAAATGGTTAGGAGAAAAAAACAATAAAAGGGTTATTTTATATTTTCAATATTAGGCGGGTAGGATATGATAATTTCGAGCTTTATCCGTCAGCCTACCCGTTTAACGGTGGGTAAGAAATCTTTAACCATCACCTATCCATCAAACAACGGGTAAGATAGAATACGGATAAACAGTGAGTGATGATACACCCACCGAATTTAAATCCCGAGATGTGTCCCGACACACACAGCCCTTGGGCCCACCACATATTTGTCTCAGTCGGGATTTGGCGTCAGAAAACACTCTCGGTAGCTTTATCATTTCCGTAAAACAGTGGCGGGTAGGATAGAAATCCCGGTATGGATAAAATATGTGCACTTAGTCTCGATGATTATGATAAGTCGGTCTTAATGAGAGGATGATTAATCTTTCCTAGTGTTGTGTGAGAAAATCAGCGTCCATGACCATTGCTTACCTCGACGTGACCTTCATACTAGAGCTGAGCATCGTCTTTCCCTTCTGGTTAGAAGAAGAAAACAAGACCCATCTTAAATTTGGAGAAGGCGGTACCCCATGTGCTCAAGAGGGATTGGCAAGGTACATGACACAGAAATTCGTATGAATTATCTACCCTCCATTAAATTGCAAAAACAAAAACTCGTGAATTTTTGATGAATTTGTTTATGCTATATGTTATTTACATTTTTTATTTAAACAAACTCCAAAGGGAGCAATTTATTGATGAGCTATTTATTGGAATGGGACTTAAAAAACCAGGCTTGATTGGGGTATACCCAAACTAATTGGGGTATACCCAATAAGACAAAATTGGGTCATTTTGAAGTAAAACCAAGCCACCCCTTAACCTTGTATTTTCTAAATGGCTAATATGCCTTGTTTAATTAACACTAAAAAAATCTGATTAGCTTAATTAATTGAGTTTAGATTAAAATTTTGAAATTATGAATTCAGTAGTCTTTAACCCGTCTTATGAGTTCGATTTGGATCAAAAAAAATTGTTTTGAAAATGTGAAAGGTCGGAAAGGTCGATGTTCCGCCGGCATGGTAGACGTTTTAATAAGATGCCGACCAATTACAACCGACATTGTCTACGGATGAAGAACATGCCGACTACATCTGACCGGCAAGGTCTGCGGATGAAGAACATGCCGGCAACATATGGCCGGCAAGGTCGATAAAAAATACCCTGCCGACTATAAGATTTTTGACATACAGAGAAGGTGTTACAAATGCATGATTTGTCGGCAAGGTACTAATTTCATAACCTGCCGACTATATTTTAGTCGGAAAGGTATAGAGATGGATATCTTGCCGACCCTGTAATTGCTAAATTCAGAGATGAAAAAGTCGGCATGTTATTCAACCTTATACCCTGCCGACTATATTTTGGTCGGCAAGGTCGACAAAAAATACCCTGCCGACTTTTGGTTCGTTTTGATTTTTTTTTTTTTTTTTTTTTTTTTTTTTGATTTCACGTGTATAGTTAGAGTGTAGAAGAAAAATTTTGATTTTGATTTTTTTTTAAATATTTTGGTCGGCAAGGTTTTTTAGTATGGGCAATTTGGTCTTTTAACACCTTTTAGACACCCCTTAGCACACTAGTTTGGATGGGAATAAAATGGGTATACCCCAATTAATCTGGGTATACCCCAATCTCGGCAGGTTAAAAAATGGTGAAAATCACGCACTTATTATTCCTTATCGGAAATTCCAAAATACTCTTTTTGTCCCATTTTAGATGAAGATTAGGTTTTTTTTGTAAGTCTCATATTATTTCAAGGTTTTCTTATTTTTCTCAATAATTTCCTGATTTATCCCTGCTTTGGAATCATATACAAATATAAAATATTGCGTAAGTTCAATTTCCCAAAATCAAATTCTTAAACAATTCATTAGATTCCAAATTTATACTAGAATCTACGAATTAAAAAATAAAGACATCAATACTTTTGGAACTATTAATGAGGGTACATTTGGAAAAATTTAATCTCTTTCTTTTGTCTTAATCTGTGTGAAAACACCTACACCTTTATCTAAACTAGGACGGAGGGAGTAACATTTTGGACTTTTAGCAATCGTTTATACTTTTTTTGTCCTTGAAAATATACTTTTAGCAACTGTTTTGGTCAAACGAGGACTCAATATGTCCCACAAGCATACCACAAATGTACCATTGACTATCCCGGTTGACTGACCCCAAACATGCGGGTGCACTCCCTACTTGGACACTTTCAAAACGTAGTATTGACCGTTAATCGAATAATGTCGAGTGTTGTTGACCATAAACATGAGTCCGATTGATCGGGGTCAATATCTCGAATGCACTATTAGTGCACTCCAAAAAAATGCTCCCACTGTATTCATAGTGCAGTCGTATACAGAGACATGGGCGTCATTTTTTTGGTCATATTTTGCCCTTTTGGTTTTTTGAATTTAACAGAGCGTTGACCATATACGCGGAATTGTACGATTTTTTAAGTCCTTTTTCATCAAGCGGAATGGGGCGATTTTTTAAATCATTTTTCGGAAAATATCTTTATTGATAAGAAATGAAAAATAGAAATAGAGGGGACTAGACCATACCTCTAAAGAAATATGTATTATTTACGTTTTACATAGACAAAGAAAATATTTAATCCTTTTGGAACTATAAAATCTACGGAAAATGGGTAATTTGTCCAAATATTTTTAAAATATGGTTCAAATGGACGAGTAAAAATTAGTATGGGTGAAATGGACACTAAGGATGAAAATAGCGAGAATGAAACTGGATTCATCCTGACTTAAACTTAAAAAATATTAAGGATGAAAATGGATGCATCGTGATGTAAATTAAAAATAAGAAAAAGTATTTGAAAATGGGCAGGATGAAACTGTTTACATCCTAACTATTTTTACATTTTTGTCCATTTAAACAGTATCAAAATCTAAATGTCCTTTTCACCCGGGAATTGTTGATTTTGGTCTTTTAACCAATTTTGTGTAGAATCTATATATAGAAGCGTCCCCAATTTGTGTGACGAAGATTCGGTGACTTTCGTACACCCATGCGAAGACGGATTTATGGCCAATCTCGATAAAACCAGAATTTATTCTTAGAAAAGATGCCGTAAAAAGGCAAGAGGACGGTATAATCTCAAGTAATCAAGCTTGCATGCACTGAAAAATACCCTAAAAAAAATAACCAAGGGAACCAGAAATTGGTAAAAGGTTCACATGCCCTCATCTACTTGGTTCTTGTGATGACTATGTGAGTTAGGTCCACCAGAGCCCGTCTCGATTTGATGACATTATCATCAACGCTTTGAGGAAGAGAGTCGATAGCTGAGGCTGCTAGGCTGGCATGCTCAATTGCTAGCTCGGTAGCTCTTTGTATTCCACGACTCTTCCCAAGGTAATCAAGGGCAAGTTGAACGTCAACTGGGTCCTTGAAGCTTCTATAAATAATATCTTGCAACTGCGGAAATTCTTCAATAGCAAACAATATTGGAGCTGTTATAATTCCATGGCGGATATCGGACAGGGAACCCTTTCCAAGGGAAGCTGATGTCCCTGTAAAATCCAGTATATCATCTATCAATTGAAATGCCAACCCCAAATTTCGGCCATAATTATAAGCCAGCATTACAACCTCATTCGACTGGTCTGCCAGAAGAGCGATTGCTTTGCAGCTATTCGCAATCAATGATGCTGTCTTGTAGAATGTCTTTTTCATGTATTGATCCATGCTACACCTTTGTTCTGGTGTACTGGCCGATTGCATTATTTCTCCTGTTACAAGATGTTCGACAATTGTTGCAGTTAACGTAACGACCTCGGTGTTGTTTAAAGAGGCAAGTGCCACACAGGCTCGAGAAAGCAGAAAATCTCCCGCTAGAACAGACGGCTTATTCCCCATACAATAATTAACGGATGCAACACCACGCCTTGTGTCGGCATCATCTAAGACATCGTCGTGAAGAAGACTTGCTACATGTATCATCTCAGTGATCTCGGCCATACGTTGCTGTCTTCTACGAAGGTCATTAGAAATATTGGTCACCACATCAGGAACCGACCAAGGTAGTGACCCATTCAATGCTGATGCCATTAACAACAGAATCGTGGAACGAAACCGTTTTCCCTCTACACCTAACTCAAAGAAGTATTCTGCAGCTAAGGACAGCTTAGGGACCTCATCAATAGCTGCCATATCCCGTAACCGATCACCAATAAGTGAGAGTTCATCAGCTACTAAAGAAAATGGGTCAACCTGCTGCTCTACCAAAGAAATCCCACCTCGTAGAACTTGGTATCTCTCCCCAGCTAAATATAAACTCCTATATCCAAAATTCAGACATGGGAATAACTGGATAAACAGAAAGTTCCTTCTTTTGATGAATAATTACGTAATTTAACATAAAGGGATTGAACAAACCTTTCATTCAATAAACCAGAATTCTTGCAAACTTCTTGTATGGCTTCTAGACGGCTAAGTGTCGCTGTTGCATTGGGATCGTTATTATCAACCTGCAATAAAGTTGGCATGCAACTTTTTGTCAGTTATTAACATGCAACTTTGCATCAGTACACAATTCAAGTTGAAGATTAAAAATAATTTTCAACCTTGATCTTTAGCATACTTGAAAAATCATAGAAAGCGCCATAAACATCAGATATGGCTTTCGTTTCTTCAACAATATTAGCACAAAGGCCTACAATAATTAGTACAAGATTGTAAACATCTATGCATGAATTTATGGTCAAAACCCACAAAATAGTTCAGAAAATAGCGAAAAATGGCATATGCAGTCAATTTAACCAATAAATTCAATACATGAAACGAGGTTTATGGTGGGAATACATTTGGTAGTTAAGACATGCAGTTTTTTCTTACCAAGCCTCAATTTCACTCCTCCTCCGAAAACTTCAATGTTGTTGTAACATAGAGCAAGTGTTCCGAAGTTAATGATCTAATATAATTAGTATCAAAATATAAGGGAACTCCCCAATACAATCAACGATTACATACAGTTCAGTACGATGAGTTCCTAGTTTTGTACCTGAAGAACAGCATATGGACGAAATATAGTAGAATCCTGCAAGACAGAGATGTATTCAAGATAATCCTCTGCATGTGATAATGCATCTGTAACCATGTCATTCAAGCAGCAAACAGCTTTTTCCGAGTTTTTTTTGTATGTCAAGTCCTGAATCCCAACCAGATAAACGAAAATAAAAAAAGAAAAGATATTAGTGCAAAAAAACTACGTACAAAACCTGAAGTAGGACATGTAGAATTGCTTCACCTCAAGTTCATCAACATATTTACTCCAATGTATGCGTGGTCTTGGTATCTCCTTCATATCCTCCATAAAGTCTGTAATATCATGCACTTTCTGGAAATACAGACCAATATTAATTACAGATTGAAATTAGTCCCCCTGGTTATGTAGAACACTTCATTTATTTATTTATACTAGTGATGCCACATGTGCGATGCACATGTTTGAATTTTACTCCTTTAATAACACCAAATTTGTAGGCAATGATATTTCTTTTGTAAATTAAAATTCAAAATTCTTATTTGTACTCGTTATGTAGGTATTTAAAAGAGCTTTTCAAATATGTTAATGTTACAAAAATTCGATGTATATTTGGAAAGATACCAAGATGTATTTTTATAACAATGACATTTCTGTAAATGTGTGAATATAGATGGTTGGATATATAAGTATTGATTTAATGTACCTTTTTAACCTTCAATAATATGTATAGTAATGATTGATATTTAAGGTCATATTAGTAATATCAAGGTTACACCAAGTTATTTTGTTTTTTTGGGACCAACCAAAATACTTCTTTAATTTCTTTATATTAGTAACATAAGATTGATAAAGAATTGATTTATGTGAATATGTAAATATATTAGTTTATTTATGTAAGTATTGATTCAATGTACACTTTTACCCTTGAATATATATATATATATAATAGTGGTTGATATTTAAGGTCATATTAGTAATATCAAGGTTACACCAAGCTATTTTGTCATTTTGTGACCAACCAAAATACCTCTTTTCTTTATATTAGTAAGATTAGTAACATAAGATTGATAAAGAATTGATTTATGTGAATATGTAAATATATAAGGTTATTTATGTAAGTACTAGATCTTAACCCGTGCCGTGACGGCACGGGATGTTTTGTCTCTAATACGATATTGTTCACATTCCTCTTGCTTCATTTTATTCGTGAGTAATTATTTTGATATTCAAATAGGTTTTGGGAAACAAAATGGGTTACCTGATCTTTTTATTTTTTACTTAAGCATGTTATTCCAATTTATTATCTGGACGGAGTATTAATGTTGTGCCAACATGAAAATAAAATAAAAATACAAGTAAATAAAATTTTACCCCATTTATTGTTCCATCATACCATAATTTCAAACTTCAAAAAGAATATTTCATCTAACAAGACATATACCTAAACTGCCAATCCAACTCCATGATGTTTATGAATACATTTGTTCGAAATTATTGATAACTAAGGCTCTAATGAGTGAAGCAAAAATCCATAATATTTTCCCTACTATAGATAAACATTATTTATTTATTTTTGCAAATGTGAGAGTTATAAAAATGAAGAACCCTTGGCTATTGGAAGGCTGAGATATACACACGTGAGTTGAAAAAATAAACTTATAATAGTAAATCAAAACATGTGTAAGATTCTTTCTCAATCATATTGATAACATAAAATTGAAGAAATTCGTGGATAAAAGATTTCACACCAACTATGTTAAGTAGTGTATGAATGACGTTCTCACATCTAGTGTTACTCAAGTAATTTGGAGTTTTAAAGAGCATAGTCATTTTGATATTTGTATCTACATAAATTCAACTAACCTTCCGAAGAAAAATTATTAGTTTCAAGGTAGAGCCGACACAAACCTCGTCGCCTTCAATGCATACAACACACATTGGGTTTAATCGGCCTTGAGATTAAACAAATACCCCAACATTAGTCAAATAATGTCTACAAATACGGGATCGAAACAAAGTGCTAACGGGAAAAATGAAAGACTAACATCAGTTCTACAAAGAAAATACCCTATATGTATCAAAGTTTGTTAACCAAACATGTATTCAAATTAAAAAGTCATCAACTTAACACAAAAATGTAAAAGAACCCAAGTTAAATCAATACTTGCCGTATCTCATTTGATAACTTCCATGTTCATGTAAAGCATTATCTCATTATAAGCAATGAACCTAAATAAAAAAGTGTCTGAAAGTTAAGATTATATTTCTTTCGTTTGAGCAAATCTCCGGCGGTAAAATATTAAAGGAAAAAACAAAGTAAAAAAGAGAGGAAAATCCCAACTATTTTTATGACAAACACATATTAAATCATAAGGAGTAAATAAGTATTCGGGACACAAATTATACGATATATTAAAAATGAACCAACATCATGGCCCGTGCCATACATATCCATGAAATATTCTTTTTCCTACTATAGATAAACATTATTTATTTATTTTTTGCAAATGTGAGAGTTATAAAAATGAAGAACCCTTGGAAGGCTGAGATATACACACGTGAGTTGAAAAAAATAAACTTATAATAGTAAATCAAAACATGTGTAAGATTCTTTCTCAATCATATTGATAACATAAAATTGAAGAAATTCGTGGATAAAAAGATTTCACATCAACTATGGTAAGTAGTGCATGAATGACGTTCTCACATCTAGTGTTACTCAAGTAATTTGGAGTTTTAAAGAGCATAGTCATTTTGATATTTGTATCTACATAAATTCAACTAACCTTCCGAAATAAAATTATTAGTTTCAAGGTAGAGCCGACACAAACTTCTGTCGCCTTCAATGTATACAACACACATTGGGTTTAATCGGCCTTGAGATTAAACAAATACCCCAACATTAGTCAAATAATGTTTACAAATACGGGATCGAAACAAAGTGTTAACGGGAAAAATGAAAGACTAACATCAGTTCTACAAAGAAAATACCCTATATGTATCAAAGTTTGTTAACCAAACATGTATTCAAATTAAAAAGTCATCAACTTAACACAAAAATGTAAAAGAACCCAAGTTAAATCAATACTTGCCTAAACAAAACTTATAAGAGAATTTTGTAATTATTAAATACCTTTAAAATCACTATTAGAGATTTAATTGCATGCCTCATTAAAAACCACGGTAGGGACGAAATCACCAGATTAATTTGTAGATATTTCACTTGGATATGTAGCAATTCGGAGAAGTTTACACTTGGTGGTGATGCGTTCCATCTAAGTGTTGTTCGATTGATTATTTTTTTTAGAAGGTTTCGGTTTTCATTGGAGAAACCGAGAGGGAGCGTTTCATTATATTCATTATCATTCGAAATCCAAAACCAACTCGCCCTCTCGCTTACGGGATCTCAATACAACCTTAGATTTATCTATTGGACGGAGAAACCTTGATACTAAATATGTAGTTTTTAGTGTTATTTATTATATAACGTGACATCCAAATGTTTTTTTGTTCATCTTAATTTTCATGTATTTTAACCGAGTTTATATTAGCATTAAGACGATCAACCACATTTCTAATTTATAGTGTTATCCTTTTGTAGCAGCACATAATTAACATAATCAATTACTACTCATCAAAACCGGCCAGTACCACAATCCACCAGATATCTCTTATTTCTCCACCACCACCATTTTAAATTTCCATCCCTCGTAGAATATTTGGCACACTTATAACTTTTGATCCCACACGTCATGTATAAAGTTTGGATTTAACAAACTTAGGTCGTCAATTAATTTATTCAACTATATGTTTTTTGTTAATCTCGAAAATCATGCGTATTTAAAGGTTACCAAAGATAGCAAGTGGTACCAAAAACAACCATTTTGTCTTATATGATTTGGTATCATCCCAAAAGTATTTGTTACCCGTCTTTTTTGATCGTGTCAAAACAACCAACTATACTTTTCACAATACAATGTTACCCGTCATGTAAAAAAATCATTATTTTTGATTCAAAAAGAAAAAACCAATACCACCGCCATTAAAACCATCCGCCACTATTTCTTCCACCAAAACTAATGTTACCGCCTCCACCACTTAGTAACACCTTCCACCGCTTCCACCACTTACTTCTTCCTTTACTACCACCACCACCACTAATATCTCTTGAAATAATTTTTGTCAAAATTATTATTTATTGATGGAGATATGTATTAATATTAATTAAGGGATATTTATGATGTAAAATTAATAAATAATTTATCATGAGAAATTAACGAAACATCAATTAATAAAACACTTATACTAATTAATATTTAAGTTGAACAAACCATAACCATAGATTTATCTTCTCTCTAGACAAATCACTTATACTAATTAATAAAATACTTATACTAATTAATATTGAAGTTGAACAAACAACCACTATTGATTTATCTTTTCTATCAATTCCAACCAAGGTGGAACAATGGTTAGAGGCCACTCTTATGACACAATAGGTCATGAGTTCGAACCTCCCGTTATAATTTTTGAAATTCCATATCTTAATTTGAGTATTCATTTTTAATTCATAATATTGGAATGAACACCACGTGTGCGACTTGTAGGGTGTGGCGGGGAGAACCACGCCCTTGATTTATCTTTCCCACGGACAAATCCTGACCACCACTCAGCTAGGCAAACTTAGCCTAGCTTTGTTTTGTATTATAGATTGATTCAATGTACACTTTCACCCTTGAATATATATATATAATAATGGTTGATATTTAAGGTCATATTAGTAATATCAAGGTTACACCAAGCTATTTTGTCATTTTGTGACCAACCAAAATACCTCTTTTCTTTATATTAGTAAGATTAGTAAGATAAGATTGATAAAGAAGAGTATGCATTAAAAGAAAGGAGAATGTAGAGCACTTCCTAATTTGCTATCTTTTTTGATTGGTCATTTTGCTATCTTTTTAGTTTCTGCCTAAATCTGCAAACCACTCAATAATGCATTCTTAAGTGGCTACATGGGACTCAATTTGTTAGAAGCTTTAAGATGGATTGTGTCCATGAATCTGTTTTGAATGGTTAGCTAGCACTCATCACTGCATTAGAGCAAGAAGTATGACCTGAAGAAATAAACCCATGGAATTGGGGAGATAATCTGGACATAAATTCGCAAAATTGGAGTGAAAAAGCTTGGACATTTCTTCGAAGATAATTTCGGTTACAATGTGACAATACTCTTTGTAATCATCAACTGTTTCTACCTACAATGTATGAGAAATATATTGATAAATTTACAATTCTAAGAAACATTTTTGAAGACCAGCTTATTTATTTATTGAAATAAAAAGTGTTTTGACCTCTTTTAGTACATATTTTGCCATTCCAGCACCCATTCTTTTCGTTTGGTTCTTGATAACTGTGGAGCAAATGAGGAGATGGAAAAAAAAAATCGGAATTGTGCAGCAGTAAGGTTTGGTTAGGCTGCATCAACACAAATGTCTACAGACCATATGCAGAAAGCTTAAAAATCTTAATTTCTTCATGTCAATGCACACTAGTTTAAAGCTGGGACAAATGGGCAATTACCTTTTCTGTAGCTCTAACAGTGCAGTGGAAACATGACGGAATTGGTCGATTAGATCTTTTTCGTGACCCGTACCAGCTTAAAAGAAACAAGTCGTAATTTGTGGTTATCAAAGCACAATAACTCAATAAGTGTGAACATAAAGCGCATAATAATATCATGCATCGCTTTAGGAGAGTTGAAGGTTTTCATCATATATGTGGCGATGAAAATTTTCCGTAATTGGCACCTTTATATCAGATGGAATGTGTTAGAGCATGTGACATATCACCTCTGTCTGACTGTAGCATCCAAGACTTAGAGTTTCCATATGTTGTTCTATACTGTTTCTATATTTATCTTATACTCAACTTGTAATCCAAGTATGTAACCCTATCTCTTATATATAAATAGAAAAGATATTTGGGTTCTTCTCATCGATTGAGAACCCATTAAAATCCTTGTTCCAACTTGGTATCAACCTAAAATCGATCCAATGGCCTCTTCTTCCTCTACCACTTCAACCACAATCTCATCTACCATATCCTCTTCTGAATCTCAATCTACGATTATCAACCCCTTTTCAAACCCCTTATTCAAGATGGCCATGACAGCTTCCGCAACATGCTATTACTTGTCAAACTTGATCAAATGAACCTTTTGCTTTGGAAAGCACGGTTTGAACCTTATCTTCAAGGATATGATCTTGAACACTATTTCACCGGTGCTAAACCTCGTCCACCGGCACTTCTTAATAATATTCCTAACCACGCGTATGCTAGCTGGATTCGTGAAGACAAAATCCTTCTTGGGTGGTTGTTTTCTTCTCTTTCACCACCTATTCTTGCTAAAGTCCGTGGATGTACATCTTGCGCTGCAGCATGGACTAAGATAGATGAGTTGCTTGCCTCTAAATCTGAGGCTAATGTATTGGCTATTCGGCGTGAACTTCAACATATCCAAAGGGTAACCGATCAATGACGGAGTACTTAGCGCATGCCAATCAACTTGTCGACTCTCTTGCATCAATAGGACAACCAATATCTGATATGGAACTTCGTCATATCTTACTTGATGGACTTGATTCATCCTTTGAAACTATTTATGCATCTCTTCAAACCTCTATGGATCGTTTTACTGTTGAAACTTTTGAGACTCACCTTTTTTCGTATGAACGTCGTGTTGAAAAGCAGAATCAGTCACTTGCACAACCTCAAGCTAATGCCGCCAGATCTAATCCAAATCGTGGAAAGCCCTCTTCCCCTAATGCTGATGCAAACTCCATCGTTTGTCAACTATGTGACAAACCCTATCACCTTGCTTCAGGAGTGTTGGAAACGTTTTGATCGTAACTTTAAGCCTCCACATAGCAGCCACCCAACAGGAACTTGCGCTCCAACTCATCCCAAAGTTCTACTCCAGCAGCTTTTGCTACCAGTACTCCTTCACCAGTATACACTTACGATTGGCTTCCAGATAGCGGTGCATCTCATCATATGACAAACAACCTCTCCAATCTTCATGCTCCTACTGAATACAATGGTCCGGATCAGGTAAAGGTGGCTGGTGGCTCAAATCTAAACATTTCCCATACAGGTTCGGCCCTTCTACCTACCCCGACTCATCAGTTCCGTCTTTCCAATACCTTGTATGTTCCCCATCTATCCCACAATCTTCTCTCTGTCTCTCAGTTTTGCCGTGACAATAATGTGTATTTTGAGTTTAATGATTCTTCTTGTCTTGTGAAGGATCGACAAACGGGGAAGGTAGTTCTACAAGGCATACTTAAAGATGGACTTTATACGTTGAGTCCTGTTTCTTCTCCTATTGCTGCTCTTGTAGGAGAACGAACCTCACTACAATGTTGGCACAATCGTTTGGGTCACCTCATGTTACGAACTGTCAAGTCCATTGTGTCTCATTATAAGCTTCCAGTATCAGATTCTAGAATTTCCTTTTGTCGGTCTTGTTTAGAAAATAAGAGTCATAAACTCCCTTTTAGCTCCAGCAATACCGTCTATTCCAAACCTTTGGATTTAGTTATTTCTGATGTTTGGGGTGCTGCACCAATTTTATCTAATGAAGGTTATCGATATTATATCATATTTGTTGATGCCTTTAGTCGTTTCACATGGATTTATCCAATGCATGCTAAAACTGATGTTGTCTTTATCTTCTTATTATTTTCTAAACTGATGTTGTCTCAATCTGATCTCCTTTTACAATATCCACCCGCCTCTCCTATAAACTCCACAAGTACCACTACAGATTCCCATGTTTCTTTACCAGATGTATCACCATCCCTCACTACTCTATTATCACCCAAAACTAAGGCTCCCAGATCTCATCGTCCTACCGTACCCAATCCTAATCCTACCCAAGTCACCTTACCTCCACCAATTGTTTCTAACGAGCATGGCATGGTTACTCACGGTAAAGATGGAATTTTTAAACCAAAGGTCCTTACTGACTTCTAGACATTCTAAACTTATCGATGATGTTTTTGAACCTAGTTGCTATACACAGGCAAAATTGCATCCTAAGTGGAAGCGAGCTATGGACGAAGAATACTATGCACTGAGATGAAGAATGGTACATGGTCAAAAGTTCCGTATGTTCTTTGGTATGAATTTAATTGGTTGTAAATGGGTTAAAGAGAAACGCTGATGGCACCATCGAACGGTATAAGGCTCGTTTAGTTGCAAAAGGATTCAATCAGCGGGAGGGCATAGATTATGGAGAGACATTCAGTCCCGTAGTTAAGCCTTGCACAATTCGTATTGTTCTCACACTTGCTTTGACATATAACTGGCCAGGACGGCAACTTGATATTCAGAATGCATTTTTAAATGGATTTCTTGATGAAGAGGTTTATATGAAGCACCCAGGGTTATCTGGATCCCCAATTTCCAAATCATGTATGCAAGCTTCACCGATCTCTATACGGACTCAAACAAGCTCCTAGGGCGTGGTACCATCGCCTAAGTCTTTTCTTGCAAAAGTTGGGTTTCACAATCTCTAAAGCCGACATATCTCTGTTCATTCGACGTTCCTCTGAGGGTATTATTTATCTTTTGGTCTACGTTGACGACATTATTCTTACAGGGTCCAGCATGTCTTGTTTGCAGTCACTTATCTCAACTTTACATCATGAGTTTGCTCTAAAGGATATGGGTCAGTTGTCTTTTTTTCTCGGAATAGAAGCTACTTGGACGTCTACTGGTCTATTTCTTTGTCAAAGGCGTTATATTGAAGATCTTCTTCGTCGTGACAATATGCATGGTGCTAAACATGTCGCAACTCCTCTTAGCACCTCTACTGATTTGCATCCTACTGGTGGCACTACACTTACTGATCCTACAACTTATCGTAGCCTTGTAGGTGGTCTGCAGATTTACTACTTACAAGACCTGAAGTTGCTTTTGCCGTTAACAAAGTGTGCCAATTTATGCATGCACCGACGACTGCACATTTTTTCTTGTGAAGCGCATTCTTCGCTACTTACAGGACACCTCTTCCTATGGTATATTTCTTAGACCGGCACCGTCTTTGCAGATCAATTTCGCAGCATATACCGACTCGGACTGGGCTGGTGATCCCACTGTTCGTCGTTCAACAAGTGGGTATTGCGTCTTTCTTGGCTCTAATATCATATCATGGAGTTCTAGGAAACAAAAGACTGTTTCTAAATCAAGTACTGTAGCCGAATACCGTGGTTTGGCGACTGCTACGGCTGAACTTATGTGGATTGAGTCTCTTCTTCGTGAGCTACAGACTCCTATTCGCACTCCTCCAATTCTTTGGTGCGACAACTTAGGTGCTGCGTACTTGACTATGAATCCAATCTTCCATGGAAGGACTAAACACATAGAAATAGATTACCATTTGGTTCGGGAACGTGTTCAGGGAAGGTTGCTCATTGTCCGTTTTGTCTCTTCTAAAGACCAGCTCGCAGATATCTTTACCAAAGCTTTGCCTAAGGATCGCTTTCTATCACTTCGTTCCTTGCTGACTGTTTGTCAACACCCGCATGGAACGAGGGGGAGTGTTAGAGCATGTGACATATCACCTCCGTCTGACTGTAGCATCCAAGACTTAGAGTTTCCATATGTTGTTCTATACTGTTTCTATATTTATCTTATACTCAACTTGTAATCCAAGTATGTAACCCTATCTCTTATATATAAATAGAAAAGATATTAGGGTTCTTCTCATCGATTGAGAACCCATTAAAATCCTTGTTCCAACTGAATGTTCATGTCATCCTCTGCAACAGTATACATAAAGCCCATCATTAGCTGCTAGCAAGAAAAAAAACATAACATCATCTTTAAAAGATGATAATATTCAGTTATCATATAATGGGAACTGACCAACTGTATCAAGTGCCCTGAGAACTAGCTAAAAAGCGCAGACCTGCAAGAAAAATTGAATTACAAACCAAAACAAGGTGAATATATAGTGTAGTCAGTAGCAAGTATATAATCTATGACACTTTCATAATAGGCTAACTCACAGCATTACGAAGCTCGGGACCTAAATATTTTTGAATAAGTAATTCCAAAATGTAAAAATCTTTCTGCAGCGTGGCATAACAAAAGGCCCAATGAAGCTCAAGTGCGACTGGTGATTTGTCATTTCTTGTAGCAAGCTTGCGCTTCATAAGTGGATAAAGATGTTCCGGTATATCTCTTGAACTCTTGGTCATGTTAAAATTCTTGATCCTCGTCTAAACTTACCTGATTCTTTAGGCACAATCACAAGATCCGGCAAAGAAATCAAAATCCCCAAGTTATCTCCAAAAATCTCTTCATTTCCAACCGCCTTCAACCCCAATTAAATGTTGGAATATTTTCAACTGTGCTATCCAAGGGGGTCCTGGGGGGCTACGCCCCCCAGGCTGTGGTCGATGTAATGAGATTGGGTGAGACCGCCCAGGTTAGGTTGTGGGGGTCCAGGGGAGACCGCCCCTGGTGGGGGTCTAGGGGGAAACGCCCCCGGAAGAATTTTTTGGTGGTACGTAACTGTTTCGACAGTTAGAATCATATCCAGAATCTTCGATTCCAACAGACGCCATTCATGTCTGATGATGAAGAGACTCATCGTTTCAATTCCAACAGACTCCATTCCCAACAGATGCGAAAACATCTATAAATAGCATCTTCATTTGCTCGTTTATCATCACATCAAAAAGCAATCTGTTTTCTTCTTCTCTAATAGCATCATCAGAACCTTATACAGTGTGATTCTTGGTCGGGTCAAGGAAGTACAATCCTTGAATTCGATTATGGTGTTAGGGCTTCATTGAATCCTGAAGGCATAATTCGAGAGACCTGTTGTACTCGCCAAGTTAATTGGGAAAGGTCGAATTATTGTCTAAAAGAATCGAAAGAGCCTTGAAGTCAGGGGTACACCATTGTTTGGTTTCTGTTTTTCTTTATTCATCCTCTTGTTTTTTAACCCAATTTTCCAACAGTTTTAGACAATAAGTTTCGATAATGGAGGGTGAATCTTCAACTTCGAATGCTACTGCACAATCCCTGCAAGTGATGAACCAAACCCTAACTCGACTGGAATGTTTTGATGGTGAAAATTTTACTCGTTGGCAAGAGACTGTGAAGTTTTTTATGATCACCATCAAGTTGTGGTACATACTTGAAGATGGATTGGAGGTGATTCCTGAACCATCAGACAAAGATACTCCTGATTTGATTACCAAACGAAAGAAGCGTCAGGAAGATGATTTCATGTGTTGTGGTCATATTTTGAATCCCGGAAACTCCCCGTTTACAATGCACATCGGAGTATTGCATCGCAAAGGAATTATGGACTGCGCTTGACAACAAATACAAGATTTACGAAGCAAAGCGACAAGAAATTCTCGACTTGCAACTTCATGGATTTTAAAATGGTTGTGAGAAGTCAATCATTGCCCAGTCGATGAACTTTTACTCATTGTTAATCATCTTAAGGATCTTTGGAATTGATCTTCCTTCTGCGTTTGTTGTCGGGGTTATTATTTCTCGTCTTCCCCCTTCTTAGAATGGTTATAAGAAGAAACTTAAGCATGCTGAGACTAACTATGATTTAGAGGCATTACAGCGTCATCTTCGAATAGAAGAGGACTCTCGTAAAAGAGAACTTAAGGATAGTCCACAGTCTGAAAACCATTCTAAGGTAAATAGCGTAGAGACACCGAATTCCTTGAAACCTAAGAATGATACTCAGTTTAAGATGCATCATCCCAACAAGAAGAGTAAGAAGAAGGGCAATTGCTACTTCTGTGACAAACCCGGCCATTTTGCTCGTGACTGTCGTCTCAAAAAGAAACAACAATGAGAACCGAGAAAAAGGAGGCAAATATGGTCGATGACAAACTTGTGATCGTGGTGCAAGCCGCCAATCTTTATTCTGAAAACCGGGGGGTGGATGGTGGTACGACAATGGTGCAACCGTCCATATCTCGTAAGGATAGAAATCTTTACAAGACATACAAACCGGTTAGTGGAGAAGGAAACAAAGTTGTCTCCGCAAACGGCCAACACAACAAAGTCATTGGGAAAGGCACTGTTGAACTCTCGTTTACTTCGGGAAAAGATTACTCTTACTAATGTGTTACATGTCCACGACATTGTAAAGAACCTTGTTTCCGGTGACCTTGTTATGAAGGCTGGATTCAAGACGACCTATGAGTCTAATAAGTTTGTATTGTCCAAAAATGGTGTGTTTGTTGGACAAGGATATGCTTGTAATGGGATGATTAAGCTTAATATAATAAATAATGGTTCTGCTTATATTGTTGACTCTGTTAATTTATGGCATGCTAGGTTTGGTCATGTGAATTATGGTTCTCTTAGAAACATGAAACGATTAGGTTTGATATCTGATTGCAATTTTGATCATGCTTCTAAATGTGAAATATGTGTGCAAGCAAAGATAACTAGAATTTCAATAAGTCTCGTAATCTGAAATTCTTCCTTACTTGAATTAGTACACGGTGATGTGGGTGATTTGCATGGTTCTACCACTCGTGGTGGAAATAAGTATTATGTCACTTTTATAGAGGATAGTACTAGATATGCTTATACATATTTGATGAAATCTGAGGATGATGTTTTTGACATATTCAAAATATATAAAGCAGAAGTAGAGACACAATTAGGACTGAAAATTAAGATTTTACGTTCTGATCGTGGTGGTGAATATTTTCCTAATGAATTTAAATACTTTTGTCAAGAGCATGGTTTAATTCATAAATTTACTGCACCTTATACACCTCAACAAAATGGTGTGGCTGAAAGGAAAAATAGAACTTTGATTGATATGGTTAATTGCATGCTTATAATTTCTAGTTTTCCTAATTCTTTGTGGGGTGAAGCTATGTTGTCTGCATGTTATATTTTGAATAGATTTCCTTTGAAAAAGAAGAATGTTTTTCCTTATGAATTGTGGTTTAAGAGGAAACCAAACTTGAAGAGACTTAAAGTCTGGGGTTACTTAGCATATGTTCGAAAGCCTGATCCTAAAAGACCAAAACTGGGAAACAGGGCTTATAAATGTGCTTTTGTGGGATACTCTCTTAATAGTATCACCTACAGATTTTTAATCCTTGACACTTTTGAGATTATAGAATCTGTAGATGTGGAATTCTTTGAGAACTTAAACAGGAACAGTTCTCAAATGCAACCCATGGAGAACTCATTGTTACCTAGTCTAGAATCTGGAGAGACTAATGAGAATGATGATCATTCTGGTCCTACTCGAGACATGGAGGATACTTCTGAACCCATAGAAGATATCGAACCTAGAAGGAGTAAGAGAGCAAGAATAGAGAAAAACTTTGGTCCAGACTTTATAACATATCTTGTAGAAGGTAGTAAGAATGAAATTCTTAGTATGACGAGATATGTAATGCATGTTGATGATGACCCTAAAACTTATGCTGAGGCAATGAGTTCCAGAGATGCTAATTTCTGGAAAGAGTCTATCAATGATGAAGAGAATTCACTTTTGTCTAATGGTACTTGGATATATTGTGATTTACCTCCTGGCGTCAAGCCTATAGGATGTAAATGGGTATTCAAGAGAAAAATGCATGCAGACGGATCCATTGATAAGTTCAAAGCGAGACTAGTTGCTAAGGGTTATAAACAACGACACGGAATTGACTATTTTGATACATATGCTCATGTTGCTCGCATCTCATCAATCCGTTGTTTAATTGCACTTGCTTCTACACACAAATTAATTATACATCAAATGGATGTCAAAAACGCCTTTCTAAATGGTGATTTAGAAGAATAGATATATATGGAACAACCCGAAGGTTTCATAATGCCAGGCCAAGAAAAGAAGGTTTGCAAGTTGGTAAAATCTCTTTATGGATTGAAGCAAGATCCCATGCAATGGCATGAGAAGTTTGACAAAGTAGCTTTGTCATATGGTTTTGTTGTGAATGATGCTGATAAATGTATCTACAGTAAGCATGATAGTTTTGGATGTGTGATTCTATGTTTGTATGTTGATGATATGCTTATTTTTGGATCTGACATATCTCGTGTGGAAGAAACAAAGAAGTTTCTTAATTCTAACTTTGATATGAAGGACTTAGGGGAGGCTGATGTGATCTTCAGAATCAAAATCCTAAGAAAGGGAGATGAGTTGGTTTTAACCAGATCTCATTACATTGAGAAATTTCTCAAGAAGTATGGTCATTTTGATGACAAACCAGTCCCTACTCCCTTAGAACCTACTATAAAGTTAATGAAGAATACTGGGCGTACTCATGCACCACTTGAGTATTCTAGTATTATTGGGAGTGTTATGTATGCCATGCATTGCACAAGACCGGACATAGATCATGCCGTGGGATTGCTATGTCGTTTCTCAAGTAATCCAGGAGATGAACACTGGAAAGCAGTTTCAAGAGTGTTGGCTTACTTGAAAGGAACCATTGATTATGGTTTGTATTATCAAGGCTATCCCGCTGTATTAGAAGGATACAGTGATGCTACCTGGAATAATGTAGAATCCAATTCCAAGTCGACTGGTGGATGGATATTTACATTAGGAGGTGCTGCAGTGTCTTGGAGTTCCAAGAAGCAGACTTGTATTTCTGACTCAACGATGTTGTCAGAATTGATAGCGTTAACTGATGCATGTAAGGAGGCGGAATGGCTTAGGAACTTACTTGTTGAAATCCCATTTTGGAAGAAGCCATCTCCAGCAGTTTTGATTAATTGTGATAATCAAGCTACTATCTATAATGTCTCTAACAAGACTTATAATGGAAAGTATAGACATACAAGTCTTAGACATCAAATAGTAAGACAATTACTCAAGAGAGGAGTAGTTGCTGTGAACTATATTGAAACAAGTAAGAACTTGGCAGACCCATTTACGAAAAGTCTTCCAAAGGCAGTGGTTTCAATAAAGTGTAAGGAAATGGGACTAAGGTCTGTGAATGAAGTTTGATCACCCATAGCAGAAACCCAACCTATGTTTTGGAAAGGATAAACAAGGTTCAATGTGGTACCAACAAGTTATGGAAGTGATTATGGTGCACTAAAATTAAAACTTCCCATTTTCTTATTAGTGCAGGTGTTGATGGTGGTCTTTAAACAAGGGGTAAAATCGTAAAACCACATGACCTAGTGTTACCCGCAACACATTAATTAAGAGTATTTAACTCAGGTGTAAATAATTAATAGGGGTATTTTTTCAAAATACCAGATTAGGGTTTTTCAACACAGAACCCTAATTCCAAAACCAAGCCGCATACTGCGCACCATGGCAACAATGCCAAACCAAGCCGCATACTGCGCACCATGGCAACAATGCCAAACCAATCCGCAAACTGCGCACCATGGCAACAATGCCAAACCAAGCCGCATATACGCGCACCATGGCAACAATGCCAAACCAAGCCGCAAACTGCGCACCATGGCAACAATGCCAAACCAAGCCGCACATCACTGGCACCATGGCAACAATGCCAAACCAAGCCGCACATGCGCACCATGGCAGCAATGCCAAACCAAGCCGCACACTGCGCACCATGGCAACAATGCCAAACCAAGCCGCACACTGCGCACCATTGGCAACCATGCCAAACTAAGCCGCTATGCCATTGGCCCACGCCAAATATAGCGCCCTAGGCTTGCAAGACTTGCAACTAGGTCAACATGGCCGTACGTGCCATTGGCACATGCCAACACGTACCGCAAGCCATATTTCCAAGCCGCTATGCCATTGGCCCACGCCAAATATAGGGCCCTAGGCTTGCAAGACTTGCAACTAGGTCAACATGGCCGTACGTGCCATTGGCACATGCCAACACGTACCGCAAGCCATATTTCCAAGCCGATATGCCATTGGCCCACGCCAAATATAGCGCCCTAGGCTTGCAAGACTTGCAATTAGGTCAACATGGCCGTACGTGCCATTGGCACATGCCAACACGTACCGCAAGCCATATTTCCAAGCCGCTATGCCATTGGCCCACGCCAAATATAGCGCCCTAGGCTTGCAAGACTTGCAACTAGGTCAACATGGCCGTACGTGCCATTGGCACATGCCAACACGTACCGCAAGCCAGGTTTCCAAGCCGCTATGCCATTGGCACACGCCAAATATAGCGCCCTAGGCTTGCAAGACTTGCAACTAGGTCAACATGTCCGTACGTGCCATTGGCACATGCCAACACGTACCGCAAGCCATATTTCCAAGCCGCTATGCCATTGGCCCACGCCAAATATAGCGCCCCTAGGCTTGCAAGACTTGCAACTAGGTCAACATGGCCGTACGTGCCATTGGCACATGCCAACACGTACCGCAAGCCATATTTCCAAGCCGCTATGCCTTTGGCACACGCCAAATATAGCGCCCTAGGCTTGCAAGACTTGCAACTAGGTCAACATGGACGTACGTTCCATTGGCACATGCCAACACGTACCGCAAGCCATATTTCCAAGCCGCTATGCCATTGGCCCACGCCAAATATAGCGCCCTAGGCTTGCAAGACTTTCAACTAGGTCAACATGGCCGTACGTGCCATTGGCACATGCCAACACGTACCGCAAGCCATATTCCCAAGCCGCTATGCCTTTGGCACACGCCAAATATAGCGCCCTAGGCTTGCAAGACCTGCAACTAGGTCAACATGGCCGTACGTGCCATTGGCACATGCCAACACGTACCGCAAGCCATATTTCCAAGCCGCTATATATGCCATTGGCCCTCGCCAAATATAACGCCCTAGGCTTGAAAGCCTTGCAACTAGGTCAACATGGCCGTACGTGCCATTGGCACATGCCAACACGTACCGCAAGCCATATTTCCAAGCCGCTATGCCATTGGCCCACGCCAAATATAGCGCCCTAGGCTTGCAAGACTTGCAACTAGGTCAACATGGCCGTACGTGCCATTGGCACATGCCAAACACACATGCTGGTAGCCTAACTTGCAAACCATGCAACCTACCACCAAGGAATTCCGCACATGCCAAACGCACTCATTTGGTAGCCTAACTTGCAAACCGTGCAACCTACCACCAAGGCATTCGCACATGCCGTTGGCACATGCCACACACGCCACTAGCAGCTCTGGCATTACCACTTACGCTCGAGGTGCAACTCGCAATGAAGGCATTCCGCACATGCCATTGGCACACGCCACATGCGTCCCTAGCAGCACCACTCGCACTCAAGATGCAACCAACACTCGAGACATCAACACAAACTGGGGGATGCTTTCTAGGGTTTTGGTTTGGCGGTCACAGCATGCAGCGTACACTACGCTCGCATTAAGAAAGCGTGAAAAGGAATAAAGCGGTCAAATAAAAGAGGAAATAATGGTAAAAAACTTTTCACCCATTAACACCATGCGATTACCACCTCCTCCCATTATTTCACCCTTTACTCTCTTCCTTCATGAGGCCAGGGTACGTTTCAATCTCGACTTGTATAAATAGGTCTTACCTATTTTCACCAGACAACAAGTCTCGGTCAGGAGAAAAATACTACACTCTTAGAAAGGCAACTTTGCAAGCTCTCCCAAAAGCTTCCACCTCTTGCAAGCTTCCAAAGCTTTCACTTTCTGATACAAGTCGAGACGCTACTCTCCTAGAATTATTCTGGTCTCAACACCTTTCTTTGCTTCCCTCCCCAAATCAACCCTTATCCTCCACTTTGTGACCGAAAGCAAGTCTGGAACGGCCATTTCTTGGTTTAGGCCGGACTTGTACAGATTGATCTCTCGAATCTATAAAGTGCTCACGTGTAGCACATTTGTTTAGGGTTTGAACTAGTTTCTCACTCACCTACCGAATTTACCGAAATCGGCAGAAACGATTTTCACCCATAAACAATTGGCGACCACAGCGGGAGGATTGATCTATCGGCTACAATATCGGTGTCGATCTCGTTCTTCGACCCGGATGTCAAGATGGTAGGGGAAGGGCGACTCAACCCGACTCGGCTACCGAGACGACCGGTTACTAGTTGTAAAAACTACACAAGAAAACTGGGGACTTGCTGAAGATGCTATTACTCAATCCTGGGGACTCGCCGAAGATGCTACCAGCGATTGGGGACTTGCTGACGATGCTACCAGCAAAACCGCCAGCAAAAAACCGCCTTTTACATGGAGAGGGGCGTGTTCGCAAAATCTATGATGTGAGTAAATTCAGACTGGGCAAGATATATACAATCTATTTTTTTTTTTAGGTTCTTAGTAAAACCGTCATACTACTGAGTCTTGTGCCTATTGCTAGCACACACTTTCATAAAATCAATATTCCTTTCCCAAAACATAATCAAAGTCATATTATCAAAACCATTCATCCCAGAAATAATCCAATACCCTAAAAAGCTACCAGCTGTCTATCGAAGGTCCAGTTTTGAACCAGACATCCAATATGTCTTTCAAAAAAAAAAAAAAAAAAAAAAAACCTAAATGAAAGTTTAACGGAGAAACGTTCAAGGAAAATCATCCAACAGAAGTCTGCTCTTCTTGGAGAAAGCCAACTTCGCATCTTCAAGAGCCGCTCTCTTAATAGTCAACATCTTGGAAAGCTTTCCGAGTTCCATCTCCTGTCGTGCAATCTCCTAGGCGGAAAGGCTTTTGATTGTTGCATCTTTCAACTTTTGGATTTCATCAAGGCCTTCGACGAACCATGAAGTGTTGAACTCCTTTTCCACGCACACGTCACGATGGTGCTCCCAGTTGGCAATAACGTCTTCAGAAACAGTGTGACCAGGCACCTCGCGCATATCCTCGATGGAAGATAAAGCCTCCTCCATGCGCTTAACTAGCGCAAATCGACTAGTGACCTTCTTGGTTGTGGCCATATGTCCGTACTTCTTCCAGATTCTGGTATACAACGCCTCATACTTAGCCAGCACGCTGAAGCCGCCAACCAACACATGACCTGGATAAGGAACCAAGTACGGGGGATCAAAAGGGCGCCTGCAACGGACCGCACGACTCGCAAAGGGTTTTCTTCTATGTCTACGACAACAACCTTCCGAGAATCATCCACCATTTGAACCACATCTGTTCCCGGCAGTTGGCTAACCCCCATCTCCAAGTCACCAACGGTGGTCACCAAAGGCAAGTTTTCGTGCGACTCTACCTCGAGAATCATCCTCCGAACAGATTCCTCCTGCGAACTTGAGTTAGATATTTCCCAAAAGAGGAAACAAAAGAAGAAAGAAAAGAAGTGCAAAACTCACCGAACCACTTCCCGAAAAACTAACCAGTGCTGGAGGAATCACTCTCACTTGTTGAACCTTCTTCTCTCTCGACTCATCATCGCTATGAGAAGGCTCAATGCTTGCTTTGGAGTTCTTTGAAGAAATTGCCGTCTCTGGTAACGTGCAAGGGCAAGCGAAAGCATTAACACTACCGAAGCCACGAAGGAAACAAGACACATGTTCTCACCGAAATTCACGTGTTTTGAGACGAACCAATGAAGAGGCGACACATACTCCGGTTATTGGAAGAACCGAAAGACACAAGAGCCGTGGGAGGATCTAGTGAAACCGTCCGAACCCGCCAGCACGATTCTTCGTTCTCCGTTCCTTGGCCTGGGGACTTTCCGAATTGCTAGGCAACTTTCGCTTGGGATCTCTCAACATTGGATACTTCTTCAAAACTGCTGGGGAAGGTTTGCAACGGACGTTCTCCACCATGTTATTCACAAAATCTCGGATCATAATAAACTCGTCGCACCAAAACTCATTATAGCCGAAGGTCGTTGAAGTTACTTTTCCCATTTGAAAGAAGGGAAGACGGATACCCGGCTCAAGGGAACTGGCGTCAAGGGCGACACGCAATGAATCCCTAGGGATCACCGGCCGGTAAACAAGAGGCACCCCTTGATCGAAACCCATGTGACGAGCAGCACGGTCAATATTATAAGCAGCTATCTGGAAAGACCCCACGAAGAAAGACGGTATATAGCCGGGCAAGCAACTTTGAATGAACAAGTTTTCACCAACGCTCAAATCGTCATCAGAAGACAAAGACATGAGCGGAGCAGAAGCAAAGGTGTCAACTTGAGTCACTGACCTATGGACCGGCCCCCATGGACGAAAATTGATTTCATGCAACTTATCAAGAAGACTAACCAAGCTCACGCCAACTCTTGGACGTCTGTTCACCCATCGAAGAATTCGAGAGCCCCCCCCCAACTCACGGAAGCGAAGGCGGCGGTTTCGAGCATACTTCTCAAAGTGCTCCCATAGCCGGACTTGCGGAAAGCAACGTGCACATATGAATCCACTTTCATGAAACCATTCGAAACTTGCATGTTCGCAACTAGGTGATCCAGATGCACATACAGGGAACCAAGGAACAACTTACCAATGGGAAGAACTTCACCCTTTGCCAACTTCACAGGCAATCGCTAACAACTCGGTCTTATTCCTTTCTTGCAGAAAGTCATCAAAAATGTCTCTGGACAACCAGAGAGCCAAAAATGCCGCGACATGAAGATCACTGCTTTTTTGTTCAGGCTCCAGCTCGTCCGGAAACCATTGAGATATCCACCAACCGTAGGGGCACCTTTCATCCTCTTTCCGGGCAGAATCCTTCGACTTTGCAATGGAGTCTTTCCGAGCAAAATTCTCCAACTTAGCGGCCAGGTCATCTCGCATCTTCGCCTCACTTTCAGATAATTGGATTTTAAGATTCCCAGTTACCGGAAGATTCAGCAAGAGAGCCACACTCTCCAAGGAGAAAGTTATCTCGCCCCATCTACATATGATTGTATGGGTGTCCGAACACCATCTGGAGATCAAAGAAACCAATCTCGGGATATCCTTCCTAACTGGAGATTTCCATCGAAGTCTTGACGGCATCAATGACCTACGCTCGAGTCAAGTTGGTATTTATATGCTCCTTGCTCACCATGAACTCAACCCATCTATCAAAAGAACGCAATCGGCTTTGGCACATCCTGAAATCAATGTTGGAAGAGGAATATACCCCTTTATGAAGACATAACCGTATGGTGTTCTCTGGGCAAACCGAACGTGTCTTCTTTTCATCTTCACCACCGGTTAATAAAGTCGTCACGAAACCTGGGTGATTTTTCCGAGCAGAGACAAGTTTTTTGGCGAAGAAGTCGTCATCCGTGTTTGGTTTGGAATTATGGACATCCTTCGATGAGGAGAAATTTTTTTCAGGTAACATCTTGTCGGATTTCTTAATAACAACTTAGTAGGAAGATATCTGCACACAAAAAGAAAAACAAAATTACCTCCCTGACACATAACCGCGCCCGACAAAAGGAAAACCCGAAATACAAAAAAAAAATAAAAGGGGGAGGGCGTATTCTCTACGGGTTCAAAACTGCACACACAATATTTTCTTCGGGTTCAAAACTATGTACGCGGTATTTCATACGGATTCAAGAGTGTCTACAGTATCCTTCTTCGGGTTCAGAATTATATACAGAGCATTCTCTACGGGTTCAAAACTGCACACACAGTATTTTCTTCGGGTTCAAAACTATGCACGCGGTATTTCATACGGATTCAAGAGTGTCTACAGTATCCTTCTTCGGGTTCAGAATTATATACGGAGCGTTCTCTACGGGTTCAAAATACACACGCAATATTTTCTCCAGGGTTCAAATATTTCCTTCAGGATCGAAAATTCATATATGCAATATTTCCTACGGGTTCAAACAATATATGCAGTATTTCCCTTGGTTGCATACATACAATATTTTCTACGAGAGGCACGCCAAGAAATCATATACAAGAATTGTGGAAGCGCCTACTCTTAAGGTTTACACCTACGTAAAAAAAAAAAAAAAAAAAAAAAAAAAGGAGAGAAGTACTGGAAGACATACCTGGAAGCCGGTTTCTCTTTGCCGCTAGTATGAAAAGAGATGCAGGAAGGGGAGAAAGGGGCTTTATATATATATATATATATATATATATAAATAGGCGTGAAGACTATGAAATAGGGAAGGATTCCCCTTTTACCAAAATCACGCGTGTAAGAGACGGGCCCACGAAGGGTGCGACTTCCCGATGTCGCCCAAGTCACGCCCGCAAGCACGGCTTCCAAGTTGCGCCGGCCCCACCAATTGCGCCGACTTCCCAATGTCGCCCAAGTCACGCCTGCAAGCACGCACGGTTTCTACACTTTGTGCCGGTCCCACCAGCTAGCACACTCAGTTTCCCAATTCACGCCAACTTCCCAATGTCGCCCAAGTCATGCCTGCAAGCACGCACGGTTTCTACACTTTGCGCCCGTCCCACCAGCTAGCACACTCAGTTTCCCAATTCACGCCAACTTCCCAACGTCGCCCAAGCTGCACCGGCCCCACCAATTGTGCCAACCACCCGATTTGTGCAAAACTACCAGAGGCAAGGATTCCAAATCCTATTTATAAAAAGTCAGACAAGCCTCCTTCAATTTTTCTTTACGATTTGCTGTTAATAGTTTGTCACCATCTTATGCTTACCTCGCAACAAAGCCCCTGTTCCGAGCTAAGCAGGGGACTTAATGTTGATGGTGGTTTTTAAACAAGGGGTAAAATCGTAAAACCCCATGACCTAGTGTTACCCGCAACACATTAATTAAGAGTATTTAACTCAGGTGTAAATAATTAATAGGGGTATTTTTTCAAAATACCCAGATTAGGTTTTTCAACACAGAACCTAATTCCAAAACCAAGCCGCATATCTGCGCACCATGGCAACAATGCCAAACCAAGCCGCAATCACGCGCACCATGGCAACAATGCCAAACCAAGCCGCAATCTGCGCACCATGGCAACAATGCCAAACCAAGCCGCATATCTGCGCACCATGGCAACAATGCCAAACCAAGCCGCAACCGCGCACCATGGCAACAATGCCAAACCAAGCCGCACATCGCGCACCATGGCAAAGCAATGCCAAACCAAGCCGCACACTGCGCACCATGGCAACAATGCCAAACCAAGCCGCACACTGCGCACCATTGGCAACCATGCCAAACTAAGCCGCTATGCCATTGGCCCACTTGAGATATAGCGCCCTAGGCTTGCAAGACTTGCAACTAGGTCAACATGGCCGTATGTGCCATTGGCACATGCCAACACGCACCATAAGCCATATTTCCAAGTCGCTATGCCATTGGCCCACGCCAAATATAGCGCCCTAGGCTTGCAAGACTTGCAACTAGGTCAACATGGCCGTACGTGCCATTGGCACATGCCAACACGTACCGCAAGCCATATTTCCAAGCCGTTATGCCTTTGGCACATGCCAAATATAGCGCCCTAGGCTTGCAAGACTTGCAACTAGGTCAACATGGCCGTACGTGCCATTGGCAAATGCCAACACGCACCGCAAGCCATATTTCCAAGCCGCTATGCCATTGGCCCACGCCAAATATAGCTCCCTAGGCTTGCAAGACTTGCAACTAGGTCAACATGGCCGTACGTGCCATTGGCACATGCCAACACGTACCGCAAGCCATATTTCCAAGCCGCTATGCCTTTGGCACACGCCAAATATAGCGCCCTAGGCTTACAAGACTTGCAACTAGGTCAACATGGCCGTACGTGCCATTGGCACATGCCAACACGTACCGCAAGCCATATTTCCAAGCCGCTATGCCATTGGCCCACGCCAAATATAGCTCCCTAGGCTTGCAAGACTTGCAACTAGGTCAACATGGCCGTACGTGCCATTGGCACATGCCAACACGTACCGCAAGCCATATTCCCAAGCCGCTATTCCTTTGGCACATGCCAAATATAGCGCCCTAGGCTTGCAAGACTTGCAACTAGGTCAACATGGCCGTACGTGCCATTGGAACATGCCAACACGTACCGCAAGCCATATTTCCAAGCCGCTATGCCATTGGCCCACGCCAAATATAGCGCCCTAGGCTTGCAAGACTTGCAACTAGGTCAACATGGCCGTACGTGCCATTGGCACATGACAACACGTACCGCAAGCCATATTTCCAAGCCGCTATGCCATTGGCCCACGCCAAATATAGCGCCCTAGGCTTGCAATACTTGCAACTAGGTCAACATGGCCGTACGTGCCATTGGCACATGCCAAACGCACACGCTAGTAGCCTAACTTGCAAACCGTGCAACCTACCACCAAGGAATTCCGCACATGCCGTTGTCACATGCCACACACGCCACTAGCAGCTCTAGCATTACCACTTACGCTCGAGGTGCAACTCGCAACGAAGGCATTCCGCACATGCCATTGGCACACGCCACATGCGTCCCTAGCAGCACCACTCGCTCTGAAGATGCAACCAACACTCGAGACATCAACACAAACCGGGGGATGCTTTCTAGGGTTTTGGTTTTGTCTGACATGCGAGCGTACACTACGCTCACATTAAGAAAGCGTGAAAAGGAATAAAGCGGTCAAATAAAAGAGGAAATAATGGTGAAAACATTTTCACCCATTAACACCATGCGGTTACCACCTCCTCCCATTATTTCACCCTTTACTCTCTTTCTTCATGAGGCCAGGGTACGATTCAATGTCGACTTGTATAAATAGGTCTTACCTATTTCCACCAGACAACAAGTCTCGGTCAGGAGAAAAATATTACACTCTCAGAAAGGCAACTTTGCAAGCTCTCCCAAAAGCTTCCACCTCTTGCAAGCTTCCGAAGCTTTCACTTTCTGATACAAGTCGAGACGCTACTCTCCTAGAATTATTCTGGTCTCAACACCTTTCTTTGCTTCCTCCCCAAATCAACCCTTCTCCTCCACTTTGTGACCGAAGCAAGTCTGGAACGGCCATTTCTTGGTTTAGGACGGACTTGTACAGATTGATCTCTCGAATCTATAAACTGCTCACGTGCAGCACATTTGTTTAGGGTTTGAACCAGTTTCTCACTCACCTACCGAATTTACCGAATTCGGCAGAAACGATTTTCACCCATAAACAGCAGGTTTCTGCAAGAAATCAGGATGGATGAAAATCCTTAATAAGTCTAACTTTTATCACAAGGTGTCTCGCAGAAACACCTTCGAGACTTACCTATATGAGTATGGAAATCAGTAGTTTCCAAAGAGAAAAGATCGTTCTCTAAAGAAGACTCATGAATCCAGGATTTAAGCACATGGCCATTAACGTGCTAGCTACGTAACACACTATCTTCTCGAAATCAATATGTGTGGAGATTAGGTTTTATCATTAGGGGACCTTGGTTCAAGACTAGTTTCACCACCGAACCTCGATAAGGCTTTGAATTTCTTACACTAAGTGAAGGTTCAAATCCAAAAGATACCTATCACTTATGTATTGGTTTCAACGATGATGCTTATTCTCAACTAAGCGTGAACTACGTTGGCTTGATCCCACTCGAGGTACGTAGGCGATCACTTTTTGTGATGCGGCCACTCGATTTAAAAGTTTTTTAACTTTGTTTTATGTTTTTGAAAATAGGGGAGAATGTTGGAATATTTTCCATTGTGCTATCAAGGGGGGTCACTGGGGGCGTAGCCCTCAGGTGTGGTCGATGTAATGAGATTGGGTGATACCGCCCGAGTCAAAGTCGTGGGGGTCAGGGAGACCGCCCAGTGGGTGTCTCAGGGGCAACGCCCAGGAAGAATTTTTGGTGGTAAGTAACTGTTTCGACAGTTAGAATCATATCCATAATCTTCGATTCCAACAGACGCCATTCATGTCTGATGATGAAGAGACTCATCGTTTCAATTCCAACAGACGCCATTCCCAACAGATGCAAAAACATCTATAAATAGCATCTCCCTTTGCTCGTTTATCATCACATCAAAAAGCAATCTGTTTTCTTCTTCTCTAATAGCATCATCAGAATCTTATCTGTGTGATTCTTGGTCGGGTCAAGGAAGTACAATCCTTGAATTCGATTACGGTGTTAGGGCTTCATTGAATCCTGAAGGCATAATTCGAGAGACCCGTTGTACTCGCCAAGTTAATTGGGAAAGGTCGAATTATTGTCTAAAAGAATCGAAAGAGCCTTGAAGTCAGGGGTACACCATTGTTTGGTTGGGAAATGCTTTTTGTAACTAACCGAACTAACCGATTCGGTTGGGAAATGTTATTTTTCAACTAACCGAACTGACTAGTTCGGTTGGGAAATGTTTTTTTCAACTAACCGTACTTATGTTCGGTTGGGAAATGTTTTTTGCAACTAACCGAACTTATGTTCGGTTGGGAAATTTTCAACTAACCGAACTGGGGACTAAAAAACCATGGTCCCAAAAAAAAAACATGGTCCCTAAAAAAAATGATTCTCTTTTTAAGAGCATTGTTGGATTTCGGAGTATTTTCAACCTTTTTGTAAGCCCAAGTCATGGAATAAATCTGAATTTAGTGACATTATTAAGAATATCTCCAATATCCTAGGAAGCATTGAAATAGAAAATAGAAGACCATGCCGTTTAGAAACTAGACAAAATATAGAACAACTTCAGAATGAGTTAAGCTCTTGGTATGAAATTGAAAAATATATATTGGAGTCAACATGTAAAAGATAAATAGATCAATGAGAATGATAATAATACTCAGTTCTTCCACCAACAAGCATCTGATAGGAAAAGATTTAGCAATATTCATGCTCTTCGGGATAACACGCTTTATGGACAGAAGGTCACGAACCTTTAAGTACTCCCTTAACTAATCATTTTAAGAATATAGCTCAAACTAGTGTAGAGACATTGATCCAATTTTTAAGGAAATTGTTCAACCTACTATTATTATGGAGGAAAACTTAAAACTCTGTGAAATACCAAGTGAAAAGGAAATAAAATAAGACCTTTCACGATGAATGACTGGGGAGCTCTAGGGCCAGGTGGATTTTCCTCGGGATTTAATCAAAAACACTAGGATATCCTAAATGAGGAGATTATTACTTGGGTTCATAAAGTTTTTAAAGACAAGAATTTTAATCAAAAAATAAACCATACTTTTATATCTTTGATTCCTAAAACCAAAAGTCCAAAACATCCTAGTGAATTTAGGCATATTTGCTTGAGTAATGCTCTTTATAAAATTATTTCCAAAATTATAGCTAATAGGCCAAAACCTTTTTGCTTGGTAATTTAATATCTCAGAATCAATCTGCTTTTATTCCTAAGAGACAGATTACTGATAATATTGTTGTGGCTCACGATATCCTTCATACTATGAAAACTAGTAAGAGGAAGAATGGCTCAATGGATTTAAAACTGGACCTTTCAAAATCTTTTGATAGGCTTGGATGATATTTCATCCTTTTAGTTTTTAGTTGGTTTTTCGGATGATTTTTGTGAGTTTGTTTTTGACTATATTTCTTCAGTTTCGTATTCTATTTTAGTTAATGCTTCTCCAGCGAAAACTTTTTTCCCCTTTAGAGGAATAAGGATGGGAGACCCCATATCTCCTTATATATTTATCATCTGCCTGGAAGCTCTTTCAAAACTTTTTTTTCATGCTGAAATAAATGGTAAAATTATAGGGATTAAGGTTACTAAAGATTGTCCTTTTTGTGTCTCATCTTTTCTTTGCGAATGACTCTTTTTTATTTACTTCTGCTAGCATAGTACAAGCCAGAAACCGCCTCGATGTGTTGAATTTTTGTAGTGATTCCTCAGGTGAGATTATAAATTATCTAAAATCATGTGTCTATTTTAGCAAAAAAGTGGAAAACAAACATTGTAAATTGTTATCCAGAATCCTTAAAGTAGGTAGAATAACAAAATATGATACTAACTTAGGTACTCTTTTATTCTTTAATAGATCAAAGAGTTTTAATTACCAGAATATGCTGGATAAAGTGTATAGTAGAATTCAAGATTGGAAGGCTAAATTTTTATCTCAAGCAGGTAGAACAACCCTTATTAGCTCTGTTACTACATCCATGCCTATGTATCAAATGATGTGTTTCCCCATTCCTAAGAAAACTTTAGACAAATTTAATGCTCTGCAAAGAGATTTTGGGTGGCAAAAAAATAAGTGCAATAGAGGTATTTACTTAAAGGCTTGGAATTCCATGTCCATTAGTAAAGCTAATAGTGGTCTGGGTATTAAAAACCCTTATAAATTTAATTTAGCTTTGTTAACCAGGCTCGCCTGACGTCTTCTAGAAAATTCAGATAAGTTATGGAGTATTATTTTTAAACATAAATATTTCCCTAATTCAAATCCTCTCTTTAAAAAAAAAAAAAAAAAAAAAAAAAATCCTGGGTTTGGGCTAGTATATGTAAAGGTTTAGATATAATACAGGAAAATCATTGTTGGGAGTTAGGAAATGGCAGAAATATCGAAATTTGAGATGATAGATGGTTACCCAATGGAAAGTGCCTAAATCCTAGAAACAACAATAACTCACAAGTATTTAACAAAGTCTATGAATTACTTGATACTAGTGGAAATTGGAATCATAACTTGATAAACAACCTGTTTGAGGATAATGATGTCAAGGAAATCAATTTGCTTGAGCCTGTAGTAATATAGAAAAAAAAAAGGATAAGAGAATATGGATAGGTACTAGAGATGGTTCAGTCTCCGTTAAATCAACTTACAACTAACTTTGCAACAAAAACCATAACAATTAGAATGTTGAGTTGGTATATGGAAACTAAATGTCATGCCTAGAGTTAAGACTTTCCTCTGGAAATCTCTTAGTAGTTGTCTCCCAGTCAGAGAGTGTAACACCCCGTATTTTTAGCATGGCGCATGCTAAAAGATGCGCCATGTCCCGAGATGAAGCTTCATCCAAAGCTTCTGTTGCGTATGAAAAGGAACATTGTCTCTTGGCCAATGCGTTGACAATGTACAACCATCATGGATGCACATTGGGTTGGCAGTGCAAAACCATCATGACTAAACATTGGGTTGGCAGTGGACAACCATTATGGGTTAACATCGGAGTTGGCATTCGCAGTGAACAGCCATCTTGGCCGGTTATTCAGAAATATATGGCAACGGCCATGAATAGTAAAAGTGGGACTTGGTGAATGATTTTTCCTCTCCTAATCAAAGTTGTAAAAATATAAATTTATAAAGAGTTGGTAAGCGAGGTAAGGTAAGGAATGGAAAAGGCTTAGAGCGGCCTATGTCTAAGTCCAAGGTATATGCCTTATACCTGGACAAGACTCGGCAGTATGACAGTTGTCAGGCATAAGTATTCCGGTCCGTCACAGTTGGTATCAGAGCAAGTTTCGAGATAACTATAGGGACTGTGCGGAGTGGACTTGTCAACGAGTAATTTTCGTTCAAAAAGGACATAAAGTTGGAGAGTAGGCCAACTTTTGCGCGGACATGATTTTGTAATTGCTATGCCAGTTACTATGCGAAACGAGTTGAACTTGTTTAAGTGCTATGAGTTTGCCTGGCCTATGTGGCACCCCACTCACGAGTGGACATCCGGAAGACTGTCTGGGACGGTGGATAAACAATGGGAATGATCATCTCGAAACGTTGGAAACTGGCCAATGGTGTACGTTGTCAGGTCTGCCTAGCACCCCACTTACGAGTGGCAACCTGGATGACCATCAGGGATGGTGGGGAACTGGATCATGTTTCCACAAAGTATTACATGTTGTTGGAATCAACCTTGTGAACTTTAGGGACTCCTGAGTATGTAGTATGGATGCACATTTAGGATACCTTGTTGAGATATCCTTTTGGAGATTGGCTAATTGAGATTCTTGGTGAAGTTGTAGACTCTTTTAGATTCCTGGGAAGAAGGTATGAGACGTTTGCTCAGAAGGTCTAAATTGTTGTTCATAATAACTTGAAGAAACTCGTGATTTTGAGTATCTGGTATGGGACTTTTTCTCAGGAAATCCATACCGAAGAGTTAGTCCACAATAGTTTTGTTTTGAATTTCGTAAACGAAAATATTGTAACACCCGTATTTTTAGCATGGCGCATGCTAAAAGATGCGCCATGGCCCGAGATGAAGCTTCACCCAAAGATTTTGTTGCGTAGGAAAAGGAACATTGGACCTTGGACAATGCGTTGACAATGTACAACCATCATGGCTGCACATCGGTTTGGCAGTACACAGCCATCATGGCTGAACATCGGGTTGGCAGTGCACAACCATCATGGGTGAACATCGGAGTTGGCATTGGCAGTGAACAACCATCTTGGTCGGCTATTCAGAAATATATGGCAATGGCCATGAAGAGTAAAAGTAGGACTTGGTGAATGATTTTTCCTCCCCTAAACAAAGTTGTAAAAATATCAAGTTATAAAGAGTTGGTAAGCGAGGTAAGGTAAGGAATGTCAAAGGCTTAGAGCGGCCTCTGTCTAATTCCAAGGCATATGCCTTATACTTGGACAAGACTCGGCAGTATGACAGTTGCTACGCGTAAGTTTTACGGTCCGTCACAGAGAGAGTTTAGGTAGATACACACACATTGATATTATTCAATTACCCTTTATGTAATAATAATTCTAGAGAAAGTCTAGATCATCTTTTTACAAATCATGTCATCTCTGAAGCTATGTGGAGGGGTCTTTCCCTTGCCGGTATTTACTATGCTGCTTCTAACTTGAATTTTAAAGGTTGGGTTTTACTCTGGTTAAAGGACTAAGTTAATATGGATCATATTCCTTATATTTTATGGTATATCTGAAAATTCAGGTGCAGGGTAGTTTTTGATTATGTTAAAGCTAACCCTATTGATCTAATTGAGTTTATAAGAAATGATCTACAACCTTATATCAATACAAATTGTTATACTCATGTTAAAAAGTCCAGTCTTAGTAGATGTGATGTTCCTCATCCTAGCTGTTGTCATGAAGTTTATAATGATGAAAAGGATCAGCACTTCATTTCCTTTGATGTTTCCTTCCAAAGTAAAACAAAGAAATTTGCTTATGGGATTGTTAAAACTAATAACATTGGTCATATTATGGACATTACAGGAGGAACAGGTTGGTGTACAATTGCAGAGGAAGCAGAGTCCAAAGCATAGAGAAGCAGTCATATGGATGCAAGAATACAATGATGAACAAATAATTTTTCTTAATGACAACCAAAATGTAAATGACAGAATGTAAAGTAAAGTAACAGATGAAAGAGATTTAACATTAACGTGACTTCAAGTACATGGATGGTTTATATAGAGACAACACGAGCAAAAGATAACAAAACTAAATAGCAAAGCAATGACGTAAAGGGAGAAGGTAAAGCAGTAAAAGAGTAAAACAGTGAAAGAAGTTATAACTAACACCTCTCTTACACAGTAAAAAAATATGTACTTCTAACACTCCCCCTCAATCTGATGTAGGGTGAGAACAATGCATCAGTTGATCAGCAACCCGAAAGAAAGTAGTAGGTGCAAGGCCTTTAGTAAACAAGTCAGCTAGCTGGTGAGATGAAGGGACAAAACGAATAGCAACAATACCAACATCCATTAAGTCACGAACAAAATGATAGTATACTTCAATATGCTTGGTTCTGACATGAAAAGCTGGATTAGAAGCTAGAAACTGAGCCCCCATGTTATCATAGTGCATCACAAAGGGTGTAGTAGGAGTAATGTGAAGCTCTTGAGGAAGGCTAGACAGCCAAATGACTTCAGCAGCAAGCACACTTAGAGCCTTATACTCAGCTTCTGTAGAGCTACGATAAACAATGGGTTGTTTATTTGAGGACCATGAAACCAAAGTATTACCCAAGAAAACACAGTAACCAGATGTAGAACGTCTTATGTCTGGGCAACCAGCCCAATCAGAGTCAGAGAAACTAGTAATAGAACTAGTGTCACCAGATTGAATAATTGTACCTGATCCAAGTGTCCCTTTGAAATATCTCAATACTATTTTTGCAAGAAGCATGTGAACTGTAGTTGGAGAGCGCATAAATTGAGATATGTATTTAACTGCAAATGTGATGTTAGGCCTTGTAAGAGTAAGATACTTAAGACCTCCAACCAAACTTCTAAACTCAAGTGGATTAGTTAGTAGATCACCATCATTAATAGAAGCTCTTTTATCAGTGGAAGTTGGTGTAGAACATGGTTTGTAGTCAATCATGTTTGCTTTAACCAACAAATCAATAGTGTGCTTCTTCTGAGTAAGAGTAAGAATATCCCTTGAGGAATAGAAAACAACTTCAATCCCAAAGAAATAACAAAGATCCTCCAAATCCTTCATAGCAAATAGAGAGCTCATTTGACTGATTAGACAATTTAAGAAAAAATCAGAACTGCCAGTGAGAATTATGTCATCCACATAGAGAAGCAGAACAACAGTCTCATTGCCACAATGATAGATGAACATAGAAGGATCTGCCACTGTCATAACAAAACCAGCATCAACAAGAAAACCACTAAATTTTTCAAACCAAGCCCTTGGGGCTTGTTTGAGACCATAGATAGACTTGTACAACAAGCACACATGATCAGGATGTTTAGGGTCTTCAAAACCTTTTGGCTGCTTCATACACCTTTTCTGTGAGATCTCTATGCGAAAAGGCATTGGAGACATCAAGTTGTCTAATGGACCACTTGTTTGATAAAGCAATAGTAAGCACTACCCTGATTGTTGTAGTCTTCACAACTGGACTGAAAGTTGCATTATAATCAATTCTATCTTGTTGACTGCAACCTTGAGAAACCAGTCTTGACTTAAATATGTCAATAGTCCCATCAGGCTTCAAATTTAATTTGTAAATCCATTTGCTGCCAAGAATATTCATGTCAGAAGTAGGAGCAACCAATGACCATGTATTGTTCAACATTAACGCTTCATACTCTTTGTGCATAGAAGCAATCCATTCATCATGTTTACTTGCAGACTTGAAAGTCTTAGGCTATTTTGGAAGATACACAATGGAAGTAAAAAAAGTGTGAAGAGGATGAGGGACGAAGTAGTTGGTGATGAAATCTGGCAAATGTTTAGGCTTTACTATGCCATTCTTAGCTTTTGTGACCATAGTATGAGAGGAGGCAGATGGTGGTTGAACATAGAGATCCACAGTAGAGTTTTCAAGAGTATCGAAATCCAAACTAAATACGTATGCGTAAGATCTTCATTAGCATCAACAGAAGAATCCTCAGTAACAATATCGGATAAGTTTTAAACTACATGAACTGGAATTTGTTCTATCTAAGGAGCATATGTAACAACTGTAGTTGGTGAACAAGTACAAAAAGGAAACACTGATTCATCAAATACTACATGCCTGGAAATATATATCTTCTGAGTAGAATTTTCATAACATCTGTAACCCTTATGTAAAAAATTTGTAACCAAGAAAAGTACACTTGGTTGATTTAGGACTTAACTTATCCTTCTTATAATGACCCAAATATGGGTAACAAGCACAACCAAATACTTTGAGAAAAGAGTAATTTGGTGTCTTGTTAAAAAGTACTTCAAATGGAGACACATAATTTAGAAGTTTAGATGGAATCCTGTTAATAAGATAAGTGGCAGCCATAAGTGTCATGGTATCACGAGGAAGGTTGATCTCTCAATACAAACTCCTTTAGGGTTTAAATGGACTTAACTTATCCTTCTTCACCTTTGATTTCGCCGCCTACCTCACCTTACATTACATCTTCTACCATACGTTACCTTCAACTTTATCTCAACCATTACTTTGTTTGTTCATCTACCTTATTACTTCTTATTTATCATACTGTATTTTGAACCTATTGTTTAATCATGGCTACTGAATCGTCACATCACTATGAAGTTACTACTGTTTTTCTATTTCAAAATATTACTCATCTTATATCATTAAAACTTGATGATTCCAACTTTCTCATATGGAAAAATCAACTTGAATCTATTTCTATCAATACTGATCTTATGGGATATGTTGATGGTACGATTCTTCCACCACCAAAAGTAATCAAGGATGGAGATACTAAGACACCAAATCCTTCATATCTTAAATGGAGAAAGTGGGACAAATATGTGAATAGCTGTCTCAATACAAACTTCTTAGACTCTCTTTCTTGCTCAGTCTTGGGGTGTACTAATGCTGCTGAGGTATGGTCTTATCTTACTAAGGAGTTATCTAATCAGTTTACAGCTCATAGATCTATGCTCCGTGGACAGTTACAGACTATTAAACGCGGATCTCACTCTGTGGCTGAATTTCTTCAGGAGGTTAAAAGTATTTCTGATTCATTAGCTGCTATGAATGATAAGATTCCAGATCCTGATATTGTCATGTATGTGCTTAATGGTCTTGGAAGGGACTATGACAATTTTGTCATCGCTATACTTTTGGTGGAAACCCATTATTTTTTGGTGACTTCAAAGCAAAGATCTTAACCCATGAGAAGTGGCTCAAAGATCAACACCTAGAGACATCTGTAGCTCTAGAGTCTGTTACGAATTCTGCTTTCTTTACTAAAAAGTTTTCTCCTTCTACATCTGGATCTTCAAAATCAGCTTCTACACCTGAACCATTTAAGAGTAATGATGCACCTTTTTGATCTAATAAACCCCCTCCTTAGTGGATTGATTTTTCAACTGTTTAGTGTCAAATCTATAGGAAAAAATGTCAAATGGGAAGTAGGTGTCCGTATAGATATTATCCTTCAAAAAATAACCCACATTCAAAATGAAACCCACAAGCAAATTCATCTTTACAAGTTCATACTTCAAATTTATCTGAACATTCTGTTTTTCCTGCTGCTACAATCCATATGACACATGATGTTTCTTTACTTATAAATCCAACTACTTATACTGGCTCTGATACCATGACAGAATGTAAAGTAAAGTAACAGATGAAAGAGATTTAACATTAACGTGACTTCAAGTACATGGATGGGTGTTGTTTATATAGAGACAACACGAGCAAAAGATAAAAAAACTAAATAACTAAGCAGTGACGTAAAGGGAGAAGGTAAAGCAGTAAAAGAGTAAAACAATGAAAGGAGTTATAACTAACACCTCTCTTACACGGTAAAGAAACACATGTACTGCTAACAGTAACAAATAGTATGAGGAAGAAGGATGATTTTGCTGTGGGGTGGAGATATAAAGATACTCTAAATCAAGATTTAAGTTTCAACCAATATCTTGCTAATTCTTCTTTCTCTTATCAAAAGATTTTAATCAGACACACAGGTTTTAGCTTAAACTCTAGGTATTGGGAGAAGTCTTGATATGACTCAATAATGTTGTAGAAATTGGTAGTAGGGTTGTCGTTCACTCGGACTTGTTGAAATCGATTTTAGGATTTAATAAACTAAAATAAAAGAAAAAAATATATACAAAATATTGTCACAGAATATTAGGAATAACCAAGACACTGATTCCACTATTACACATGAATAAATTATGGTAAATAAGCCAAAACTCTAGTTATCTTTTAAGTCCCTTATTTCTTAATTCACATATAATCAGAAAAATTCTCAAAAATTAATTGTATCCCCTAAGCATAGATTATCTTAATACAAAGCATAACCTATCTAATTGAATCACAACTAATGAAGGAATTATGCAAACAATTAAAAACTCTGCAAAATTAGTGATTGAGTGAATCATAAATTATAAATTAGAGAAAATAAATAATTACCAATTATTCATGCGTAAGTAGCTTCCTCATTGCCTTGGTTGTGGGAGAATTAGCTCATCATCATGTTGGAAACACGCTCAAAAATTATTTTTATTGCTCAAAGTGTTTACAAATGATGAAAATGGGAGAAATATATTAAAGCAGTGATTTTCTTTTCTCTCCAAAACTCCCTCCGTCAAATGTGCTCTCTAGCTCTCTATTTATACACACAAATACACATTACTCAAATATATTCTTCCATAACTCCAAAATCTTCTTCTTTTTAATTAAAAATATCTTCATGAATTTTTCTTTCTCTTTATTCTCTATATTTCTTTACTAAACCCATATCTTCTTTAATTCGCAGAATAAAATCCAAGATAAAATCTTCTAAGGATATTTTCTTGTTTAATACAAGATAACTTCCTTTTTCTTCACAACTTCCTGTTTATAAGGCAAGAAGATATTCTTATGTTAAAGATAATAAATCCTTTACTGTTGAAACCAAATTTCCCGCCATTTTCTATATGTATGTGAGGAAGAAAGGTAGCCCCTTATCCCCGCTTGGGTGCGAATATCCTGTGGGTGCCCCTTAGTAATTGAGGTGCCCCTTATCCTACATTGAGAGTCCGAATAACACGTTTCCTCCGGGGTGCCTTTTAACACTTTTTCGAGCCAAATTTTCCAACAATGTTTATTTCCAAAAAATACCTACAAACACACAAAACACCATAATAAGGACAAAAACAAGTACTAACAATACGAAACATTGAGGACAAATTAGACACATAAATGCGTCTATCAAATACCCCCAAACTTATTATTTGCTAGTCCTCGAGCAAATTTATTCTATAAAAATAAAAATCATTTGAACCCCTAGGTGGCCCTAGAGGCGGAGTGTTGTCTCCGGAGGGTTTACCAGAGGTGTACCCACAAAACCTTTACTCCAGACCCTAACTATCTACGCAGAACTTTGGAAGGCACTAAAGAATCTCCTTGGTTGGCATACTTATTGATTACAGGAGGAAGTACCCTGATGCGAAATTCCAATTGTTGTACACGAGTTTGCACTCAAGCATACTAAAATTCATATATAAGTCACAGAGCTCTACTCAGATAGTCGCACTATGGACATCAATACCCGAAGTCAAAACTAATCACATGGATAGATCAAGAAGATGGATATAGAGAAAAACATAGATGGTTTTGATGTTTACTAAGTGAACGGTGTTTCCCATATCTGTACGAAGGCCTCCGCCAAAATGAACCTATCCAAATGGGTGAGATACTAGTATGACTAATATCAACACACTTTGGCATATACAAGGGAACCAGGTGGTGGTCGATAATCCTAACTCTAGGTCAACACAACTCGGCATGTACAAGGGTTCCAGTGGTCGACTTTATTGAATTTATTCCGATTGGTCTGATGGTCTGGTCTCAATTTCTTTTTTTTTTTTTTTTTGGTATCTCAATCACTCTAATTCACCCTAGCATTGGTAACAACTTGATTTGTGGGCCCCACCTAATCACTTAGATAAACATAGTTTAAAAAGAACAAAACAAAATAAAAACAGAAGTGAAAAGGACTCAACGCGATATGGTGAAACTATCATGTTATTTCTAACACCTGAGCTCTGTGCTTTTATGAATAGACTCTTTAGATGTTGCCATCTAATCAGATTGGTTCCTCAACTCCTACAACCAAAATGCTTCCATCCACTTAGATTGGTTAGTGCCATCCTTAATAAACATAAATTTCTAGGCTCTGGAGTTTAATTATTACAACTAAAAAGTTTCTCCCATACCCCCAAAACTTAAATCTAACATTGTCCTCAATGTTCTAAAGATGAAATTAAAAGCATGAACAATGAGAAACTGTTACCACTTGAAGAAAAGAGTTAAGGAAAAATATTACCGTGTTGTAAGAGCATGGGTTACCTCCCAAGAAGTGCTAAGTTTAAAGTCTTGACCAGGACATTGGAAAGGATTAGTCACCTCGAAGAATCATATAGCAAGTCGGAATAACTCAGGGTCATCTGGATCAAAAAGTGCTAACCACAAGAAGAGGAAGCCGCTACGGACAGGAAGATATCCAACATACCCTTATATATTGTTTTGTTTAAGACAACTACTTCTAGTTTTGGTTCGGGTTCAGGCTCTATAAAAGGGTCTAGATAACATATTTTCATGGGTTGCGTTTCCTTATGAGTTAGATCCGAATGTTCGAGTTCTAGAGTCGGAAAAACTCAAATAAAAACTTAGAAGCACATAATAATAACCCGAATAATTGAGGATCTTCTAAGTCAATCGATTTTGACTTACACAAATTGACCACAATAAGATTGGTGGTCTTCCTTAAGCAAATGTGTCGACCTAATATCCTAAAGTAATTAGGTTTAGTCTCAAAACTTAATAATTGACACATCTCCAAACTTATACGTTCCCACAATTGGAAGGAAGGTTTTGGTGGGAAAACAAAGTCAATCGTGGTATTATAGCCTGGGTTAACCACATCAACCAGAGGATGGGTTTCTAACAACTGAACTTCTTTATGGACACAACTAGGTTAGGGAAAAAGTGTATGAAGATAATCTTTTAAAATGGTTGAGGCACATATGTCAAGTCCCAAGTTAGGGACTTTTCTAAGAGTTAAAGCACATGGAGAATGATAATCACCCCCAAACTTAGAGTTTTCAGTGTCTCTAGAAAGACTAGTCACAACTTCCCTAATTTCAAGGTCATCGATTCCCGAAAATGGTCAATTGATTCCCCTAAATCAGGTACATCCTCACTCATCTCTACGAGTTCATTTTCTTTTTCTAAGTCTATTGTTTCTAAATCGCTAGACTCAAAATATAATCGTTCCTCTAAACCATCATTGGCTTCGTAATCAAAAGGAAATACTACATCGTCTAAAACGGGGGTATCTCTAGTCAAATCCTCATCCTTTTGAATAGGTGAATAATTATTAAAATTATTTGGATTTGAACTAGAAATATTATAATCATTAAGCTCAATTGGAGTAACAAATTCCCTGATCACTATGCCTCTTCGATTTCAAATTCTTCAGCAACACTATCCTCATCATAATCATCATTATAATAATATGAAAATGGTTGAACCTCATCTAGACAAGAAGTGTTACCAATTTTATCCTCGTCATCTTGATTATGTAAATAACTGTCCTTATTTTCAAGGGTGGTATTGGGAACACTATATTGGAATTTAAGACTATCTTGAGCAAATTTTTCCACAATCCTATTTGTACTCTCGATAAATTGCTTGAGGGACTCTTCTAGAGAAATCTTAGTTGACTCGCTTGCTCTACGGACTCTTAGAAGCGGAATATTATAAGTCTCTTTCATAAATAAGTGAAACTTCTGTGTTGACTCATTGAAACTCTTGAGAGACTCTTATAAAGAAATTGGAGGATAGTTTTGCTCGTAAAACTGATGCACGTGTGGATAGTAATTGGGCTCACCATGGTATGACCCATAACCTTCAAAAGATTGGCGTTCCCAACCACTATTCACACTATGGTCATAAAAAGAGTAATGTCCATATTGTTCAGTTGGATATTCGTTGTATTGGCTATACCAGTTTGACATCCTAACCGCAAGGGAATTCTACACAAACACAAACAAGGCCGACTCGACCACGGCAAAACTGCGATTTCTAGCAAACAAAAAGCATGATGGCTCCACTTAGATTGCTTTCTAGACCCGACTTCTAATCCTTCGAAAGGGAATTCGTTACAATCGAGCAAACCCTCTCGGAATCAATCCGAGTTTAAGTAAGTTGAATAGAGGCGAGGGAAGCTGCGTGGAGCTTTGATACCCAAGGCCTCACCGCATTACAAGGCGGCGCAGTCACGCATTCAACTCACAGAAACCGTCATGAACTTCGAAGTATGCTCAAAAGAGTAACCAATATTTTTCGAACGACTTTCCTATTAAGCTCGTTACCCTATAGGTCTCGTTCTAGTCAAAATTTTAGGCTTAGGTTCGTGTTTGGTTTCGTTTTCCTAAGGCGGGCAAGAAGAGAACGGTGATGAAATACGAACCCTTATCTTGTATGGCCAGTCCTTGCCCTTTACTAGGAATTTAAAGCAGCCGTTTTCAATACCTCAACATATATGCACACGAAATCATCCATAAACCCGCCGATGGGGATTCGCGGGTGTTTAGAATTCTTACCTCCCGTTCAGACAGGGGATGAACCGTTGAAGTCGACTCGGACCACGACTCCTATGTCATGTACGAACCCGAGGGGCCGAGACGATATCGTAATCGTCGTCCTTCCTTCCGTGCAGTTTATATTTAAATAACCCTTCCTTAGGGTTTTAAAAAAAAATGTCCAAAAGTCCAAAAATAAAGTCCAAAATTAAGAAGTCCAAAAAAATAAAAATAAAAATTACAAAAATAATTACCTAATTACAGTTTCTAAAAATAAAAAAAAAATTAATTACACTATATACAAAATATTCTTCTTTATTCCTTTGAATTTTCTCTCTTCTTTCCTTCTTTGGCTTCGCTTTACTTTTCAAAACTTTTTCTTTCTCATAAGCTTCAAACCAAATCTGAAAGCAAATAGAAAATACCAAAACGCGTAAAAAGGAACAAAAATAATAAAAAATAAAAATAAAACCTAAAAACAAATCTATACACAAGTCCGCGTCGGCGGCGCCAAAAATTGATGTGACTCAATAATGTTGTAGAAATTGGTAGTAGGGTTGTCGTTCACTCGGACTTGTTGAAATCGATTTTAGGATTTAATAAACTAAAATAAAAGAAAAAAATATATACAAAATATTGTCACAGAATATTAGGAATAACCAAGACACTGATTCCACTATTACACATGAATAAATTATGGTAAATAAGCCAAAACTCTAATTATCTTTTAAGTCCCTTATTTCTTAATTCACATATAATCAGAAAAATTCTCAAAAATTAATTGTATCCCCTAAGCATAGATTATCTTAATACAAAGCATAACCTATCTAATTGAATCACAACTAATGAAGGAATTATGCAAACATTTAAAAACTCTGCAAAAGCAGTGATTGAGTGAATCATAAATTATAAATTAGAGAAAATAAATAATTACCAATTATTCATGCGTAAGTAGCTTCCTCATTGCCTTGGTTGTGGGAGAATTAGCTCATCATCATGTTGGAAACACGCTCAAAAATTATTTTTATTGCTCAAAGTGTTTACAAATGATGAAAATGGGAGAAATATATTAAAGCAGTGATTTTCTTTTCTCTCCAAAACTCCCCCTTCAAATGTGCTCTCTAGCTCTCTATTTATACACACAAATACACATTACTCAAATATATTCTTCCATAACTCCAAAATCTTCTTCTTTTTAATTAAAAATATCTTCATGAATTTTTCTTTCTCTTTATTCTCTATATTTCTTTCTTTGAACCCATATCTTCTTTAATTCGTGAGAATAAAATCCAAGATAAAATCTTCTAAGGATATTTTCTTGTTTAATACAAGATAACTTCCTTTTTCTTCACAACTTCCTGTTTATAAGGCAAGAAGATATTCTTATGTTAAAGATAATAAATCCTTTACTGTTGAAACCAAATTTCCCGTCATTTTCTATATGTATGTGAGGAAGAAAGGTAGCCCCTTATCCAGCTGCTTGGGTGCGAATATCCTGTGGGTGCCCCTTAGTAATTGAGGTGCCCCTTATCCTACATTGAGAGTCCGAATAACACGTTTCCTCCGGGGTGCCTTTTAACACTTTTTCGAGCCGAATTTTCCAACAATCTTTATTTCCAAAAAATACCTACAAACACACAAAACACCATAATAAGGACAAAAATAAGTACTAACAATACGAAACATTGAGGACAAATTAGACACATAAATGCGTCTATCAAGTCTAGAAAACATCAATGGTTTTTTAAGTTATGTAATCAAAACACTGTATTTTCGGATGCTTAGTTCTTAATATATTTCCATTTATCAAAAAAAAAAAAAAAAAAAAAAAAAAAAAAAAAACCTTTTGTTGTGGACTTTTACACCTTTAGGGCAATCCATATGGAAATTAACAACTATATTTTTTTGTTGAGCCATGTGGAAATATGTTTTTACGCTATGTTAAATCAGTGTAAAATGAACAGATTTGGTTTTTATGAGCCCCACTACTATTTCTTTTTAATTTAAAACTTTTTTCAAGATAAAGTTAAAATATAAAATATTATATTTGGTGAGATAAAATAGGATAAAGTAAGATAAAATAGGATAAAATGAGATAAAAGAGGATAAAAAAGTAGTAAAGTAATCAGGAATTGTTTTGCGTGGGTGGAAGATCCGCGGGCGTGTGATGATGGTCCGCACATTTTTGGTTCAAACGCCCGGTTTTCCACCAAGCGCGCGTGAGATCTTCTGCCTCACTCAACAAACCAACAATTTTGTTGGTTTGCCCATCCGTTTTCATGTTTGTTGAGTCCACAATGGGAGCAAACTGAACAAACTACAAGTTTGTTGAGTCCATAAGAACTGCTCTTACTTCTTATCTTTGAATGGTTCAACTCGATCAACAACCAAAATTTCATTAATCTCCAAACCGTATAGGCTGTTTTCCGCAATTGAATTTTGCAAATATTCACTAGCAACCAAGTGCAACAACATTAGCTTAAAATTTTCGAGATAATTATTGTTGGTGGAATTACCGATCCGGGACGCTATGCACAATATGGAACCTACAAAAGCAATAATAGGCAATACGACGAAATCAAAAACAATCAAACAACACCAAGGATCAAGGGCAAACCTCCACTATGACAAATAATGGGTTACAACAATATCTCCCAAATTGGGGTTCCACAAAACTTCAAGGTGCATATAGCACTTTGATAACAATGCCCTCTTTCTCTACTCACTCACCGTTAACACCGTTAACGATGGATAACTAACTCTTTACCAAATATTTAGGTAAATTCAACCAATAACAAAACAACGAAGATGATATACATACTACTACTAGGATTTGAACAAAACCTAGAAACCTTTTGAAGAGATGTCGGATGCGGTGGATAAATTTTCACCAACCAAACCGGTTCATCGCTAGAACACCCTTCTTCTTCAATCTCACAAAATCTTCACCAAAAATCACCTTTAATGGCGGCTGTCCTTTTTTCTCATTCGTCTTGTTTTTCTTCACGGAAAACAGCTCTATTTTGCTCGCACCAAAACCTCCATCCTGTTTAAACTATATAACCTAATAAACATCGTATATTAGGTAACTCCCCCTGAATAGTTAAAGGTCACCTTGTTGGGTCCATAAGGAGTGAAGACCAGAAAACAACAAGTTCCAAATCACACTCATCCAAAAACAAAAGTAATCTTACTTCTTTTACGAAGGATTCCTTCGCACTTTTATTCTCATACTATCTCACATATTAGGATTCTTTTTTTGTGAACAAAAATCAAATAGTAATGAACTTGAAGCTAAATTTTTTTGGATATGTTCCTCTTGCAAATCTCTACATACCTGCCGAAAATGAGCGCATTCCGAAACGTATAACACCTCATCTACGAATCTTAATTTCAAAGGTTAAAAATCCATTGGTTCTTGACGTCTCATTTTTAAAGTAGTAGATAGTGATGTTACACGTTTCGAAATACGCTCATTTTTTGTGAGAACATATAGATTTTTAAGAGAAACATATCCCCAAAATATTAGCTTCAATTTCATAACAGTTTGGATTTTATTCATAAAAATAACGCTCAATATGTGAGATAGAGTGAGAATAAAAGTGTGAGGAGATCCTCCCTCCACTTCTTTAGTTCGCAAGCCCTTTAAAGATATTATATACTCCCTCTGTTTTAAAAAGACTACCTCTATTCCATTTTCATCAGTTTCAAAACTGTGTCTAGCTTCTGTTTATAGTTATACTTTTCCAATGAACTCTCTAATATATCCTTAAATTTTTTGTATTCATAAATTCATTTTTAATGGGACCGAACTAATATATTAAAAAAAATTGTGTAATTAAGGAAACAAATATATCCTTCATTCCTTTAAAAAGTTTATAATTTGGTTCCAAAAATTAAATTCTTTATAAAGTTTATACTTCATAAAATCGATACTTTTAGTTTTCCTTTTATATTTCGTATTTATAATCCTCCTAAAAATTTTAGTTAATTTTTATTGCTCGCATTTTTATTAAAATAAAATAGGTAAGTAACTAAGGGTAGTCACGTAAATACTATGGTCTCCTTAATTTTTGACAAAGTCAAAGTGGACAGTCTTTTTGAAAAGGTGAGGTATTCAAAATTTAGAGTTGATTTCTTTTCATAATATGGATAAGTTGGAAGTTGGACTTCACGATTATGATCGTAAAATCAAATTTAGCACTACACTACTCTGACGTTATAGATATTCTGGCCCCTTTTAGCGAGGGCGCAACCAAAAATTGCACTCTTCCTAATTACCATGTGTGTTATTTTAAAACCTCAAAAAAACATACTTATAGACCGAAAGAAATTTTTCATATTTGTATTTGGGAATATGCATACACATATATTCCTGAGTTCGAAACTCGCCCGCACCAAATTCTTTATGGCAAAAAAAAAAAAAAAAAAAAAAAAAAAATACAAACACATGTATAATGTATGGGTTATTTTGTTTTTGGTACTCAAGTTTTGACCAACTTTGCTGCTTGGTTTAACATTTGTCCAGCTTGGTGTTTGGTACTTGGAATTGACGTTGACCCGCGTTGACTTAATTAAATCTTACCAAATTATTAAAAGATTGATATAAAATCAAATTAATGAATGGTTTTACAATTATACCCTTCAGTACGTTTAGTATTTACATAATAATTATCGTTCTTATCTTTCATCTCCAAACCCGTCAACGCACCCCCATCACCATTACTATCTGTTCTCTATCACTACCACTGTAACAATTATCACAACAAATTTCTTCACCGAATTAACTAACTCAATACCTACAGGACCTTCTACTAAAAAAAATCATTCAAATTGAATTGTTGTTGTAATTCTCTAAGTGGACATTCGTTAAGTGATTTCATCACCATCAAATTTTATCTTCGTTTCTGTATACACACCAAAAATGGGGGTTTCAAATAATAAACTAATCAAAATTGAGAGAAAGAGTATTAATATTTACCTTATTTGATTCACCTTAAATCACAAAATCAGAAGATCCCTGATTTCAGGTATACATTTAATGTATAATAATTTAAATCCCAAAATCATTGAATGTTATAGGTTTGATACGGAACCCAAAGTTTGAATTCGTATTGCATATAGGTACCTTAGAGAATCCGTAGTCTGATTGAGAGATCAAATTAGGTATAATTTGTGGTGGGTTGGAATTAATCTTACTAAGCATGAACCACCTGTGGAGATACGTGTAGATCAACTTCAAAGCAATCGCTATTTCTGCTCTATCTGTTCCGATGTTGTTTTTCTAATCTCTGCTAAACAGCTACGGCGCAGAAGGGTAGAGGAGGAGGAAGAAGCTGAATGTTGAGTTTGTTAAATGATTCGTATGAAGAAGGGTAGAGGAGGAGGAGGAAGAAGGGTAGAAAATTAGGTTATAACACTGACGTATACTCAATCTTTTAGTACAACCGTTGGATCCTAGATTCGTCCAAGGATATACTTGTAAAATCAGTATTCTAAAGTATTTTTATTTTACTGAATTAATAAAAATTTGGTCATGAACAGTCAACGCGGGTCAACGTCAATTCCAAGTACCAAACACCAAGCTGGACAAATGTTAGACCAAACAGCAAAGTTGGTCAAAACTTGAGTACCAAAAACAAAATAACCCATAATGTATCTAGGTAAATACAATGACTATTTAAATGAGAGTTTTATTTTACATGTATATATATGTATATCCGAAATTTTTTATAATAAAATCCACAGACGACTCAACTATCGCATTGAAAATTAATAAAACAAAATAATGTGAGTGAAATATGTTTTTATTAAGTTGTGCACAACAAAGAACACATTTTGAAGCAAAATTATTTTATGAAATGGTTCCAATAATGTCTTTGCCTTAAACTTTGATGTATGACAGATTTAGTATTATATTATGATATATGTCGAAGATGTTTCTTGTATGGAGGTAGGTTTCTTAATTAAGATGGGACAAGAAAATATTATGACTTATGCTAATATTGCGTCTATTCTTAAATATAACTGGTTTAAGTCGGGACTAGAAATTTTTATTCTTATACTAGACAAACCACATGTGCGATGCATATGCATGAATTTTACTCTTTTAACAACACCAAATTTTATAACAATGATATTTTTTTCGTCTAATAAAATTTAATATTCTTATTTATACTCATTGTGCAGGTAATACAATGAGCTTCCAAATAATTAACTTTACAAATTAAAATCCGCTGTGTATTTGATAGATATCAAGTTTTTAAAAATTTTGATATATTTTTTAAACCAATGGCATTTCTATAAATATGTAAATATATAAGATAATATGCAAATATTAATTTAATATACGTTTTTACCCTCGAATATATTTGAAGTGGTAGTTGATATTGAAGGTCATATTAGTAATATTAGGGTGACACCAAGCTATTTTGTCTTTTTGTGACGAACAAAAAATGAGTTTTTTATTTATTATAGTATAAGATAAGATGGAGCTTATTCCTATATCGAGTATTCTTCCAGAGAGGTTTTACCATATAAGGCTCATAAAGAAATTCAATAAAAACGAGAATTTTTGTATTTTTGGAAAGCTTTGTTATTTTTGTTGCATCCATAATACTCTTTAATTTCAGGCTGCAGAATATGTTTAAGTTAGAAGTAATTGTTGGAGGTAAAACATGCAGATGGAAACTTGACACGGATAATTAGTAGAATGAAATGGATGAGTATGACTTAATATATTGGTATCGATCATATGTAGAAGGGGAAGCTCTCCTCATGCTTAGTGTTATGGACGTTCCACATTCAAGATTCATAATAGTGTCACGTCAGTTTTACTCATCGTCCAAGCTCTATCAGGGGTTAACATTCAAACAAAAAATGCCAAATGAAATACTGCCAAGCGACCTATGATTAGGCGCCAAATGAAATGATGTTGTTTGTGGTGAATGGTTCGGTGCTTAACCTATTCAACCTAGTCAAAACGCCAAACCATTGGTCTCCCCAACGGGAAACTCGGTTTCCCTCAGTTCTCTTCTCCTTTTCTTCTTCTATAACTAAACCTAGATTTTGCATGCTTGATTTGTGGGGTTTACTGAAGATGTTTGTTACCAAATCTTAAAGGGGTTGTTAATCCTTGTGATTAAGGTTCTTTTGGAGGTATGTTCAATTTTTTTCATCCACAGACAACATCAAGGTAACATAATCAAGTTTTAATTGGTCTTTTTTTTTTCTCTTCTAATTGGTTTTTTTTGATTTTTTTGTAACATGTGTTGAATATGATCTTCTATAGTTGATTATATTTTTACTTGGTAGTGTTGATTGAAATTTCAAATTAAAGATGATTTTAGGTTTTTTTGTTGGGCACGAATATGATATGAAATCTAATATGTAATATGATTGATAGTTGTGTTGATGATGCTTGTATCAAAAATTGATAACTGGATATATTGAGATAGATTTTATGGGTAAATCATCTGTAAACCCTTATGAGACAAAACTCATCTACCAGGGTAGTCTGGTGGTTCAAAGGCTAGTTGGACATGCTAAGTGCAACAATGATTCCACGAAAGTGATTGAAATTCCGAATAAGTGATTTACTTTAATGTAACCGACTTTGAATTGGTATACTATCTTGTGTTGAATTTTGAAATTTATAAAATCATTTAAACCTCCTAGTTAAACTCAATGAAATTGATGCTCCTCGTTGAACCTTCATATCTCGACCCTGATACTAGTTGTTAATAAGAGTGTCAATTATGTTGTAGAGTGTGAAAAGAGTGTGAAATTAAAGACGAGGGTACCCAAATATACCACTATCTTAAACTTTTCCTCCTATAAGTCCTCTTACCGAAAGTTATTTTCTATGGACTGAGTCGAGACAATACAACGAATCGGTATTCACACTTTGTGATCGTTTATGGATACGAGATCGAGACAATACAACAATCAAAGTGTGATTACTTGATAATAGGTTCGGACTTAACCAAACTCTATAGGATCACTATCAAGTAATACAGAGTTAACGTTTGTGTAATTTACTTTAAATTATAATAACAAGTTAACAACAATTATAATTGCGTAATATAAAAGTAAATGACACAACAAGATTTTGTTAATGAGGAAACCGTAAATGCAGAAAAACCACGGGACCTAGTCCAGAATTCAATACTCTCAGAATTAAGATGATATACAAAATCAAACCAAATTCGTATAGTTGAGACCAAGCAACTAAACCTGTGGTTCACCTAGTTTCTTCAGTATCACTGCGCTTCCGACATTCAATAAGTGCACGAACTGGAACAATTCCTTTGGTTCGTATTCTAAATAGTAAATGAACAACAAATATGTTCGGTAACAACTCTATTCAATCTCAGTGATATGAGTTATACAAAGGCTCTTCAGTTTAATCCAATAAACTCCTTTGTCGGGTTTAAATCTCTCTATCCAACAACTACCAAAGTAACAGAGTTTAGATTTTGCAATAAAAAATAAGATCTATCAAGATATTATATAATGATGCGGATCTACGCAACTAATCAATCAAATCTATCAAGGATAAACCGATTATAGTTGGATCCCAACCGATCAAGTTTTGTGCACACCAAAGATTATGAACCCAAATCTTCTTTGTCTTCAAATCTTCTTTAATCTTCAATAAATACCTGCACACCACAACTTGAATCTCTTGTGATCAATCACACACATAATGGAGTCTGTTAACAATGGATTATCACAAGACGTCTTTATATCTACAAACAGTTCTAAAGATCCCGTCGACACTTCGATCTAGTTTGAGTGAATCTTATATCAGAAGAGAAGATTCTCAAGAATAAACAAACTAGGTGCAATCAAAGTTCAACAACGTTAGTCAATCAAATCAAATCGAAAACTAATAATACTGCAATTATCTAGTTTCCCACCAACTGTACTCGTAGAGCTTCTTGATCCCACAGAAGTCTTTAAACGAGCGGTCATAAGAGATTTCGTCTAATTAGGGTACTTTCCTCTCCGAATAGACGGCTCCACCAGTAACAACACAACAGTTTGCACGAAATGCAAACTTGGGTATTTATAGACCAATGAAGTTAGGACACCAAGGAATTTCCAAAACCGAATATTCTCAAGATATGCAATATATTTCCAAAAATTGTTTTCATAATTCCTGGAAATGCTCTGTCCAAAATAACTGAAATCTCACCAGAAAATCTCCAATTAGTAAATGCACATTACCAATATTTATTTTCTAGAGATATGCATTTTAATTGCTGGTAATTAAAAGCATATAAATTTAACATCCTTAATTAAAAGATTCTCAACTTATTTCGGTCCGGGATCTCCTTGAGTTATTAAGGAATATCTTTGAACAATAAAAGATAAAGAGTTACTGAACATGTTCAAAGTATTTCGACATCTTATTTATTTGTAAATCCTTTTTCATATTCACAATCTTGGAACCGATTATACCACACTTCCAAACAAGTTTAGAATTGGTTCATCCGATTTCCAACAACTATGTGATTGATCAAATATCAATACACTAATCATGGGTTTACAGTTCTACCAAACACAAGGATCGGTTCTATCTTAATATGGATACTGGGACCGGTTACATCAGTTCCCAGGAGGTTACGTCAATTACCAGCACCGGTTACCATATTCTCATGGTATTCACTAGTCCAGAAGGGGCTATAAATGACGAGCGAAGCCTGTTATAAAACATGATTTATCACGGTTTTCATATGTTATTTGAACCGTTATTTATTTGGTGTGACTTTTTATAAATGACAAATAAAGAACGTTATTAAGTATGACGAATAAAATTTGTGACTTAAAATCACGTACAAAATCTGCCATTAAATATCACGGTTATTGTATGTAAAATTAAATAACAGCTTATATATGTCATAAAATAGGCATTTTCATAAAAATTATATTACCAATTCAAACGAATCTTCCGTCATTTTTTGGCTACTGATTCAGATTTCTATTCAGATTTTTGAATCAAGATTCAATCAGATTCAGATTTGATGCATTTGAAATTAGTTTCGGTTCAACTTAATCTGGACATGAAACAAATTATGAAAATGAAATAAAATTGGTGGAAATTAACTTTATTAATTACGCAAATAACGTTTAAGAAATAAAATCTCTGATCACAAATCAGAAAGATATATACTAGCAAACCAAAGCGACATTTTGAATATTAAAATTGAATCAATATATACTGTCACCTTGCGATTCTAATTTGGTCGCTCTCCTACAGGAGTTACATAAGCTTTTAGCCACTTAATCATTTTACCTCTTGGAAAATCTCCAACTACTCCACCAACTCTATTGCATAACGTTGCACTTGCTTCGGTGATTTCATCAATCATGCAGTCATAATCGTCGTCATTGGAGGCTTTGCGCCATCAACATATACATATGCAACTGCTTCCTTCCTGAAGTTCCTCAAAAAGCAAAGACCAAATGACCGTGTTGCTGGAATCCCAATATCCTGTATAACCAGATACCAAGTCAGTTTAAGATATCATGATTTACAACACTGCTAAAATGGCAACTGGGCGTCAAACAACTAAGAATTGGTTTTAACTATTTCAAGGTTAACAGTAACAAGTCCTTTCTTCCTAAATCTGGATGCTATCTCATAATACATAAGCTAAGTGGCCCACTTTCGGTGACTGCCAGTATTTATCTGTTAAACTAGTGGAACACCAATCACTAAAATATTATAACAAAAGGATCATTGAGATTCTTACACAAGATGGCATTTAGTTATTTGTAGCATTACTGTGTGGTTCTCACGTATATAATACAAGAAAGTGTATTCAATATGTATGAAAGATTACCTGTTGATAAGACTTATGAGAGATCTGATCATGTACTCGAGTACATGCTATTTCTCTTCCTTTCAGCATCCAAGGTTGGCTGGATCCTGAGAGAACCCTGGACATTTCTGTTCACTCAAAGCTGGACATACATTTTATAAAAGAAACATCTCTCTTGTGGACACTGATCATAAATGGAAAAGGCCGCGGAAATCCTAATTTTACATCCATAAACCCTCTTAGCAACTTCTAAATTTTCTGTCGCTAAATTCATTCAACCTCGCTCATACCAAAATACATGTTATCATCAAAGCCTTGTGTATATACATGTGTGTCCGCAACTAAGAACCACAGACTACCCAATCCTACAACTAAGTCTAATGTGCGTTCTGCATCACTATTCATAAACGCTTTGAACACAATACATGATACACCGAGAATCCAATTAGAAAAGCACAAAGGCTAGAAATATTAAGTTTCAAAGCACATCGAATGTCACTGTAACTTACAGCAGCTCTTGTTGCATTATCGGAGGCTAATGCAATATCCAGTAACAAATGCATATATGAAAAGCAGTTGTCTGAAAAATAAAATAATACAAGAATCAGTTCGATTGATATAAAGTAATAACCGTCACATGAATTATCACTAACAATTATCACAATACCTCATCAACGGGTTCAATATTGTCATACAATGGTTCCAAAACGGACAATGCATTTTTGTACTCATGAAGATGGAATAAGAAACTTCCTATAGAGCAGAGAGCCATCGTTAGTTAGCAAATCAAATCAGGAGGGCATACAATATTCAGTTTGGAAACAGAAGTGTCAAATTCATTTGTGTATGCACTAGCAGTTGTGGCAGCAGAGAACTGATGTCTGATGTCCTTTAGGTCCTGAGGTACCATTATTAACAATACTGCTTGCGACCACCTTCTCTCCAGCTGGATGAGCAAGCTCCTCAATTCTCTTCTGAATCATCAAATACCCAAGTTCCCTAGAATTTACACTCACTTTCTTCTCATGGACGAGCAAAGAAAAGAACGTGTTCTAAAAATGGAAACTAGGTTATTCCATGAGATTCTTTGTGAGGGCGTTACCCACCACCATCACCTCAACCACCTATGCCTCTACCTCCACCAGCAGCCTCTGCTAGTCCACCAACGCCTGCAGCATCAACACCACCACCTCATAATCCTCCATAGGCACCAAAAAAATACTCCTATAACATGATCCTCCTCCCTAACACCTACCCACCAACAACAAATCCTCTACAATGTCCTAATATAATACAAATAAGATCAGTAAATTTGAGATACGAAGTATCAGCGAGATTTAAACAACATCTAGGGCTTAAATGTTTAGTGAAGAAATTGATAATAAGAAAGAACAAATGGAAAATTGAAGGTTCGTAGATCATTACCTTCTACTTTTTTAGAGAAAAAACAAAATGAAAGTAAGGTTTCAGAAGGTAAAATGAAAATTAGGGTTCACAACTATGGGTTGAGAGAAGGTAATGAAATAGGGTTGACAAGGTAATGAAATAGGTAAAATTGTGCGTGTGTTTGAGGATTCAAGGTTAGGGTATGGTAGTATTCAGTCGTATAAAGTCTATAGAGGAAGAAAACTCAACAATTCTCTCTTCAACTTTTTATATTATTGAATAATACGATTGAAGAACAAATCAATGAAACAAAGAAACTAACTTTCGGGAAAATCTGCAAAAAGCTTCGCTCATGATAGAGGAGAAGAGAAGAAGAGGAAGAACAAATAGAGAGCCGCAATTAAGTTAGATAAGAGGAAGAAGAGCGAGAGATGAAGTTGGAACTTGGGTCTGAGAATAAAAGTTCGGTGTAAATGGCATACATTATGGCAAACCGACCAAAAAAGAGAGACTCATGGCAATTGTGCCGAAAAGCTAACAATTTCTAATCTTATAGGAACATGATACTACATGTGGCTAGCCGTTTTTGGGTATGCAACAAAAGATTATTGATGGGCATATATAAACCTAATTTATATGTCGGATATGTTGCGTGATTTACTGGTTTATCATTAAATCACATACCTAGTAAATTACCACGTTTGAGAATGACAGTTTTTTTGTGTCAAAAGATGGGCCCCACCATTTTCATGTTATATGACGGAATTTGTTTGTAAAATCCTAATCACGTAATTAATCTGTCATTTAAAAACGTGATTAATAGCCCTTTCTGGACTAGTGATTACTTGTGATCTGTTACACTAGACTAGGATTGGTTACACCAATTATCAGGATCGCTTACACCAATTACAAGGATCGATTACATCTCTTTTGTGATCGGTCATACCAATTACTAGGATCGGTTACACCAATTACAAATATCGATCATACCATCTAAGGTGATTACTTAGGATCGGTTACACTAATAAATGTCATACCAATACATAAGTCAGGCATTGTGACTAGTTTTACAAAGATACATAACAAGTTATGATCGGTTATACTAACTCACACATATCGGTAATCCAAAGATATGCAGTGAATAACAATACCAATAAGCCTAGAGATTTCCCTTTCGATTCATAAAACAAGTTCATGAATGTACTTCCTTTAAACGAATGTAAACATTGTTTCCAGGATGAGTCTTCACCTTTACCCATACGCATAATCACAATAGCATTCATACGATTATGTCGATGTCTTATATACGAAGTTCAAAAGATAGGCGTTATGCTTCGTATTCTAATTCTTTAACACTATATCTACTAGAGTATAATCATTCACAGCTTCGCAGTTATGTTTTCAATATAGCACGAATTGAAAGATACGTTGGGAATGAAGCAGTTCAAGTCAAAATATTACTAACCTCAAGAGGAAGGATGATGTCGTCGATGTAGCTTGTTACTTCTTCACATTCTTCAAGTCTTCGAGTAATACTTGTATGTCTCATTATCCTAATCTTTCTAGCCTAACCTATACGAAGTTGTCTCTAGTATATAATCAAGCGACTCTTTAATTAAGTTTTGACTCACTAAAATATGACAACCAAACTTGACATATCAACGCTTGGTGGGTTAAAACGAGCTATGCTCTAACAGAGTGTAAGTTTAAAAAGGTCAAAAAAAGATTTATGGAGTGCCTGATGGTTGGGCGCTTATTTCTGGTGCCAATGGTAAGTCGTCGAACCACTTACAATTTGGAAGGCCTATAAGCCTTAGAAATATCAGTTTGTAACCCATCATGTTTCTCCTTTTTATCAGCATCTATCCATATAATTAAGTATTTTTTTTGTTAATGATAAATGCCTCTAAATTACACATATACAGTTGACCATTGTACTGTAGTTATCATCAAACAATTGCAATTAATCATATTTTATGTTCTTAGTTAACAATAATATCATTCTATGTTTCCAATCCATAATTTTTAGTATCTTACACAAACTTAGGTTGTGCATATAGTCTTCGAAAAATTGCAAAGTGTTTCTCTGTTCCTTCAACAATTAATTATATTCTCGGGGCCTTTTATGTTTATGGTCTACTTGGCGCATTCACGATCTACTATATTCGGCAGCCTTTTACCCACACGATCAAGTAGTAGAAGAAGAAATAATAGGCCGGAAATCAATGAGTTCCCCAGTTTTTATTGGTTTGAACTTCTTTTTTTTTTTTTTTTTTTTTTTTCTTTTTGCTGTTTTTGTATTCAATGGTTTCTAAGTTCAAACAAAAAAAAAAATCAGGTTTTGAGTTCTCATCAAATTTTGAATTTCTTAGTTTGAAGGTTTCTCAATTCCAACATGCACAAACCAGCACGCACACGTTGCAATTTTCAATGAGGCAATGCTGTATAATTTTTTTGCCTATCCCCACCATCAATGTATATATTATTTTATCCAAAAATAATAATAAGGTATTAAAAACCTGATGCATTTTTAGGAAACTTTTTGTAAGAATATATTAAAAACCAAGATTTCTAGGAATTCTGTGTTGTAAATACTAAGATTTCAGTATATATAACTAAGGTGTATTCCAAGCTATGTTGTAAAAGGCGAGCGCCTTTGGCGCTTAAGCGCCAAAGGCGCACTAAGCGTAGGGCTGGCGCCTGGGAAAAAAAGGCGCCCAGGCGCCAAATTATACCTAAATCTGGTTTTTTTCTAAAAAAAAAAGGCGCTCGCCTAGGGCGCCTTAGGCGCCAAAGGCGCTAGGCGCTGGGCTTGGCGCCTCGCCTTGCCTAGCGCCTTTTACAACATAGATTCCAAGAAGGTTTTAAGAAACAATGGAATAACAAGGAAATGAATGTATATTATACTTTTTTTTGGGGTAAAAACATATATGCTAATACTTTTGCAATTTTGAATTAATATGGTAATAAAAGGCTTGGAAATAATTGTTTTCCGTATTGATAGGATTTAAGGTTTTGAACATTGGCTTGCTTAGCACATTATTTAGGGTTCTTCCATCTGATTTCACACCAACTAACCAGAGAAGTTAATCAAGATGGCTCTGTCCGTTGTTCACCACTCCACAAACAACTTACCCATCCATCACAACTTTTTTAACAAAAGTTATTTTACTACTTCTTCTTCTGTGAAAATGCATTGTAGTACTATTACAAGTGCTCTTAGATTGTGCTCTGGGTTAAGAAAAAACAATGGCATAGCACCACCACCACCATGTTATATTCTCAGATCAACACGACAACATAGGCGGTATAATAATATTTCATTGTCTGCTGCTGCTGCTGATGACGATTTCTATACTTTCGAGAAGTTCACAGAAGAGGCCATTGATGTTGTTACTCGTGCCAAAGATGAAGCGAAAAGATCAGGTTATGATCTCTTTGGTGCGGAGCATGTATTGTTAGCTATCATTAGTGAAGGTACCAGTATTGCTGCAGACATTCTTACTAATTACATGCATATATACGGTGTAGAGGATGCTCGTAAAATAGTTAAAACTTTCACTAAACAGGGAAGTAGATTTGATGCTAACCGTGTTTTCAAACTTTCAATAGACAGTGCCCGTAAGCTAGGTCATGATCATGTCGACATTGAACATATCTTACTAGCGTTAATTCCTGAGGATGAGAGTAACGGAACGATAGTACTCGACATTCTAAAAAAATTTGGTGTTGATCCTACTAGTGCTCGTAAGAAAGTTCTTCAGCGGATGGACCGAGAAAAGATGAGTAAGCTTGAGATTTATTGCACTAATCTCACAAAACTAGCCAAGAGTGAAATTCAAGCTGGCCCGGTCACTAAACACACACAAGAGGTAGCAGAACAAGTGATCAAGACTCTATGCACACCCCCAAGTAAGAATCCTTGCCTGATTGGGGGTTCCAGAGCTGCGAATGCAGAAATCTTAAGAGAACTAGCTCAACAAATTGCATCTGGTAATGCACCAAAAGAAATTTCTGGAAAACAGGTAATAATGTTGCATGTGAACCGTCTTGAAGACGCCTGGGATGATCTTCGGAAGGACCTTTTTCAGGAAATAAAAGAACAAAGGGATGGGATAATACTTTTCATAGATGATATGCAAAGTCTTATTACGACAACGGGTGAAGAAGATAGGTCAGTAGATCTAATTGAGAGCGGTGATTTTCAATGTATCAGCACTGCCTCAACAAAAGAAGAATATGAGAAGATACAAATTTTTGATGAAGCAATTTCTGCCTGTGAATGTACCTGCTCCATCAATAACAGAGTCCATATTCATTTTGAGAAATTTTGTTTCTGACAAGATGTGCATCGCAGATGAGGTTTTATTAGCTTCTGTATATTTATTACTCAAGTTCGATGAAACTAGCAATAATATTTTTCTTGACGAGGCCTTTGACTTGATTGACGATGCTAATTCTCTTGTTAAGAGATACAAATACCATGGAGACGACATAACCGAAGCTGATATAAGAACCTTAGTATCTTTACGCTATGGTGTTCCGGTTGAGGAGATTGCGGCAATGAAGGACATTGTAGCCGACGTAACTCTCTCTGATGAAGTTGATTACAAGTTCTGGGATGAAAAATCAACAAGCGTGTATTGTACAAATAGGTTACGAGATAAACTGGCCCATTCGTATAACCCAACAGACTTCTTGGAAGGTAAAACCAGATCACCAATAGATTCAACACTTGTAAGTGATTTGATAGACACCATTGAGAACGAGTTGGATAAAAGAGAGATTGAAGATGATGACGTGGTTGTCGATTTTGATGCGGCTAATAATAGTTACGTAGTTCACCAATTTCTTTAAGGCAGGGTACGCGTCTGATGATTAATTTCAAAAATTTCATGCGTCTGCCGAGTGTTGAGATAGTTTTTTCGTAGTAATTATTTCATAGGAAGATGTACCCAACCTAATGAAAAAGGATCTTCTATGAGTATAATAATCAAGTTTTCAAAAATTATTTATTTTTTTGACTGCTCAGTGGGAATATTTATATGATGTTGTCGAGTTTACCTTTCCTCAACCCGTTGTATATCCGATTGTGCATTGTGTTTTTTAATTAGTACTTTTCATGCTACAGCCTACGTATAAGACATAAGTTGTCAAGTGTGGGAAATGACTTCCGATTGTGCATTATCTTTTCCGCAATGACATATGTTGCCAATATTGCGCCCAAAGTTTGCAATGACTTCCTATGGAGTGACTAATTACTAATTAGGCGTTAATTATCTCAAACAGAGGTGCCTTTGGTTTGGCCTCAGAAAGTACGTGCCTTTGGTATCACCCGCCGACGTTTATACGATGCTGAGATTGCTGAATTTACTGCTTTGACTCCAATTCTTAGTAGTGTGGTTTTTTCGCCCGATGAAGATGACGAGCTTGTTTGGGTTGGTGAGTCTTCAGGAGCTTTCTCGGTTAAGTCTGCCTATCAGCTAGATACCATAACTACATGCAATACTACTTTTCCTAGAAAGAAAATATGGTTTAATGCTTGGCCTCGTAAAATTGGATTTTTCCTTTGGCAACTTTTTCTTGATAGTCTTCCTACCAAGGACAATCTGCAACGTAGAAACTGCGCCTTGTCTGCCGTTGGAGGCTCTTCAGCAACGAACTTAAGTTCTCTGTGCAATAATGTGTTGGAATCTGGTACTCATCTCTTTTGGAATTGTCGGTTCACTCGTCAAGTTTGAGCTTACTTTTTTGCTCAGGCAAATGTGCAGTTTCCTACTTTTTCTTCTCTGTTAAATTTGTTTAAGAACTGGTATCTGTGGCCACTCAAAATGATGGGAAGAAGATATGGAAGAGGATCCCTGCCAACGTCTGTTGGAACATTTGGATCGATAGAAATGCCCGCACGTTTAATGGCAAGAAGCGTACTGTGGAGGCTATCATTTCTGATTCTAAAATCAGCGTTTTTCATTGGGCTGCTAAGAGTTTAACCTCTTCAAATCTTTTGCATCATGATGTAATTTCTAATTGGAGAGGTCTGCTCTTTAACCCTCCCTAGTCTTCTTAGGGTTTTGGTTTTTCTTTTGTTGTGTTTCCTCTTCCCCCTGCTTGGTGGCTTCTGCATTGCAGACTTTGTAAATTGCCTTTTTCTTAATATATTTCTATTTACCGAGCAAAAAAAAAAAAGCTGGGTCTCTAGGCGAACGCAATGACGGGTGATTTCTCCAGTGGTTCTCCACCCACCAGCACCCAAAGGTCTCCCACCACTCCCAAGTGTGTAAATTTGGACACGTCCATAGGTGATGTGATTAGGAGTAATCTTTGATTCGACAGGGTAGTGGATTCTAACAACCTTATACTCCTTCGTTTCTGGAAGGTAACCTATGTTAGAAAATTGGGTTAAAAAACAAGAGGATGAAAAAACAGAAACAAAAAGATGGTGTACCCTTGACTTCAAGGCTCTTTCGATTCTTTTAGACAATAATTCGACCTTTCCCAATTAACTTGGCGAGTATAACAGGTCTCTCGAATTATGCCTTCAGGATTCAATGAAGCCCTAACACCGTAATCGAATTCAAGGATGGTAATTCCATGACCCGACCAATAATCACACTGTATAAGGTTCTGATGATGCTATTAGAGAAGAAGAAAACAGATTTCTTTTGATGTGTTGGAATGGGAGAACATCTTCGCTACTTATAGTGATAATCATGCCTATTGGTAATGTCGTTTCATCAACAATAGACGCTTCCAAAATAAGCCATTAATGATGACTCATGGGAAGAGACGCATCCGTTCAAATTTGAATTGAAACTGAATGGAAACTTCTAGGTTTTCTAAAGTAAAACCAGAAAAAATTTCCACGAGACGCTGTTGTTGATGGTGGTTTCTAAACAAGGGGTAAAATCGTAAAACCCCATGACCTAGTGTTACCCGCAACGCATTAGCTAAGAGCATTTAACTCAGGTGTAAATAATTAATAGGGGTATTTTTTTTCAAAATACCAAATTAGGGTTTTCGACCACGTAACCCTAATTCCAAAAACCAAGCCGCACTCTGCGCACCATGGCAACCACGCCAAACCAAGCCGCACTCTGCGCACCATGGCAACAACGCCAAACCAAGCCGTATACTGCGCACCATGGCAACAACGCCAAACCAAGCCGCATACTGCGCACCATGGCAACCATGCCAAACCAAGCCGCACTCTGCGCACCATGGCAACCATGCCAAACTAAGCCGCACTCTGCGCACCATGGCAACCACGCCAAACCAAGCCGCACTCTGCGCACCATGGCAACCACGCCAAACCAAGCCGCACTCGCGCACCATGGCAACCATCCCAAACCAAGCCGCACTCTGCGCACCATGGCAACCACGCCAAACCAAGCCGCTCTCTGACGCACCGTGGCGACCATGCCAAACCAAGCCGCACACTGCGCACCCGTGGCAACCATGCCAAACCAAAGCCGCACTGCGCACCGTGGTAGCCATGCCAAACCAAGCCGCACTCGCGCACCATGGCAACAACGCCAAACCAAGCCGCATAGCATCGCGCACCATGGGTAACAACGCTAAAACCAAACTCGTGTCACATTCATTGGCAACCATGCCAAACTAAGCCGCTTATGCCATTGGCACATGCCAAATATAGCACCCTAGGCTTGCAAAACGTGCAACTAGGTCAACATGGCCAGACGTGCCAATGGCACATGCCAATATGCTCGCTAGCGGCTTTTTCTACCAAAGCCACGGCCCTAACGGCCCCGCATGCTATTGGCACACGCCAACATGCTCGCTAGCGGCTTTTCCTACCAAAGCCACGGCCCTAACGGCCCCGCATGCTATTGGCACATGCCAACATGCTCGCTAGCGGCTTTTCCTACCAAAGACACGGCCCTAACGGCCCCGCATGCTATTGGCACATGCCAACATGCTCGCTAGCGGCTTTTTTCTACCAAAGCCACGGCCCTAACGGGCCCCGCATGCTATTGGCACACGCCAACATGCTCGCTAGCAGCTTTTCATACCAAAGCCACGGCCCTAACGCCCCGCATGCTATTGGCACATGCCAACATGCTCGCTAGCGGCTTTTCCTACCAAAGCCACGGCCCTAACGACCCCGCATGCTATTGGCACATGCCAACATGCTCGCTAGCGGCTTTTTTCTACCAAAGCCACGGCCCTAACGGCCCCGCATGCTATTGGCACAGGCCAACATGCTCGCTAGTGGCTTTTCCTACCAAAGCCACGGCCCTAACGGCCCCGCATGCTATTGGCACATTCCAACATGCTCGCTAGCGGCTTTTCCTACCAAAGCCACGGCCCTAACGGCCCCCGCATGCTATTGGCACATGCCAACATGCTCGCTAGCGGCTTTTTTCTACCAAAGCCACGGCCCTAACGGCCCCGCATGCTATTGGCACACGCCAACATGCTCGCTAGCAGCTTTTCCTACCAAAGCCACGGCCCTAACGGCCCCGCATGCTATTGGCGCATGCCAACATGTTCGCTAGCGGCTTTTCCTACCAAAGCCACGGCCCTAACGGCCCCGCATGCTATTGGCACATGCCAACATGCTCGCTAGCGGACTTTTTTCTACCAAAGCCACGGCCCTAACGGGCCCCGCATGCTATTGGCACGGGCCAACATGCTCGCTAGCGGCTTTTCCTACCAAAGCCACGGCCCTAACAGCCCCGCATGCTATTGGCACATTCCAACATGCTCGCTAGCGGCTTTTCCTACCAAAGCCACGGCCCTAATGACCCGCATGCTATTGGCACATGCCAACATGCTCGCTAGCGGCTTTTTTCTACCAAAGCCACGGCCCTAACGGCCCCGCATGCTATTGGCACACGCCAACATGCTCGCTAGCGGCTTTTCCTACCAAAGCCACGGCCCTAACGGCCCCGCATGCTATTGGCACATGCCAACATGCTCGCTAGCGGCTTTTCCTACCAAAGCCACGGCCTAACGGCCGCGCATGCTATTGGCACATGCCAACATGCTCGCTAGCGGCTTTTTCAACCAAAACCACGGCCTAACGGCCCCTCATGCTATTGGCACATGCCAACATGCTCGCTAGCGGCTTTTTCTACCAAAGCCACGGCCCTAACGGCCACGCATGCTATTGGCACATGCCAACATGCTCGCTAGCGGCCTTTTTCTACCAAAGCCATGGCCCTAACGGCCACGCATACCATTGGCACATGCTAACATGCTCGCTAGCTAGTTTCCCTATCAAAGTCACGGCCTTAACGGCCACGCATACCATTGGCACATGCCAACATGCTCGCTAGCTAGTTTCCCTATCAAGGTCACGGCCCTAATGGCCACACATGCCATTGGCATATGCCAACATGCTCGCTAGCTAGTTTCCCTATCAAGGTCACGGCCCTAATGGCCACGCATGCCATTGGCACATGCCAAACACACACGCTGGTAGCCTAACTTGCAAACCGTGCAACCTACCACCAAGGCGATTCGCACATGCCATTGGCACATGCCAAACACACACGCTGGTAGCCTAACTTGCAAACCGTGCAACCTACCACCAAGGCATTCCGCACATGCCATTGGCGCATGCCAAACGCACACGCTGGTAGCCTAACTTGCAAACCGTGCAACCTACCACCAAGGCATTCCGCACATGCCATTGGCACATGCCACACGCGCCACTAGCGGCGCCATTTGCACTCAAGATGCAACCAACACTCGAGACATCAACACAAGCGGGGATGCTTCTTTAGGGTTTTGGTTTGGCGGTCACAAAGATGCGGCGTACACTACGCTCACTTTAAGAAAGCGTGAAAAGGAATAAAGCGGTCAAATAAAAGAGGAAATAATTGTGAAAAACGTTTTCACCCATTAAACCATGCGGTTACCACCTCCTCCCATTATTTCACCCTTTACTCTCTTCCTTCATGAGGCCGGGTACGTTTCAATCTCGACTTGTATAAATAGGTCTTACCTATTTCCACCGGACAACAAGTCTCGGTCGGAGAAATATACTACACTTACACTCTCGAGAAAGGAAACTTTGCAAGCTCTCCCAAGAAGCTTTCATCTCTTGCAAGCTTCCTAAGCTTTCACTTTACGATACTGATTCGAGATACTACTCTCCTCAACACCTTTCTTTGCTTCCCTCCCCAAATCAACCCTTCTCCTCCACTTTGTGACCAAAGCAAGTCTGGAACGACCATTTCTTGGTTTAGGCCGGACTTGTACAGATTGATCTCTCGAATCTATAAAGTGCTCACGTGCAAAGCACATTTGTTTAGGGTTTGAATCCGTTTCTCACTCACCCACCGAAATTAACGAAATCGGCGTAAACGATTTTTACCCATAAACAATTGGCGACCACAGGCGGGAGGATTGATCTATCGGCTACAATATCAGATTGTCGATCTCGTTCTTCGACCCCGATGTCAAGATGGTAGGGGAAGGCGACTCAATCGGACTCAACTACCAGACGACCCGGTTACTAGTTGTAAAAACTACACAAGAAAACTGGGGACTTGCTGAAGATGATATTACTCAATCGCCGAAGATGCTACCGGCGATCGGGGACTTTCTTGCGATGCTACCAAAGAAACCACCATCAAAACCGCCTTTTACATGGATAGGGCGTGTTCGCAAAACCTATGAAGTGAGTAAATTCAGACCTGGGCAAGATATACAATCTATTTTTAGGTTCTTAGTAAAACCGCCATACATCGAGTCTTGTGCCTATTGCTAGCACACACTTTCATAAAAGCAATATTCTTTTCCAAAAACATAATCAGTCATATTATCAAAACCATTCATAACGAAATAATCCAATACCCTAAAAAGCTACCAATTGTCTATCAAAGATCAAGTTTTGAACCGGACATCCAATAAGTCTTTCAAAAAAAAAAAAAAAGAACCTAAATGAAAGTTTAACAGAGAAACGTTCAAGGAAAATCGTCCAACGTAAGTCCGCTCTTCTTGGAGAAAGTCAACTTTGCATCTTCAAGAGCCGCTCTCTTCATAGTCAACATCTTGGAAAGCTTTTCGAGTTCCATCTCCTGTCGTGCAATCTCCTCGGCGGAAAGGCTTTCGATTGTCGTGATTTTTCAACTTTTGGATCTCAGCAAGGCCTTCGACAAACCACGAAGTGTTGAACTCCTTTTCTACACACACGTCGCGATGGTGCTCCCAGTCGGCAATAACGTCTTCAGAAACGGTGTGACCAGTCACCTCACGCATATCCTCGATGGAAGATAAAGTCTCTTCCACACGCTTAACCAGCGCAAATTGACTAGTGACTTTCTTGGTTGTAGCCATATGTCCGTGCTTCTCCCAGATTCTGGTGTACAACGCCTCATACACGCTGAAGCCGCCAACCAGCACATGACCAGGATAAGGAACCAAGTACGGGGGATCAAAAATGGCGCTCGCACGGCCTCACGACTGCAGAGGGTCTTCTTCCATGTCTACGGCAAGCAACCATCGGAGAATCATCCACCGTTTGAACCACATCTTTGCCGGCAATTGGCTAACGCCCATCTCCAAGTCACCAGCGGTGGTCACAAAAGGCAAGTTTTCGTGTGGCTCTACCCCTGAATCATCCTCCGAAACGGATTCCTCCTGCGAACTTGAGTTAGACATTTTTCAAAAGAGGAAACAGAAGAAGAAAGAAAAGAAGCGCTTGCCAGACACGCTTGCCAGACACGCTTGCCAGACGCGCTTGCCAAACGCGCTTACCAGACACGCTTACCAGACGCACATGCCAGGCACACATGCCGCACGCGCATGCCAGCCGCAGTACCACACTCTGTGCTAACAGTTTGCATCCTTCCAACGCTAACATCTTGCGCTTTCAAAGACCATCCTTGCCCTTCGAAACAGCGCCATGGCTCCAAAGACTTCGTGATCAAAACCGTGTCATCTCCGCACGATACACTTACGATCACCAAAACCAGAGCGCTTCCGCCACCCCAACGGTTCTTCAAGCATGGCGGCTTCAACCGTCACGTAGACGCTACTCCACCATCGGGAAAGATACCGGAAGATCCGTAAGAAGCCGACCTTCTTTAGCACCGTTGATTTGATGAAAAGACAAAAGATACTTCAACAGACATGCGTTTATAGATGAAGAGGCTCGCGTTGCTCTTGGACGCCCAGTAGAAGGGGATAAGCAATCCAATTTCGTCACACATGAAGATCAGGATAGACTTCTCAAAAATCGAAAGCAAGGGAAGTCAACAACTCTCCTGAGTTCACGGAGACCCTTCTCCCGTCAGGACCCGCACAATGGGAACTTCGCCCACAAAGTCGTACAGTCTATGATGAGACAGTTATGTGAGATTCTATGTTTCTCCAAGGCGTAGCATCAAGACATATTTGCACCCCTCAACCGCACTGCATCAGGAAAGCAGGCGCTTCCAGCCAGGGAAGCCGTTCCCAAACCCCAACCTCTCCTAGAAAGCACGGTCGACGGATGAAACTGGGGACTCCTAACCTCTGTTCTCTTGAGGGATGTCGAGTTTGACAGAACATGAAGCGGCCTCCGACTTCAAAATGGTAACCGTCAAGGCTCTAAAAGTTGCAAGAAGTCGTTCCAACATTCTCTACAGGAGTAGCTTCGCATCAACATTCTCTCCAGAAGTAGCTACGCATCAGTGTTCTCCAGTAGCGGCTTCGCTTCAACGTTCGCTTCAACGCCACTCCTTCCTGCAAAGTTTGCTCGCTATATCATCCAACCTACCTTGTTACCACGATAATGTAGTCTCTCCTGATTACATCTCCAACCAAGAACTATTGCTCCTCACCCGTTGATACCAGCCAGAGCCTCACCACAGCATCAATAATCTGCGCTCGAGTCAGGTTGGTGTTTATGTGCTCCTTACTCACCATGAACTCAACCCATCTATCAAAAGAACGCAATGGGCTTTGACACATTCTGAAATCAATGTTGGAAGAGGAATATACCCCTTTATGAAGACAGAACCGTATGGTGTTCTCTCGGGCGAACCGAACGTGTTTTCTTTTCATCTTCACCACCGGTTAACAAAATTGGCACGAAACCTGGGTGATTTTTCCAAGCAGAGACAAGTCTTTGGGCGAAGAATTCATCATCCGTGTTTTGTTTGGAACTATGAACATCCTTCGATGAGGCGAAATTTTGTTCAGGTAACATCTTGTCGGATTTCTTCATAACAGTTTAGTAACGAGATATCTGCATACGAAGAAAGACGAAATTATCGCCCTGACACATAATCGCAAAAAAAAAAAAAAAAAAAAAAAAAAAAAAAAAAAGGAGGGCGTATTCTTTATCGGCTCAAAACGCACACGTGATATTTTCTTGTGGTTCAAAATCATATACGCAGATATTTTATACGGGCTCAAGTGCGTCTGCAGATATCATTCTTCGGGTTCAAAATTATATATGGAGCATTTTTCTACGGGTTCAAAAATATACACGCAGTATCATTCTTCGGAGTTCAAATTATATATGGAGCATTTTCACGGGTTCACAATCGCACGCGCATGATTTCTTTCAGACCGAAATTCATATATGCAATATTTCCTACGGGTTCGAAGTCATATGAAGCACATATACAGTATTCTTCTTGAGAATTCATATACGATATTCTCTACGGGTTCGAAACCGCACACGCAATATTTTCTTCGGGGTTCAAAATTATATACGCAAAGTATTTTATGCGGGCTCAAGTGCGTGCAGTATCCTTCTTCGGGTTCAAAATTATTTATGGAGCACTTTCTGCGGGTTCAAATCATATATGCGGTATTTCCCTTGGGTGCATATATACAATATTTTCTACAAGAAGCACGCCAAGAAATCACATGCGCAATATCATTGCAAGCGCCTACTCTTAGGGTTTACACCTACGCGAAAGGGAAACAACAAAAAATCTTGTGAGACATACTTGGAAGCCGGTTCCTCTTTGTGACTCTGCGTTGGTATGAAAAGATGAAAGTGCAAGATGGGAGAAAGGGACTTTATATATATAGGCGTGAAGATTCTGAAATAGGGAAGGATTTCCCTTTACCAAAATCGTGCGTGTAAGAAACGGGCCCACAAGGGCGCCCAACTTCCCAATGTCGCCCAAGTTGCACCGGCCCCACCAATTGCGCCGACTTCCCAATGACCGCCCAAGTCACGCCGCAAGCACGCATGACTTCCACACCTTGCGCCGGTCCCACCACCTAGCACGCTCGCTTTCCCAAGTCACGCCTGCAAGCACGCACGACTTCCACACCTTGCGCCGGTCCCACCAGCTAGCACGCTCAGTTTCCCAAGTCATGCCTGCAAGCACGCATAGCCGATCCCACTAGCTAGGACACTCAGTTCCCAACTCACGCCAACTCCCCAATGTCGCCCAAGTTGCACCGGCCCCACAAGTTGTGCCATCTTTCTGATTTGTGCAAAGCTACCAGAGGCAAGGGTTCCAAATCCTATTTATAAAAGGTCAGACAAGCCTCCTCAATTCTCTTTACGGTTTGTTGTTGATAGTTTGTCACCATCTTATGCTTACCTCGCAACAAAGCCCCTGTTCCGAGCTAAGCAGGGGACTTAATGTTGATGGTGGTTTCTAAACAAGGGGTAAAATCGTAAAACCCCATGACCTAGTGTTACCCGCAACGCATTAACTAAGAGCATTTAACTCAGGTGTAAATAATTAATAGGGGTATTTTTTTTCAAAATACCAAATTAGGGTTTTCGACACAGAACCCTAATTCCAAAAACCAAGCCGCACTCTGCGCACCATGGAAACCACGCCAAACCAAGCCGCACTCTGCGCACCATGGCAACAACGCCAAACCAAGCCGTATACTGCGCACCATGGCAACAACGCCAAACCAAGCCGCATACTGCGCACCATGGCAACCATGCCAAACCAAGCCGCACTCTGCGCACCATGGCAACCATGCCAAACTAAGCCGCACTCTGCGCACCATGGAAAACACGCCAAACCAAGCCGCACTCTGCGCACCATGGCAACCACGCCAAACCAAGCCGCACTCTGCGCACCATGGCAACCACGCCAAACCAAGCCGCACTCTACGCACCATGGCAACCACGCCAAACCAAGCCGCACTTTGCGCACCGTGGCAGCCATGCCAAACCAAGCCGCACTCTGCGCACCATGGCAACCATGCCAAACCAAGCCGCACTCTGCGCACCGTGGCAGCCATGCCAAACCAAGCCGCACTCTGCGCACCATGGCAACAACGCCAAACCAAGCCGCATACTGCGCACCATGGGTAACAACGCTAAAACCAAACTCCGTGTCACATTCATTGGCAACCATGCCAAACTAAGCCGCTATGCCATTGGCACATGCCAAATATAGCGCCCTAGGCTTGCAAAACGTGCAATTAGGTCAACATGGCCGTACGTGCCAATGGCACATGCCAATATGCTCGCTAGCGGATTTTTCTACCAAAGCCACGGCCCTAACGGCCCCGCACGCTATTGGCACACGCCAACATGCTCGCTAGCGGCTTTTCCTACCAAAGCCACGGCCCTAACGGCCCCGCATGCTATTGGCACATGCCAACATGCTCGCTAGCGGCTTTTCCTACCAAAGCCACGGCCCTAACGGCCCCGCATGCTACTGGCACATGCCAACATGCTCGCTAGCGGCTTTTCCTACCAAAGCCACGGCCCCGCATGCTATTGGCACATGCCAACATGCTCGCTAGCGGCTTTTTCTACCAAAGCCACGGCCCTAATGGCCCCGCATGCTATTGGCACACGCCAACATGCTCGCTAGCGGCTTTTCCTACCAAGGCCACGGCCCTAACGACCCCGCATGCTATTGGCACATGCCAACATGCTCGCTAGCGGCTTTTCCTACCAAAGCCACGGCCCTAACGGCCCCGCATGCTATTGGCACATGCCAACATGCTCGCTAGCGGCTTTTTTCTACCAAAGCCACGGCCCTAACGGCCCCGCATGCTATTGGCACATGCCAACATGCTCGCTAGCGGCTTTTCCTACCAAAGCCACGGCCCTAACGGCCCCGCATGCTATTGGCACATGCCAACATGCTCGCTAGCGGCTTTTCCTACCAAAGCCACGGCCCTAACGGCCCCGCATGCTATTGGCACATGCGAACATGCTCGCTAGCGGCTTTTTCTACCAAAACCACGGCCTAACGGCCCCGCATGCTATTGGCACATGCCAACATGCTCGCTAGCGGCTTTTTCTACCAAAGCCACGGTCCTAACGGCCCCGCATGCTATTGGCACATGCCAACATGCTCGCTAGCGGCCTTTTTCTACCAAAGCCACGGCCCTAACGGCCACGCATACCATTGGCACATGCCAACATACTCGCTAGCTAGTTTCCCTATCAAGGTCACGGCCTTAACGGCCACGCATACCATTGGCACATGCCAACATGCTCGCTAGCTAGTTTCCCTATCAAGGTCACGGCCCTAACGGCCACACATGCCATTGGCACATGCCAACATGCTCGCTAGCTAGTTTCCCTATCAAGGTCACGGCCCTAATAGCCACGCATGCCATTGGCACATGCCAAACACACACGCTGGTAGCCTAACTTGTAAACTGTGCAACCTACCACCAAGGAATTCCGCACATGCCATTGGCACATGCCAAACACACACGCTGGTAGCCTAACTTGCAAACCGTGCAACCTACCACCAAGGCATTCCGCACATGCCATTGGCGCATGCCAAACGCACACGCTGGTAGCCTAACTTGCAAACCGTGCAACCTACCACCAAGGCATTCCGCACATGCCATTGGCACATGCCACACGCGCCACTAGCGGCGCCATTTGCACTCAAGATGCAACCAACACTCGAGACATCAACACAAACGGGGGATGCTTCTTTAGGGTTTTGGTTTGGCGGTCACAAAGATGCGGCGTACACACTACGCTCACTTTAAGAAAGCGTGAAAAGGAATAAAGCGGTCAAATAAAAGAGGAAATAATGGTGAAAAACGTTTTCACCCATTAAACCATGCGGTTACCACCTCCTCCCATTATTTCACCCTTTACTCTCTTCCTTCATGAGGCCAGGGTACGTTTCAATCTCGACTTGTATAAATCGGTCTTACCTATTTCCACCAGACAACAAGTCTCGGTCAGAAGAAATATACTACACTTACACTCTCAGAAAGGCAACTTTGCAAGCTCTCCCAAGAAGATTTCATCTCTTGCAAGCTTCCTAAGCTTTCACTTTCTGATACAAGTCGAGATACTACTCTCCTCAACACCTTTCTTTGCTTCCCTCCCCAAATCAACCCTTCTCCTCCACTTTGTGACCGAAGCAAGTCTGGAACGGCCATTTCTTGGTTTAGGCCGGACTTGTACAGATTGATCTCTCGAATCTATAAAGTGCTCACGTGCAGCACATTTGTTTAGGGTTTGAATCAGTTTCTCACTCACCCACCGAAATTACCGAAATCGGCAGAAACGATTTTTACCCATAAACAGCTGTCTCGGACTCTGCTAGGGGGCGTTGCAAGGTCGATCACCGAACACTCTGCGTAGCGGCATACCTTGAAAATATCCAACATTCTCCCCCTATTTTCAATAAATAAAAAAAAGCACAAAACAAAGTAAAAAACTTTTGAATCAGAGTGGTTGCATCACAAAAGTGACTGCCTACGTACGTGAGTGGGATCAAGCCAACGTAATTCACGCTTAGTTGATAATAAGCATCATCGTTGAAACCAATACATAAGTGATAGGTATCTTTTGGATTGGAACCTTCACTTAGTGTAAGAAATTCAAAGCCTTATCGAGGTTCAGTGTTGAAACTAGTCTTGAACCAAGTACCCCTAATTATAAAACCGCAATCTCCACACATATTGATTTCAGAAGATAGTGTGTTCTGTAGCTAGCACGTTAATGGCCATGTGCTTAAATCCTGGATTCATGAGTCTTATTTAGAGAATGGTCTTTTTCTCTTAGGAAACGGCCTGATTTTCATACTCATATAGGTAAGTATCGAAGGTGTTTCTGCGAGACACCTTGTGATAAAAGTTAGACTTACTAAGGATTTTCATCCATCTTGATTTCTTGCAAAAACCTGCACTAATAAGAAAATGAGAAGTTTTAATTTTAGTGCACCATAATCACTTTAAAAACTTGTTGGTACCACATTGAACCTTGTTTATCCTTTCCAAAACATAGGTTGGGTTTCTGCTATGGGTGATCAAACTTCATTCACGGACCTTAGTCGTATTTCCTTACACTTTATTGAAACCACTGCCTTTGGAAGACTTTTTCGTAAATGGGTCTGCCAAGTTCTTACTTGTTTCAATATAGTTCACAGCAACTACTCCTCTCTTGAGTAATTGTCTTACTTTTTGATGTCTAAGACTTGTATGTCTAGACTTTCCATTATAAGTCTTGTTAGAGACATTATAGATAGTAGCTTTATTATCACAATTAATCAAAACTGTTGGAGATGGCTTCTTCCAAAATGGGATTTCAACAAGTAAGTTCCTAAGCCATTCCGCCTCCTTACAGGCATCAGTTAACGCTATCAATTCTGACAACATCGTTGAGTCAGAAATAGAAGTCTGCTTCTTGGAACTCCAAGACACTGCTACAACTCCTAATGTAAATATCCATCTACCAATCGACTTGGAATTGGATTCTACATTGTTCCAGGTAACATCACTGTATCCTTATAATACAGCGGGATAGCCTTGATAATGCAAACCATAATCAATGGTTCCTTCCAAGTAAGCCAAAACTCTTGAATTGCTTTCCAGTGTTCATCACCTGGATTACTTGAGAAACGACATAGAAATCCCACGTCATGAGCTATGTCCGGTCTTGTGCAATGCACGACATACATAAGACTCCCAATAATACTAGAACACTCAAGTGATGCCTGAGTACGCCCAGTATTCTTCATTAACTTTATAGTAGGTTCTGAAGGAGTAGGGACTGGTTTGTCATCAAAATGACCATACTTGTTGAGAAATTTCTTAATGTAATGAGATTGGGTTAAAAGCAACTCATCTCCCTTTCGTAGGATTTTGATTCCCAAGATCACATCAGCCTCCCCTAAGTCCTTCATATCAAAGTTAGAGTTAAGAAACTTCTTTGTTTCTTCCACACGAGATATGTCAGATCCAAAAATAAGCATATCATCAACATACAAACATAGAATCACACATCCAGAACTATCATGCTTACTATAGATACATTTATCAACATCATTCACAACAAAACCATGTGACAAAGCTATTTTGTTAAACTTCTCATGTTATTGCATGGGAGCTTGCTTCAAGCCATAAAGAGATTTTACCAACTTGCAAACCTTCTTTTCGTGGCCTGTCAATATGAAACCTTCTTTTCTTGGCTTCGCAATATGAAACCTTCGGGTTGTTCCATATATATATCTTCTTCTAAATCACCATTTAGAAAGGCGATTTTGACATCCATTTGATGTATAATTAATTTGTGTGTAGAAGCAAGTGCAATTAAACAACGGATTGATGAGATGCGAGCAACATGAGCATATGTATCAAAATAGTCAATTCCATGTCGTTGTTTATAAACCTTAGCAACTAGTCTGGCTTTAAACTTATCAATGGAACCGTCTGCATTTATTTTTCTCTTGAATACCCATTTACATCCTATAGGCTTGACGCAAGGAGGTAAATCACAATATATCCAAGTACCATTAGACAAAAGTGAATGCTTTTTATCATTGATAGACTCTTTCCAGAAATTAGCATCTCTGGAACCATTGCCTCAGCATAAGTTTTAGGGTCATCATCAACATGCATTACATATCTAGTCATACTAAGAATTTCATTATTACTACCTTTTGCAAGATATTGTACCCATTTTGGACCAAATATTTTCTCTTTTCTTGCTCTCTTACTTCTTCTAGGTTCGACGTCTTCTACAATTTCAGAAGTATCTTCTATGTGTCGAGTAGGAGCAGAATGTTCATCATTGTTATTAGTCTCTACAGATTCTATACTAGGTAACAATGGGTTTTTTATGGGATGCATTTGGGAACTATTCCTATTCAAGTTCTCAAAAAATTCTACATCTACAGATTCTATAATCTCAAAAATGTCAAGGATTAAAAATTTGTAAGTAATATTGTTAAGTGAATAACCTACAAAAGCACATTTGTAAGCCCTATTTCCTAACTTAGGTCCTTTAGGATCAGGCTTCCTAACATATGCTAAACAACCCCAAAACTTAAGTCTTTTCAAATTTGGTTTTCGTTTAAACCACAATTCATAAGGAGAAATATTCATCTTTTTCAAGGGAACACTATTCAAAATATAGCATGCAGATAACATAGCTTCACCCCACAAAGAATTAGGCAAATTAGAACTAATAAGCATAGCATTAACCATCTCAACCAAAGTGCTATTTTTCCTCTCAGCCATACCATTTTGTTGAGGTGTATACGGTGTAGTAAATTGATAAATTAAACCATGCTCTTGACAAAAGAATTTAAATTCATTAGGAAAATACTCACCACCACGATCAGAACGTAAAATCTTAATTTTCTGTCCTAATTGTGTCTCTACTTCTGCTTTGTATATTTTAAACATGTCAAAGAAATCATCCTTAGATTTCATCAAGTATGTATAAGCATACCTAGTACAATCATCAATAAAAGTGACATAGTATTTGTTTCCACCACGAGTCATATGATTCTTAAGATCACCAACATCACTATGTACTAATTCAATCAAGGAAGAATTTCTTATGACAGATTTAAAAGATATTTTATGTACTTTTGCTTGCACACAGATTTCACATTTAGAAACATTATCAAAATTGCAATCAGAGATCAATCCTAATCTTTTCATGTTTCTAAGAGAACCATAATTCACATGTCCTAATCTACCAAGCCATAAATTAACAAAGTCAACAGTATAAGTAGAACCATTACTTATTAAATTAAGCTTAACCATTCCGTTACGAGGATAACCCTGTCCAACAAATATTCCGTTCTTGGAAAATATATACAAACTTATTAGCCTCATATGTCGTCTTGAATCCATCCTTCATAACAAGGTCGCCAGAAACAAGGTTTTTCACAATGTCAGGAACATGTAATTCATTAGTGAGAGTAACAATCTGATGCGTGTCGTAACCACAACAAATTAATCAATATTTTTCCACCTAATTACAAGTAATATAGTGTAGTCAAGTTCGTTCCCACGAGGAGCAAGAGATTCTAGTTGTAAAAATTGTCACAAAAGGGGGGTGTAAAGCAAAAGAAAGTATACAAAGCAATTAAAAGATAAAGTTGAAATCAATACGAGAGACAAGATCAAGGAATTCTTCTTCGTTGCAAAACAATGAATCAAATTATGTTTTCCATCCACATGTTATTAGTCACAGATTATCACCAACCGTAGGATAGCAGGTTCGCTTAGCTAGCCCCAAAATCCATTATTTCACTGAGTAACAAGTCCGCTTAGTTATCAGATTCTATTCAAAAGAACCACCTTGAGGTTCACTTACAAGATGTAATTCCATGAATGCATTAAGATTTATGAATTAAGGTTTAGTACTAGTAGTTAAACTCGGTTCGCTTGGTCCACTTTCTAGCGTTGTTTTTACACACAATCGCTCCACGGAATCCCTCCGCAAGGTATCGTGTTTTCTACTTGTGTAAAGTGTCGAGAACGATTACGTATTCCCTAACTTATACTAGATTTAGGTTGAATTAACAAATCAATTTAGCGTGCACTCTAAATAACATATCAAACAACCATGAATGTATAAACATTCCTATTAGTAAAAACAAACGATAATCATGTGAAAAATTTCAAGATAGAATTGAAAACAAAACTCAAATCATATATTAAGAACTAGGAATTCATCCTCAATCAATAAGAAAATTAGTTACTCATGTTTTTGAAATTCACAAAAATAATTAAAGGGAGAATTTTTCAAGTTCACACAAATAATTAAAAGAAGAATTTTGAAAAGCAAGCAAAAACACAAGTGTTGTGTGTGTAGAGAGATGTGTAAAAGATATGTAAAAGTGTGTGGAGAACTTCTCTACTTATAGGCTTCAATGTTCTCCAAATCTTCCAAGGAATATAATCCTTTTCCCTTAATAACACCACTTTCCAAGTTCAAGTCTTTCTCAAATCCTCCATCTTCTCTTTCCAAATTTTAGCCCAATTCCACAAACCCATGAGTTTAAATGATTCTAGAGAATTCTTCACAAATTTTCATCCAATTTCCAAATCTAAGTCTTCACACCCATGAAAGAAACCCACACAAAAATATGTTATTTTGATCGCCGGAAAAGTCCTGGTATTCACCGGAATCCGGCCTGAACGGTAACGAAATAGTGCTGCCGGTGACCTGAGATATTTCTTTGCAGATGGAATATTCCGTCATGATTCTGTTAAAGATAACGGTCAAACTGACGGTCTTCAGTTAGTCAACGGGTCAAGGGAAGAGAGAGTCAGCCACTGAGTCAGCAACGAGTCAGCTGCCTAGTGGTCTTACTGGGTCTTACTCAGATGAGTCAAGTATTGGATCGGTCATCGGACTCGTCTGGATCGATCACCGCCGACAATGAGTCGACTCGCCTAAGTATAAAAATGGGCAGAGTCTCCTCTGTTTCTTGGCGATTCCAGGCGAAATTCAGGCCTCTTTTTGGGTATTCTCCTGTTAAGAACCTAGCATACATCTAACATTTTCACTCAAGTCACAACCCATTTGATCAACATAGCGGCGACTTCTTCCATCTCGATTAGCAGCGCATCTACCTGATATTCAACTCGACAGCCACCAACAGCTGAACATTGCAGCATTAGCAGAATTGATCAAATCTCGCCGTACTCATCCTCAGAACCGAACCCATCTCCATCTCTATTCTATTATTCACCCAATTTCGAGAACCCATCTAGTTGTTGATTCTTAATTCAGACTCAAACCCTTGCTAAATCCATCGCATCTCCTATATGAGCTCGCCACCACTTTGTTTCAACAACTCCATATTTACACCGTGCAATGACAAGACCACAAATAGTCAACACCTTCATCTGATTTACTCTCTGCCATCAAATCCCTTTCCAATTTCTTCCGAGAACGACAGCAACAATTTAACTTACTAACCCTATTGATTTCATTTCTTGAACATTACCACAGAACCCTTGATTTCATCTCTCACAATCGAATCCGAGTTTAACCCTTTATTCATCACCATATTGCCATCTTTCCTGCACCATCGTTTCATCTCAATTTCTTTGAATTTCTCGATCTAATCAACATCAGCTTCAATTTCACCATACTAATCGTTGTTCTTTATCTCCTTTCACAATTCCGCCCGATCTATCATCATTTTATCCTCAGTTTCCACTCTCGATTCTCGACTGCATCTGCCTGAGCTTCAATTCATTCATCACGGATTCAACTCTTAATCGACTTCATCTCCACCAAAAGTAGCGTCAACGCTTCACACCATAGCAAACCCTAACATTGAATTCATTTTCTTTAATATTTCTCGATCTATTTCTCTCGGATTTAATAGCAGCGGCTACTGCTTTTCAATATCAGATGAAAGAGAGGAAAGAGGAGAAGATAATATCTTCTCGACATTTAGGGTATAAGTATTGGGGTGGATATTAGAACCCTAGTGATAAGGATCACCCTTCTTATTAGATAAGGGCTATCTACTGGCAACCCCTTAACCTCTGCGGGCCTGGCTTTAGTACTCCTCCAAAAGAGAGTTGCCCCTTAACCTTGACTGGGCTCCAGATAGTGATCGCCCATGAAATGACAATTTTGCCCTTTTGCTCAAATTGGGTGATTTCTTCTTCTTTTCCTCTATGTGACTCCAAAGTAGCTACAAAACTCAAAACATGCGTAAAATACATAATTTACAAGAAAAATAGCAAAGAAAGCATAAACAATAGATAGTAAATAGGATGTATTCTACACCCTATCAAATTCCCCCACACTTAGACTTTGCTAGTCATCGAGCAAATCAAACTAAAACTTACAACTTCAAAGCGTTCCAGTGTCCCAAGCATCCAAAGAGCTATGAGGACATAGAGTTTCTGCATGCTAGTAATAAGAAGTTAGAAATACTAAAGAACATATTCTCATTCTTAAATGTTGAGTGAGAAATAACCACACCATAATGAGAGAACGCGTGTTTGAGAAACGAACAATAAGCATTTCGCCTCGACTTCTGCCTCACCAAAAAGGATTTTATGATAATTGCACTCAAAAGACGGCTTTTTTATGGGTCTCACATGTGTGCAGGTAGGAATGAAGAGAGAAATCCTACACACGTTGAATGGTGGGAAGGACAACTTCCGAAATCTTTTAAAAACCCACATCTTTTAATATTTTGAAAAACCATTATTTTCTGACGATCTCTAAGAAAGGAAATCAACCATTATTATCGAGGATGAGATTACTTACTCACCTTCACATCCGATCGCCAATTATGATAACACCACTCTCACGGCATTCAATAGAAACGTCTTCCGCTTATCGTCTTTATCCTCTTGGCCTTCCTCTTCGGCTTCAACGTTCGATGATAAACTCTCGAATTTCATAAATCCTTGACAATTTGTAACCTTTTACCTTAAATCCTTGTCGCTTGAAACTTCCTTATAGATTTTCCTTCCCCACAGCTTATTAAATAAAAATAAAAACAATGATAAGTTTTTCTCTTGTCTCATTTTTTTTTCTTTATTTTTCTCATTTTTTTTTTTATCATTTTTTCTTTTTTTTTTTAAATAAGAGAAATATAACAAAGTGAAAATAAAACAAACCGTGGCCGTGGGAGAAGTATTTTACCACTTGATTCTTCACAACTTGTATCGTCTCGAAATCATAAACTTCAACAATTCTCACCTTTTGATTTTCTTCGCTCTTGTGAATAAGTCTTTATACTTGGATATAGAATTAACTCATTGTATTGTAAGTCCTCAACATATATGTAAAAATCTGCTCTTTGTATGTTGTTTTACTTGAATATGAAATTTGCTCTTTTTCTCGTTCCGTTGATTATAAACCTTGAACTTGTTCAACTTTCCTTTTAGATTTTGATGTCGCTCTTTGTTGATGATGATGGTGTTTCTATGGATCCGTTGTTGTGGAGAGAATGGTGCTAACTGCAAATCGAACTACAAGAAGGAGGCTTTCATCTATAGACGTCACCCTCATGATTGACAAAATTAGCACTCAAGAGATCAAAGAGTAGTGCTTCTATTGGTGGGAGGTTGGGTAGATCACCATTCTACCCGGAATTAACGTACGGTGACACACACTCAAAAGAAAGCTCTTTAGTCAGCTACAAAGAATATTTGGTCGGTGCCTCACATGATACGAATACGGGTAGTCTCCACTAATGATTAATCAACAACTCTAATAATGCATTTCTCCCTGCACCAAATTTGCATCACTGGCATGATTAAATCCATTATTTAACACTCTAACAAGCAAGAAATCCGAATGTAGTTCCCTAACACTTCCAAGTTCAATTATGTCGGTCAGAATCTCTATGTAAACATACCTAGAAGTATGCTAGTGACCCTAAAATCTCTAAAAGTTGGAGGTTTTATGTAAAACTTTTTTTAAAAAAAAAAAAAAATACATGCTTAACCACTCCCCCACACTTAAACCTTACATTGTCCTCAATGTAATTAAATCATCCTAGTAAATTCAAGGTGGGAAATTTTAACATGATATGGAACAAGAACAAGAAATAACAAAAAGCAAAAGGATAAGAAATACAAAACCTATGGGTTGCCTCCCATTAAGCGCTTGTTTTAAAGTCGACGGCCCGACTTAGATCTTGCACGATTCATTAGCCCGCATCAATCTTTTTCACTGGAAAACATGACTTCACATCACTAGGGTACCTCATTGTCTCGAAGATATTGAAGTGGATGAGTGTACCATCAAATTCCCTAGTCAAGGTGCCATTTTGGACATCAATATTTGTTCCGGCGGTGCTTAAGAATGGTCTACCCAATAGCAAAGGTGTAGACTTGGAACAATTCTCATCAGTCATGTCTAAGACATAGAAATCGGCCGGAAATACAAGCTCATTAACCTGCACCAAAACATTCTCAACAATCCCTTTCGGGTAAACATTAGATCGGTTAGCAAGTTCAAGAACTACCCCGGTCTCCTTAAGAGGACCAAGATTCAAAGAATCATAAATCGAGGAAGGCATAATCGTTTGCACCCAGAAATATTTCCGGGTACTAAACACGATGATTTTGGTGTTGTTGATGTAAACGGGGTTAAAAACATGAAACTAGAATAAAGAAATGAGAAGCAGATTTTACGTGGTTCGGCATGGTTTGCCTACATCCACGGACGAATCCCCTTGGGGAGTAGTGTTTTATTGATTATGGAAATACAATGCCTTTTTTTCTCCCTTTTTCTTTTCCCTTATGGGTTATAATTCCCCTTATTTATACAAAGAGCGAATTATCTCCTCTCTTAATTGCGAAATAACATAAATTGAATTAATTTTCCCCGCATGCCTCCCCGCATTAATCCGCCATGCATAACTCCCCGTGCATGCCTCCCGGCATTAATCCACATGCCCTTGCATGCCTCCCGGAATTAAGTTTGCATGAAACCGCCTTGCATGAATTGAGCAATTGATGTGTAGTTAATTCTCGTATGAAAATTCCATGCATGCCTATTGACTTTCCCGGCATGCCTTCTTGTATTGATTTGCGTGCCTCCCGTGTATTGTATACACGGTACAAACATCGCCCCCTTTTAACCTCCAACTTGTTGGGGGTTAAGAATTTTGTTTTCCTTCGCGTCGATCGTCGATGACGTAACTCGCATGATCGCCCAAGCGTGAGTAGAGACATTACAAAGATGCCCCCAACCGTGGTAACCTCGCAATAAAATTTGCTCACGTGCTAGGTGAGACTTTTTCCACGTGGTGTACTTGTGATGCTCGATAGCTAGTCGAGTCTTGAGTAGAATGTAGTGTGTGCTTGCGGCCGGGCAAGGCTTTTGCTCGCAACGTAACAAGGCTAGCGCTTGTCGCTTGGGCTGGTCGGGTCGTTGCTTGTGTTGAGTACGAGTCTTTGGACCAATATCGGGCATTGGGCTCGTGGTTCGGACGAGACTTTATGCTTGCCAAGATGCAAGTCTTTCATACTCGCGTGCAAGATGAGATTTTATGCTTGCGATAAAAGCAAGACTTATGTGCTCACGTGTAAGGTGAGGCTTTAGGTGCTTGCGATGTGATGCAAGGCTAAATATTGAAGGGTCTATGCAATCCTCATCTCGAACTCGATCATGTCGCTATCCACGAACCTCGAACTCGATCACGTCGTTATGCACGAACCTCGAACTCGGTCATGTCGTTATGCACGAACCTCGAACTCGATCACGTTGCTTCCCCAAGTGCATATAAAAGTTTCTCGAACACAGAAATTTTTGCTTCCATGTCAGTAGGGAATTAACAAATGTCCGTAGACTCCTTTACATGTGCGTTTCTTAATGCCCGGGAATTTCGATTACTCAAATGCTTTTTGGATTTCTCTAAGCATGCACTGTTTCATCGCGTAATTTAATTCATGGAATTAAATTAAAAATAAAAGAGATTTAAGTATTGAAACGTATGCTTTAACTCACGGAATTAAATCAAAAATAATTTAATGAGATTTAAGGATAAAAATGTATGCTTTAATTCATGAAATTAAATCAAAAATAATTTAACGAGATTTAAGGATAAAAATGTAGGCTTATCTCGTTTGTATGTGTTGTCCGTGCAGATCCATATTGACCAATACGAGCTAATTAATCGATTCCAGAAGTTTGGATGTCTTTGAATCACTTATGAGTTGGCCGGTATGAGACGATGAAATCAGCCAAATTTTTCCTAAGCTTTGGTATTTGATCTCGTGCGATCACGGTGGCTGCATCTGGTGTGATTCTAATCGAGCATTTAAGATAATTTCACGTTGACTCCGAAGTCGTTGAAACGTTGTACAGGAGATGGCGATTTATAGATGTTCCTCTTATTAAACGAGGAAATTATGGTGAGAAATAAGAAAAATTCCAGTGAAACCTCAAACATCCGTATGATTTGAAGCACGACCAAAAAATAAAGAAAATTTTTATTTTTCTCCTATGGGAAATCCTTTGGTTTCTTTTCTACCAAATACTTCCTTTGGATATGTTTCACGGACACGAACTCAAATTCTTTCACGAACATAACTTCAAGTTTTTGAAATACTGTTGTTTTTGGTAGAACACGAGGATCTTTTCTCGAATCCCCTTAGTCATCGCCAATATTTGCACCCAGAAATATTTCCGGGTACTAAACACGATGATTTTGGTGTTGTTGATGTAAACGGGGTTAAAACATGAAACTAGAATAAAGAAATGAGAAGCAGATTTTACGTGGTTCGGCATGGTTTGCCTACATCCACGGACGAATCCCCTTGGGGAGTAGTGTTTTATTGATTATGGAAATACAATGCCTTTTCTCTCTCTTTTTTCTCTCCTCTTTTCTTTTTCCTTATGGGTTATAATTCCCCTTATTTATACAGCAGCGAATTATCTCCTCTCTTAATTGCGAAATAACATAAATTGAATTAATTTTCCCTGCATGCCTCCTGCATTAATCCGCCATGCATAACTCCTGTGCATGCCTCCTGGCATTAATCCGCATGCCCTTGCATGCCTCCCGGAATTAAGTTTGCATGAAACTGCCTTGCATGAATTGAGCAATTGATGTGTAGTTAATTCTGCATGAAAATTCCATGCATGCCTATTGACTTGCCCGGCATTCCTTCTTGTATTGATTTGCGTGCCTCCCGTGTATTGTATACACGGTACAAACAATAACATTAACCGATGCTCCCAAATCATGCAAAGCTCGAGTAAACCTTGTTTTACCAATTGTGCAAGGTATAGTGAAACTACCGGGGTCCTTTAATTTTGGTGGGAGTTTCTTGAGAATGAACGCCGAAGCATTCTCCCCCACACTCATGACTTCATTCCCTTTTAAACGTTTCTTCTTTATGCACAACTCCTTTAAGAACTTTGCACAACGAGGAATTTGACTAATAGCTTCAATGAGTGGAATATTGACTTGTACTTTCTTAAGGATGTCCCAAATATCCTTGTATTCCAAGTCTTTCTTCGATTTAGCAAATCTACTAGGAAATAGGGGTGGAGTTGTGAAAGTAGGAACCGTCTCCTTGGGTAGGTTGGTTGGGGATGTATTCTCTTTTGGTGCGGTTTCAATTTTCTCTTTCTCATCATACACCTTATCTTGTTGATTTGGTTGCTCCACTTGTTTCCCACTCCTCAAAGTAATCGCATTAACACTCTCTCTTGGATTAACGAATGGTTGTGAAGGAAGATTTGTGGACGCTTGAGCTTTCAATAGGTTCACATCGGTCGCTAATTTCCCCACTTGAATTTCTAAAGCCTTGATTGCTGAATCGGTCTTTTGTTGTTGTTGTTGAACCAAAGTGGTGATACCTTGCATACCTTGCATCAATGCATTGAGCTTGTCATCAATTGAAGAATCTCGCTCCTTGACTTGTTGTGGTTGGAATTGTTGTTGAGGTTGGAAGCGTGATTGTTGGAAACCGCCTTGTTGCGCATATGGATTAGGAGCCTCCGCTTGCTTGTTTGCATAACTAAATTTCGGATGATCCTTCCAACCGGGATTGTAAGTATTCGAGTATGTATCGTACCTCGGCCTTTGATTTGGATATAAAGCATTTACTTGTTCGGTCTCATCATCCGGAATAATAACCGCAGCCATCCTTTGAATTATTTTCTCCATGTTACCCATCCTTTGATCAAGGTGTGATGATGAATCACTAACTTCATGCCCTCGCCTAACCATTGGTTCATCTCTTGTGTAGAATTCTTGCGAGTTTGCAGCCATACTTTCAATCAACTCGGTAGCTTGGGTCACCGTCTTGTTCATTAGTGCACCACCACCCGCGGCGTCAAGAAGAGACCTATCACTTGGGTGGAGATATTCGTAGAAGTATTGGAGTATCATAACATCACTGAATTGATGGTGTGGACAGATTGCCACCAACCTCTTTTATCACTCCCAACATTCATACAATGACTCTCCCACATGCTGCTTCAACCCACAAATCTCCTTGCGAATTTGAGTAGCTTTTGATGCGGGAAAATATCTCTCGAGGAAAAGTTTCTTCATACCATTCCATGTTGTGATACTTCCGGAAGGCAAAAAATATAACCATTCCTTAGCATTGCCCGCTAAAGAAAACGGGAAAGCTTTCAACATTGCTCCATTCGCATTAGTCTCCGGTGGAAGCATAGCCATAACTATGGTATATAAGTCCATAAGATGTTTGTTTGGATCTTCATTCACCATGCCATGAAACTTTGGTAACTCTCTACTCAACCCCGGCTTGATCTCGAAGGTTGAGTTAGTTTGGATACACCATTGTTGTGTATCGAGCTTGTGAGAATCTAGGTCCTTGAGTGTACGATCAGCCATTGCTTCTTCTTCTTTGTCCGAATCTGCGAACTCACTTGATGAAGAAGGAGGAAGTGGAGTGTTAACCGCTCGAATGAAATCCTTTAGTTGAGTGCCGGATCGAAGACGTATTGGACTTGGTCTTCCCTTTTTAAGCATTCACCAAAGGTATAACGCCTGAAACAAGATTCTCGAAAACTAAGTTAGATACGGTATAGAATCTAACAAAGCAAGAATAAAGCAAAAAGAAAAATAAAAACAACTAAAATCGACCGCTGCTCCCCGGCAGCGGCGCCAATGATGCGTGTCGTAACCACAACAAATTAATCAATATTTTTCCACCTAATTAACAAGTAATATAGTGTAGCCAAGTTCGTTCCCACGAGGAGCAAGAGATTCTAGTTGTAAAAATTGTCACAAAAGGGGGTTGTAAAGCAAAAGAAAGTAAACAAAGCAATTAAAAGATAAAGTTGAAATCAATACGAGAGACAAGATCAAGGAATCCTTCTTCGTTGCAAAACAATGATTCAAATTGTGTTTTTCATCCACATGTTATTAGTCACAGATTATCACCAACCGTAGGATAGCAGGTTCGCTTAGATAGCCCCAAAATCCATTATTTCACTGAGTAACAAGTCCGCTTAGTTATCAGATTCTATTCAAAAGAACCACCTTGAGGTTCGCTTACAAGATGTAATTCCCTGAATGCATTAAGATTTATCAATTTAGGTTTAGTACTAGTAGTTAAACTCGGTTCGCTTGGTCCACTTTCTAGCGTTGTTTTTACACACAATCGCTCCACGGAATCCCTCCGCAAGGTCTCGTGTTTTCTACTTGTGTAAAGTGCCGAGAACGATTACGTATTCCCTAACTTATACTAGATTTTGGTTGAATTAACAAATCAATTTAGCGTGCACTCTAAATAACCTATCAAACAACCATGAATGTATAAACATTCCTATTAGTAAAAACAAACGATAATCATGTGAAAATTTCAAGACAGAATTGAAAACAAAACTCAAATCATATATTAATAACTAGGAATTCATCCTCAATCAATAAGAAAATTAGCTACTCATGTTTTTGAAATTCACACAAATATTTAAAGGGATAATTTTTCAAGTTCACACAAATAATTAAAAGAATAATTTTGAAAAGCAAGCAAAAACACAAGTGTTGTGTGTGTAGAGAGATGTGTAAAAGATATGTAAAAGTGTGTAGAGAACTTCTCTACTTATAGGCTTCAATGTTCTCCAAATCTTCCAAGGAATAGAATACTTTTCCCTTAATAACACCACTTTCCAAGTTCAAGTCTTTCTCAAATCCTCCATCTTCTCTTTCCAAATTTTAGCCCAATTCCACAAACCCATGAGTTTAGATGATTCTAGAGAATTCTTCACAAATTTTCATCCAATTTCCAAATCTAAATTTTTCAAAATTTGATGCGTGTCGTAACCATAACAAATTAATCAATATTTTTCCACCTAATTAACAAGTAATATAGTGTAGTCAAGTTCGTTCCCACGAGGAGCAAGAGATTCTAGTTGTAAAAATTGTCACAAAAGGGGGGTGTAAAGCAAAATAAAGTAAACAAAGCAATTAAAAGATAAAGTTGAAATCAATACGAGAGACAAGATCAAGGAATCCTTCTTCGTTGCAAAACAATGATTCAAATTATGTTTTTCATCCACATGTTATTAGTCACAGATTATCACCAACCGTAGGATAGCAGGTTCGCTTAGCTAGCCCCAAAATCCCTTATTTCACTGAGTAACAAGTCCGCTTAGTTATCAGATTCTATTCAAAAGAACCACCTTGAGGTTCGCTTACAAGATGTAATTCCCTGAATGCATTAAGATTTATGAATTTAGGTTTAGTACTAGTAGTTAAACTCGGTTCGCTTGGTCCACTTTCTAGCGTTGTTTTTACACACAATCGCTCCACGGAATCCCTCCGCAAGGTCTCGTGTTTTCTACTTGTGTAAAGTGCCGAGAACGATTACGTATTCCCTAACTTATACTAGATTTTGGTTGAATTAACAAATCAATTTAGCGTGCACTCTAAATAACCTATCAAACAACCATGAATGTATAAACATTCCTATTAGTAAAAACAAACGATAATCATGTGAAAATTTCAAGACAGTAATTGAAAACAAAACTCAAATCATATATTAATAACTAGGAATTCATCCTCAATCAATAAGAAAATTAGCTACTCATGTTTTTGAAATTCACACAAATATTTAAAGGGATAATTTTTCAAGTTCACACAAATAATTAAAAGAATAATTTTGAAAAGCAAGCAAAAACACAAGTGTTGTGTGTGTAGAGAGATGTGTAAAAGATATGTAAAAGTGTGTAGAGAACTTCTCTACTTATAGGCTTCAATGTTCTCCAAATCTTCCAAGGAATAGAATACTTTTCCCTTAATAACACCACTTTCCAAGTTCAAGTCTTTCTCAAATCCTCCATCTTCTCTTTCCAAATTTTAGCCCAATTCCACAAACCCATGAGTTTAGATGATTCTAGAGAATTCTTCACAAATTTTCATCCAATTTCCAAATCTAAATTTTTCAAAATTTGATGCGTGTCGTAACCATAACAAATTAATCAATATTTTTCCACCTAATTAACAAGTAATATAGTGTAGTCAAGTTCGTTCCCACGAGGAGCAAGAGATTCTAGTTGTAAAAATTGTCACAAAAGGGGGTGTAAAGCAAAATAAAGTAAACAAAGCAATTAAAAGATAAAGTTGAAATCAATACGAGAGACAAGATCAAGGAATCCTTCTTCGTTGCAAAACAATGATTCAAATTATGTTTTTCATCCACATGTTATTAGTCATGATTATCACCAACCGTAGGATAGCAGGTTCGCTTAGCTAGCCCCAAAATCCCTTATTTCACCGAGTAACAAGTCCGCTTAGTTATCGATTCTATTCAAAAGAACCACCTTGAGGTTCGCTTACAAGATGTAATTCCCGAATGCATTAAGATTTATGAATTTAGGTTTAGTACTAGTAGTTAAACTCGGTTCGCTTGGTCCACTTTCTAGCGTTGTTTTTACACACAATCGCTCCACGGAATCCCTCTGCAAGGTCTCGTGTTTTCTACTTGTGTAAAGTGCCGAGAACGATTATGTATTCCCTAACTTATACTAGATTTAGGTTGAATTAACAAATCAATTTAGCGTGCACTCTAAATAACCTATCAAACAACCATGAATGTATAAACATTCCTATTAGTAAAAACAAACGATAATCATGTGAAAATTTCAAGATAGAATTGAAAACAAAACTCAAATCATATATTAAGAACTAGGAATTCATCCTCAATCAATAAGAAAATTAGCTACTCATGTTTTTGAAATTCACACAAATATTTAAAGGGAGAATTTTTCAAGTTCACACAAATAATTAAAAGAATAATTTTGAAAAGCAAGCAAAAACACAAGTGTTGTGTGTGTAGAGAGATGTGTAAAAGATATGTAAAAGTGTGTAGAGAACTTCTCTACTTATAGGCTTCAATGTTCTCCAAATCTTCCAAGGAATAGAATCCTTTTCCCTTAATAACACCACTTTCCAAGTTCAAGTCTTTCTCAAATCCTCCATCTTCTCTTTCCAAATTTTAGCCCAATTCCACAAACCCATGAGTTTAGATGATTCTAGAGAATTCTTCACAAATTTTCATCCAATTTCCAAATCTAAGTTTTTCAAAATTTGATGCGTGTCGTAACCATAACAAATTAATCAATATTTTTCCACCTAATTAACAAGTAATATAGTGTAGTCAAGTTCGTTCCCACGAGGAGTAAGAGATTCTAGTTGTAAAAATTGTCACAAAAGGGGGGTGTAAAGCAAAAGAAAGTAAACAAAGCAATTAAAAGATAAAGTTGAAATCAATACGAGAGACAAGATCAAGGAATCCTTCTTCGTTGCAAAACAATGATTCAAATTATGTTTTTCATCCACATGTTATTAGTCACAGATTATCACCAACCGTAGGATAGCGAGTTCGCTTAGCTAGCCCCAAAATCCCTTATTTCACTGAGTAACAAGTCCGCTTAGTTATCATATTCTATTCAAAAGAACCACCTTGAGGTTCGCTTACAAGATGTAATTCCCTGAATGCATTAAGATTTATGAATTTAGGTTTAGTACTAGTAGTTAAACTCGGTTCGCTTGGTCCACTTTCTAGCGTTATTTTTACACACAATCGCTCCACGGAATCCCTCTGCAAGGTCTCGTGTTTTCTACTTGTGTAAAATGTCGAGAACGATTACGTATTCCCTGACTTATACTATATTTAGGTTGAATTAACAAATCAATTTAGCGTGCACTCTAAATAACCTATCAAACAACCATGAATGTATAAACATTCCTATTAGTAAAAACAAACGATAATCATGTGAAAAATTTCAAGATAGAATTGAAAACAAAACTCAAATCATATATTAAGAACTAGGAATTCATCCTCAATCAATAAGAAAATTAGCTACTCATGTTTTTGAAATTCACACAAATAATTAAAGGGAGAATTTTTCAAGTTCACACAAATAATTAAAAGAAGAATTTTGAAATGCAAGCAAAAACGCAAGTGTTGTGTGTGTAGAGAGATGTGTAAAAGATATGTAAAAGTGTGTAGAGAACTTCTCTACTTATAGGCTTCAATGTTCTCTAAATCTTCCAAGGAATAGAATCCTTTTCCCTTAATAACACCACTTTCCAAGTTCAAGTCTTTCTCAAATCCTCCATCTTCTCTTTCCAAATTTTAGCCCAATTCCACAAACCCATGAGTTTAGATGATTCTAGAGAATTCTTCACAAATTTTCATCCAATTTCCAAATCTAAGTCTTCACACCCATGAAAGAAACCCACACAAAAATATGTTATTTTGATCGCCGGAAAAGTCCTGGTATTCACCGGAATCCGGCCTGAACGGTAACGGAATAGTGTTGCCGGTGACCTGAGATATTTCTCTGCAGACGGAATATTCCGTCATGATTCTGTTAAAGATAACGGTCAAACTCACGGTCTTCAGTTAGTCACGGGTCAAGGGAAGAGAGAGTCAGCCACTGAGTCAACAACGAGTCAGCTGCCTAGTGGTCTTACTGGGTCTTACTCAGATGAGTCAAGTACTGGATCGGTCATCGGACTCGTCTGGATCGATCACCGCCGGCAACGAGTCGACTCGCCGAAGTATAAAAATGGGCAGAGTCTCCTCTGTTTCTTGGCGATTCCAGGCGAAATTCATGCCTCTTTTTGGGTCTTCTCCTGTTAAGAACCTAGCATACATCTAACATTTTCACTCAAGTCACAACCCATTTGATCAACATAGCGGCGACTTCTTCCATCTCGATTAGCAGCGCATCTACCTGATATTCAACTCGATGACCACCAACAACCGCACATTGCAAAGATTAGCGAGAATTGATCAAATATCGCCGTACTCATCCTCGGAACCGAACCCATCTCCATCTCTATTCTATTATTCACCGACTCGTAACCCATCTAGTCTGCTTGATTCTTAATTCAACTCAAACCCTTGCTAAATCCATCTCAGTATCTCCTATATGAGCTCGCCACCACCTGTTTCAACAATTCCATATTCACACCGCAGCAACAACAAGACCACAAATCATCAACACCTTCGTCGATTTACTCTCTGCCATCAAATCCCTTTCCAATTTCTTCCGAGAACGACAGCAATAATTTAACTTACTAACCCTATTGATTTCATTTCTTGAACATCACCACAGAACCCTTGATTTCATCTCTCACAATCGAATCCGAGTTTAACCTTTTATTCATCACCATCTTTCCTTCACCATTGTTTTATCTCAATTTCTTTGAATTTCTCGATCTAATCAACATCAGCTTCAATTTCACCATACTAATCGTTGTTCTTTATCTCCTTTCACAATTCCGCCCGATCTATCATCATTTTATCCTCAGTTTACACTCTCGATTCTCGATCGCATCTCCCCGAGCTTCAATTCCTTCATCACGGATTCAACTCGAATCGACTTCATCTCCACCAAAGAAGAAGGCGTCAACACTTCACACCATAGCAAACCCTAACATTGAATTCATCTTCTTTAACATTTCTCGATCTATTTTCTCTCGGATTTAATAGAGCGACCATCGCTTTTCAATATCAGATGAAAGAGAGGAAAGAGGAGAAGATAATATCATCCTGACATTTAGGGTATAAGTATTGGGGTGGATATTTGCACCCCAGTGATAAGGACCACCCTTCTTATTAGATAAGGGCCATCTACTGGCATCCCCTTAACCTCTACGGGCCTGGATTTAGTACTCCTCCAAAAGAGAGTTGCCCCTTAACCTTGACTGGGCTCCAGATAGTGATCGCACATGAAATGACAATTTTTCCCTTTTGCTCAAATTGGGTGATTTCTTCTTCTTTTCCTCCGTGTGACTCCAAAGTAGCTACAAAACTCAAAACAGGCGTAAAATACATAATTTACAAGAAAAATAGCAAAGAAAGCATAAACAATATATAGTAAATAGGATGTATTCTACACCCTATCACAATCTTTCCCGAAGTAAACGAGAGTTCAATAGTGCCCTTGCCAACTACTTTGTTGTGTACATTTTTTGCAGAGAAAACTTCATTTCCTTCTCCAGTAACTGATTCATATGTCTTGTAAAGATCTTTATCCTTACAGATATGGACGGTTGATCCGCTATCGTACCACCATCCACCACTATTTTCAGCAACAGCATTAGCGGCTTGCACTACAATAACAAGTTTGTCATCGACCATAGTTGCTTCCTTTTTCTGTCCTTGTTGTTTCTTTTTGAGACGACAGTCACGAGCAAAATGGTCGGGTTTATCACAGAAGTAGCAATTTCCCTTCTTCTTATTCTTCTTGTTGGAATGCTGCTTCTTAAACTGGGTATCATTCTTAGGTTTCAAGGAATTGTGTGTCTTAGATTCTTCTACATTATTAACCTTAGAATGGATTTCAGTTTGTTGACTATCCTTAATTTCTCGTTTATGAGAGTCTTCCTCTATACGAAGATGACGCTGTAAACCTTCTAAATCATAGTCAGTCTCAGCATGCTTAAGTTTCTTCTTATAGCCATTCCAGGAAGGGGGAAGACGAGAAATAATAACCCCAACAACAAAGGCAGAAACAAGTTCAATTCCAGCATCCTTAAGATGATTAACAATGAGTAAAAGTTCACTGACCTGGGCAATAATTGACTTACTTTCAACCATTTTAAAATCCATGAAGTTGCAAATCAGGAATTTCTTGTTGCTTGCTTCAGAAATTTTGTATTTGTTGTCAAGTGTAGTCCATAATTCCTTTGCAGACGAAATACTTCGATGGGCATTGTAAACACTGGTTCCCATGGCATTCAAAATATGACCACGACATATAAAATCATCTTCTTGACGCTACTTCCTTCTGGCCTTCAAATAATCAGTGTCTTTTTCTGATGGTACAGGAATTTCATCCATACTGTTTTCAAGTATGTACCACAACTTGATGGTGATCAGGAAAAACTTCACAGTCTCTTGCCAACGCGTAAAATTATCACCGTCAAAACGTTCCAATCGAGTTAGGGTTTGGTTCATCACTTGCATAGATTGAGCAGTAACATTTGAATTTGAAGATTCACCCTCCATTATCGAAATTTGTTGTCTAAAACAAATGGAAAATTGGGTTAAAAAACAAGAGGATGAAAAAACAGAAACAAAACAAAGGTGTACCCTTGACTTCAAGCCTCTTTCAATTATTTTAGACAATAATTCGACCTTTACCAATTAACTTGGAGAGTACAATAGGTCTCTCGAATTATGCCTTCAGGATTCAATGAAGACCTAACATCGTAATCGAATTCAAGGATCTTCCTTGACCCGACCAAGAATCACACTATACAAGGTTCTGATGATGCTATTAGAGAAGAAGAAAACAAATTGCTTTTGATGTGTTGGAATAGGAGAACATCTTCGCTACTTATAGTGATAATCATGCTTGTTGGTAATGTCGTTTCATCACCAACCGACGCTTCCAAAAAAGCCATTAATGATGACTCATGGGAAGAGACGCATCTGTTCAAATTTGAATTGAAACTGAATGGAAACTTCTAGGTTTTCTAAAGTAAAACCAGAAAATATTTCCACGAGACGTTGTCTCGGACACTGTTAGGGGGAGTTGCCAGGTCGATCACCGAAAACTCTGCGTAGCGGCAAACCTTGAAAATATCCAACAACCTAATCCGCTCCCAATGTGTTCGTTTTCCTGCATAGATAATTTTGGAAGAGTAACGTATCCTCCCGTTGCAGGATCGCGCATGTAACCAATATCATTAACATAAGGACTATGGGCTTCTGGCATGGAAATACAAATCATACTGTTGCACGAACTAACCGTGATAGGTTGGTATGGTATCTTAACGAGAGGATGATTGATCTTAGTAAATACTGTATGGGAAAATCGACCTCCATGCTGATTATTCACCTCGCCAGGATCTTCATAGTAGAGTTGAGCGTTTCTCCCCTCTAGTGAAACCAAGAAAATAAGAGCCACCTCAAATTAAGAGAGGACGGTACCCCATGTTTTCCAGATGGATTGGAACGGTACACGAGACAGAAATTCGCTAGGTGATTACTTTCCATCGAATTGCAAAAGCAATATAACCCCTTGAATCTTAGACAAATTTTTTTGTGATTATTATAGCTAACCATATATAATCACTCTGGAACTAAGATATCACAAGAAAATAGAATCCATATAAACAAGTGTTTCCATTTTGTGTTACGATGAATCAGACTAGAACAAGACATCACACCCAGAAAGGAAATTTCAGGTTTTCTTGATGCGTCTATTCCTTGCCCTAGGAAATACTGATGGAGAAGATCGAGATGTCATCAATCTTTCTCACACAAACTGGGTAGAAGATGATAACACCTTAATTCTATAGATCCAATCAACAATTTCTGATTATGTTTTGCCATATGTTGTTGGTGCAAGATCTGCTAAAGAACTTTGGGATAATATTGAGTTGCTATTTGCAAGAATTTCCACAACTCACTCAATTCAACTTCGCACCAGACTTCAGTCGTTAAAGCTTGGATCCAGTTCAATGTTTGCATATCTAGGTAAGATCAAGAAAATCGGTGATCAATTGGCTGCATCTGGATCTCCAATTTCCGACGATGAACTTGTTGTCACTATACTGAATGGAGTTGGAAAGGATTATCAAGCTTTTAGCCCTTCGATTCGCATACGGTATCCTCCAGTTGATTCTCGAGAGCTTCATAATCTTCTTATTTCAGAAGAAATTGTTGTTCAAAATCGATCTCCAACACTTCTCTGAAGCTAACAGTCAAGCTTTTGCTGCTTTTCAAGCTGCTATGCGTAATCAACATGCCTCCAACTTTCTTGGTCATGGTAGAGGTAATTACTTCACTCCACCACCTAGGAACCAATCTCATTTTCATCCACGCTCTCCAGGTCAATTCAATTTTACATCTGTTCTACCACCACCATCACCAACATTTCATCCTGCTACTACATCTGACCATTCTGATGTTATAGTATGACAAATTTGTATTAAACCTGGTCATGATGCTCTCTCTTGTCGCAATTGGATGAATTTTGCCTACCAAAACAACAAGACTCCTCATCATCTAAGTGCAATTTTAGCATCTGCAAATATTCTGGGAGAGAATCCATGGTATGCAGATGCTGGAGCCAATAATCACATTACAGCTGACATTTCTGAACTTCATTCTTCCAATCCTTTTGAAGGTTCTGAAGAAATTCAGACTGCTAATGGCTCAGGTATGAAAATATCTCATATTGGCTCTACTATTAAGTATACACCAGCTCAAATGTTTTCCTTGAATAATATACTTCATGTACAACAAGCTTCAGAAAATTTATCATCAGTGCATAAATTCACCACAGACAACAAGTGTTGAATGACTTTTGATCCTCTTGGTTTCACTGTTAAGGATCTCTTCTCTGGGAAGATTACTTTACAAGGCCCACACAGTAATGGATTATACCCTATCACATTCAATACCTAGAGTTCACCTCCAACTACTACAAAGTCAGGCCATCATGCTTACTCAAGTTAAACTTCTCCAACAGCTGTTATATGGCATAGGAGACTAGGCCATGCTTCATTCAATACATGTTAGCAGAGTTCTCTCTTTGTCACTGATGTGACTCAATAATGTTGTAGAAAGTGGTAGTAAGGTTGTCGTTCACTCGGACTTGATGAGATTGATTTTTAAGAATTAATAAAAGAAAATAATAAAAATACGTAATATATACAATTTATGTCACAAGACGGAGAGATGTCTTGGGACTCGTGGATTCGGCCAAACTCATAACAAAAGGTTCAATTTATTTATTCTCAACAATTAAAGCTCAATAAACAAAATAACACCGACTCTTATTTTTGCCAAGGTAGACTCTCAAAAGATTAATTGTATCCCTAAGCATAGATTATCTAAACAAAGCATAACATATCTAATTGAATAACAACCAATTTAATCAAATCATAATTCTATTTTAATTAGTGCAAAAGTCAAATAAAGAATTAAAATTACCCATGTATGAAATTTGTCTTCCTCCGTCGTCCCAGTGATGGGTTCTAGCTCATCATGTTGGAAACACGCTCAAATTTCATTTTTATTGCTCAAAAATGGTTTACTACCCAATGATGGAAGTGGGAATTATATAATTACCCTCAATTCTGATGGGCTACACAACTACCCTTATCCTACAATAAAAATGCCCCTCTCCATCCAAAGCCCATCAGGGGTCCATTAAGGATTAGACAACATTACAAATATACCCTTACATCCATATCATCTCCTCTTTTATTTCAATTCTCTCTCTCTCTTTCCTTTTTTACTTCACCATCATCGTCTCCATCTCACAACCAACACCGTCTCCATCACTACCACCACCGTCTCCATCACTACCACCACCATCTCCGTCACCATCTCACAACCAACACAAATACCAGTGTCACCGCCATCGCCATCACCACCACCGTTACCACCTACCACCACTACGGATGGAGAATACAATGGAAAATCAATAAAAAAAATCAATTTCAGATCTGGAAAATATCTTAAAGCCATCGCCACCACCACTGCTATCCCATGTGACGACGGATGGTGAAGAAGAGAGATCGATGGTTTTGCGCTTAGGATTCATGAAACGAAGAAAGAAGATCTCTCTCTCTCTCTCTCTCTCGTTCTCATCTCATTCTCGCTTTGACAGAGAGGGTAGATACTCATCTGTTGCTCATCTGTCGTGAATTGAAGAATGAGGGGATCTAAGATTCAAATTGAGGAGATGAAGCAACGTTTGATTGATTTCATGGAGAGCTGGATTTAGTTTCTATCGAGAAAATTTAGGGAAGAAAATGGGTTTTCTTTGCCATTGATTCATGAGACGGAAGGAAGAATGAGTCGGTGAGTATGAATGATGTTAGGTTTTGTTTGAATTTAATTTCACAGAGATGAGTTTCTCTGGTGGTGGTGGTAGTATGTAGATAAAATCAGTCATGAATATTGTGGTGGTTATGGTTGTTGTGGTGTTGGTGGATATTCGTGTGATGGTGGTGTTGGTGATCTTTGGTGAGGTTAGAACAATGAATTTTGATGATGGAGATTGTGTTGGTTGTGGTTGGAATGATTAATTAAAGTTGTTCATGAAGATAATGGTGATTCTGGTGTTGGAAATGTTGTACGCTGCTGGCGGTGGTGGTGGTGAGGTTGGACGACAAGTTGTTGAATACTACTCCATCAACTATTTAGGGAGTCAACAACCAATGTTTGTGTATCAACAACCTTAGTTTGTGTATCAACAATGGAAAAATGGTAGTCAACAACCAATATTTTTGTATCAACAACCTTAGTTTGTGTATCAACAATGGAAAAATGGAATCAACAACCAAATATGTGTATCAACAATAGAAATTAATCTTAGTGTAAGGAGTCAACAACAAATATTTGTGTATCAACAACCAATGTTTAGGGAGTCAACAACCAATGTTTGTGTATCAACAATGGAAAAATGGAATCAACAACAAATATTTGTGTATCAACAATAGAAATTGACCTTAGTTTTAGGGAGTCAACAACCAATGTTTGTGTATCAACAATGGAAAAATGGAATCAACAACCAAATTTGACAAGTATTTTTGAACTTTTGATTTTTTGGATCAACTTCAGTTGTTGACACCTAATATTAATGGTGGCGGCGGCGACGGTGGCGGCGGCGGCGGTGGCGGTGGCGGCAACAACTGTGGTGGTGGTGTGTGACGGTGGTGGAATATTATTGGTGGTTGTTTTTAGTAAGTGGTGGTGGTGGCGGAGCGGTGGTGGCGGAGTGGTAGTGGTGGTGGTGGTGGAGTGGTGGTGGTAGTGGAGTGGTGGTGGCGGTGGTGCTGTTGGTGGTGGTGAAATGGTGCTGCTGGTGGATGTGAAATAATAGAAAAAATTATTTTTTAATGGATAAGGTTTTTAAATGGAAAATAATATTATAAGTGAGGGTATTAAGGTAATCTATTTTTTAAGGGATAAGGTATTTAAATGATAGGGGTATTTATATTGTTGTATAAGGGTATTTTTATTGGGTGTCAAAACTAAGGGTATTTAATTAATATACCCATGATGGAATGGAGAATAAGATGAAAATCGCGTGTTTGCAACGATTATAAATGTTGCAAACACTGTTACAAAGAGGGTTGAAACTGTTACGGATTTTAAGTCTGCCGCAGTGTACGACCCACGATGAAGTGTCATTGTCACATCGTAGAGGAACGACTGTCTTTGCTGGTCCGTTCTTCGTGTTCTTGAGATGCAAGCAGCGAGAAAATGGCCGTCTCTCGCAACTTTGATTTTCTTGCTTTTCTCGCGTTCCAAAACCCCCAAACTCTCCGTAATTCTTCTACCGATCCTCTACACCTTATATAGCATCACATGCAAGAGAATCCTCCTCTTAACTCCGCGTATTCTCAAAAATATTCTCATGCGGTGTTACGGGAATATCTTCCCGATTTATCTTCCGACGCGATTATTCCCTCTTAAATCTCTCCAGCTCACTTTTGCACGTTGCTTGATCGAGTTAGACGCGCTTCAAACACCGGAAACCTCACGAGAAAACACGGAAGTGTTTAATGGACCGTGTAAAGCTCAACCCTTGTTTTATCTTCTCGTGGAATTTCCACCAAATATATGCAATTATAACGCCGTACCACGCCGTTATGATCCGTAACATCACCCCAACAAATTCCACCATTGAATCTCCTCTAGCACGTCCAAATCTCGAACCAAAAATCTGCCATAGCCTTTTATTTTTTTTCCGCCAAAACGTAAGTTTGAAATGAAGAAGAAGGTGCCCTTAACCAAATCCGTGGATGCCGAATATCAGGTGGGTGCCCCTTATCCAAAAGTGAAAGTCCGAATAACACTTGTCCTCCGGACGCTTTAGACAACTTTTCGAGCCGATTTTTCCAAAAATGTTTATTGCCCAAAAATACCTACAAACACATAAAACACCAAAATTAATACAAAATCGAGTGCCAACAAAATATAGTATTGAGATCAAATTAGACACAAAAATGTGTCTATCAAATACCCCCAAACTTATTATTTGCTAGTCTTCGAGCAAATTTATTCTAGAAAATAAAAATCATTTGAACCCCTAGGTGGCCCTAGTGGCGGAGTGTTGTCTCCGGAGGGTTTACCAGAGGTGTACCCACAAAACCTTTACTCCATACCCTAGCTATCTACACAGAACCTTGGAAGGCACTAAAGAATCTCCTTGGTTGGCATACTTATTGACTACAGGAGGAAGTACCCTGATGCGAAATTCCAATTGTTGTACACGAGTTTGCACTCAAGCATACTAAAATTCATATAAAGTGACAGAGCTCTACTCAGATAGTCGCACTATGGACATCAATACCCGGAGTCAAAACTAATCACATGGATAGATCAAGAAGATGGATATGGAGAAAAACATAGATGGTTTTGATGTTTACTAAGTGACAGGTGTTTCCCATATCTGTCTGAAGGCCTCCGCCAAAATGAAGCTATCCTAATGGACTGAGATACTAGTCTGACTAATATCAACACACCGGCATATACAAGGGAACCAAAGTGGTCGATAATCCTAACTCTAGGTCAACACAACTGGCATATACAAGGGTTCCAGTGGTCGACTTTATTGAATTTATTCCGGTTGGTCTGATGGTCTGGTCTCAAATATATTTTTTTTTTTTTTTTTTTTTTTTGGGTATCTCAATCACTCGAATTCACCCTAGCATTGGTAACAACTTGATTCGTGGGCCCCACCTAATCACTTAGAGAAACATAGTCTACAAAGAACAAAACAAAATAAAAACAGAAGTGAAAAGGACTCAACGAGATATGGTGAAACTATCATGTTATTTCTAACACCTGATCTCTGTGCTTTTATGAATAGACTCTTTAGATGTTGCCATCTAATCAGATTAGTTCCTCAACTCCTACAACCAAAATGCTTCCATCCACTTAGATTGGTTAGTGCCATCCTTAATAAGCATAAATTTCTAGGCTCTGGAGTTTAATTATCGCAACTAAAAAGTTTCTCCCATACCCCCAAACTTAAATCTAACATTGTCCTCAATGTTCTAAAGATAAAATTAAAAGCATGAACAAGGAGAAACTGTTACCATTTGAAGTAAAATAGTTAAGGAAAGATATTACCGTGTTGCAAGAGCATGGGTTACCTCCCAAGAAGTGCTAAGTTTAAAGTCTTGACTGGACATTGGAAAGGGTTAGTCACCTCGAAGAATCATATAGCAAGAACCGGAATAATGCGGGTCATCCGGATCAAAAAGTGCTAACCACAAGAAGAGGAGGCGCAATGAGATCATGAAGATATCCAACACACCCTTATCTATCTTTTTGTTTAAGACAACTACATCTAGTTGTGGTTCGGGTTCAGGCTCTATAAAAGGGTCTAGATAACATATTTTCATGGGTTACGTTTCCTTAAAAGAAGGATTCTTAAGATCAGGTTGTAGAGTCTGGAAATACTCAGTTAAGAACTTAGAAGCACATAACAATAACCTGAATAATTGAGGATCCTCTAAGTCAATCAGTTTTGACTTACACAACCTGACCACAATAAGATTGGTGGTCTTCCTTAAGCAAATGTGTCGACCCTAATATCCTAAAGTAATTAGGTTTAGTCTCAAAACTTAATAATTGACACATCCGAAACTTATACGTTCCCACAATTGGAAGGAAGGTTTTTGGTGGGAAAACAAAGTCAATCGTGGTATCATAGCCTTGGGTTAACCACATCAACCAGAGGATGGGTTTTAACAACCGAACTTCTTTATGGACACAACTAGGTTCGGAAAAAGTGTATGAAGATAATCTTTTAAAATGGTTGAGGCACATATGTCAAGTCCCAAGTTAGGGACCTTTCTAAGAGTTAAGGTACATGGAGAATGATAATCACCCCCAAACTTAGAGTTTTCAGTGTCTCTAGAAAGACTAGTCACAACTTACCTAATTTCAAGGTCATCTAATTCCTGAAAATGGTCAATTGATTCTTCTAAGTCAGGTACATCCTCACTCATCTCTACGAGTTCATTTTTTTTCTTCTAAGTCTATTGTTTCTAAATCGCTAGACTCAAAATATACTCGTTCCTCTAAACCATCCTTGGCTTCGTAATCAAAAGGAAATACTACATCGTCTAAAACGGGGTATCTCTAGTCAAATCCTCATCCTTTTGAATAGGTGAATAATTATTAAAATTATTTGGATTTGAACTAGAAATAATATTATCGTTATAAAGCTCAATTGGGGTAACAATTTCCTGATCACTATGCCTATTTATTTCAAATTCTTCATCAACACTATCCTCATCATAATCATCATTATAATAATATGAAAATGGTTGAACCTCATCTAGACAAGTAGTGTTACCAATTTTATCCTCATCATCTTGATTATGTAAATAACTATCCTCATTTTGTGGGTACTATTGGAAACACTAATATTATCCCGAGCGGCCCGTTCGGGCCTATAAAAGCTTTCGAATCGACTCATATGACTTCATTATGGTATCGTGACTCGACTCACATGACTTCCTTAATGTATCGTGACTCGACTCACATGACTTCCTTAATGTATCTAGGAAAGAAATTTCACTCGTTGCATTGCTTTCGTCCATAACTAAGTTCTTCATTTCTGCGAACTTACGTGTTGACTCTATTAGAGAGGAATTTTGCTCGTACGACCGGGTGGCGTGTGGATAGTAATTGGGATCACCATGGTATGACCCATAACCTTCAAAAGTTTGGCGTTCCCAACCACTATTCACACTATGGTCATAAAAAGAGTGCTGTCCAAATTGTTCAGTTGGATATTCATATTCATTGTGATGGCTATTGTAATACCAGTTTGACATCCTAACTGCAAGGGAATTCTACACAAGCACAAACAAGGCTGACTCGACCACAACAAACCTACTGATTTATAGCAAACAAAAAGCATGATGGCTCCACTTAGATTGTTTTCTAGACCAGCTTCTAATCCTTCGAAAGGGAATTCGTTACAATCTGAACAAACCCCTCTGGATCAATCTGAGTCAAAGTAAGTTGAATCAAGGCGAGGGAAGCTCAGTGGAGCTTTGATACCCAAGGCCTTACCGCTATTACAAGGCGGCGCAGTCACGCATTCAACTTCACAGAGACCATCATGAACTTCAAAGTATGCTAAAAGAGTAACCAATATTTTTCTAAGACTTTCCTACTAAGCTCGTTACCCTATCGGTCTCGTTCTATTCCAGATTTTAAGGCTTAGGTTCGCGTTAAGTATTGTTTTCCTAAGGCGGGCAAGAAGAGAACGGTGATGAAATCCGAACCCTTATCTTATATGGCCAGTCCTTGCCCTTTACTAGGAATTTAAAACAGCCGTTTTCAAGTCCTCAACATATATTCACACGAAGGAAGACAGTAACTCGCTGACAGGGGATTCGCGAGTGTTTCGACAAACTTACCTCCCGTACCAGACGGGGGATGAACCGTTGTAGTCGACTCGGGCCACGACTCCTATGTCATGTACGAACTCGAGGGGCCGAGGTGATATCGTAATCACCTTCCTTATCTGCAAACAGTTTGATATTTAATACTACCCTTCCGTAGGGTTTAAAAAAAAAAAAAAGGAATGTCCGAATGTCCAAATGTCCAAGTCCAAAAAGGTAAAAGTGCAAAAGAAAAGAAAAGTCTAAAAAAAATAAAAATGTCTAATGCCTTTTTTTTTTTTTTTTTTTTTATCTCTTTTATAAAATATTAAAAAAAAATCTTCTTCTTTTGCTCCTTTCGCTTTGTCTTTAACTCCAAATCTTTAAGTATCCACCAAAAGCTTTGGCAAATATTTCTTTCGCTCCAAATCCCAAAATCTGAAAGGAAAAGACAAAAACCCAAAAACGTAAAGAAGAACAAATAAATAAAAAAAAAAACTAAAAGAAAATCTAAAAACTCTAGCCTAAAGACAAGTCCCCGGCAGCGGCGCCAAAAATTGATGTGACTCAATAATGTTGTAGAAAGTGGTAGTAAGGTTGTCGTTCACTCGGACTTGATGAGATTGATTTTTAAGAATTAATAAAAGAAAATAATAAAAATACAGAATATATACAATTTATGTCACAAGACGGAGAGATGTGCTGGGACTCAGGATTCGGCCAAACTCATAACAAAAGGTTCAATTTATTTATTCTCAACAATTAAAGCTCAATGAACAAAATAACACCGACTCTTATTTTTGCCAAGGTAGACTCTCAAAAGATTAATTGTATCCCTAAGCATAGATTATCTAAACAAAGCATAACCTATCTAATTGAATAACAACCAATTTAATCAAATCATAATTCTATTTTAATTAGTGCAAAAGTCAAATAAAGAATTAAAATTACCCATGTATGAAATTTGTCTTCCTCCGTCGTCCCAGTGATGGGTTCTAGCTCATCATGTTGGAAACACGCTCAAATTTCATTTTTATTGCTCAAAAATGGTTTACAAATGATGGAATGGAGAATAAGATGAAAATCGCGTGTTTGCAACGATTATAAATGTTGCAAACACTGTTACAAAGAGGGTTGAAACTGTTACGGATTTTAAGTCTGCCGCAGTGTACGACCCACGATGAAGTGTCGCTGTTTACTGTAGAGGAACGACTGTCTTTGCTGGTCCGTTCTTCGTGTTCTTCAGAGATGCAGCAGCAGAAAATGGCCGTCTCTGCAACTTTGATTTTCTTGCTTTTCTCGCGTTACAAAACCCCCCAAACTCTCCGTAATTCTTCTACTGATCCTCTACACCTTATATAGCATCACATGCAAGAGAATCCTCCCTCTTAACTCCGCGTATTCTCAAAAATATTCTCATGCAGGTTACGGGAATATCTTCCCTGATTTATCTTCTGACGCGATTATTCCCTCTTAAATCTCTCCAGCTCACTTTTGCACGTTGCTTGATCGAGTTAGACGCGCTTCAAACACCGGAAACCTCACGTAAAACACGGAAGTGTTTAATGGACCGTGTAAAGCTCAACCCATGTTTTATCTTCTCGTGGAATTTCCGGCCAAATATATGCAATTATAACGCCAGTACCACGCCTGTTATGATATGTAACATCACCCCAACAAATTCCAGCCATTGAATCTCCCTCTAGCACGTCCAAATCTCGAACCAAAAATCTGCCATAGCCTTTTATTTTTTTCCGCCAAAACGTAAGTTTGAAATGAAGAAGAAGGTGCCCTTAACCAAATCCGTGGATGCCGAATATCAGGTGGGTGCCCCTTATCCAAAAGTGAAAGTCCGAATAACACTTGTCCTCCGGACGCTTTAGACAACTTTTCGAGCCGATTTTTCCAAAAATGTTTATTGCCCAAAAATACCTACAAACACATAAAACACCAAAATTAATACAAAATCGAGTGCCAACAAAATATAGTATTGAGATCAAATTAGACACAAAAATGTGTCTATCAGTCACACATAATAAACACACCTATATTTTGTCATGAATGTCAACTTGGTAGAAGTCATAGATTACGTTTTTCTTCCTCTTCACATTATAGTACTAAACTATTACATCTGCTTCATTTTTATCTTTGGGGTCCAAGTCATGTAACTTCAAATGCTGGATTTAAGTACTATGTGAATATAATTGATGACTTCTCCAAATATTGTTGGATTTTTCCACTTTTTGAAAAATCAAATTTCAAGACTATATTTTTTCATTTTAAGTCTCAAGTTAAAACTATTTTTGGCCTTCCTATATGCATCATCAGAACTGATGGAGGTGGTGAATTTCTTCACAATGAATTAACATCTTTCTTATCCTTACGTGGCATTCTTCATGAATTTTCTTTCCCACACACTCCTCAGTAGAATGGTGTTGCTGAATTGAAATACAAGAACTTAGTTGAAGTTGGCAGAACCTTTATCATTCAGTTAGGACTCTCTGACTCTTATTGGGTTGAGTCATTTCAAACAACCAATTACACTATTAACAAATTACCTACAAAGTCTGTAGGTAATAAGTCTCCCTATGAGGTTCTCTTTCAAAGATCTCTAGACTATCATTTTTTGAAATCATTTGGCTGTGTATGTTACCCTTGGCCCAAACCATATACAACCAACAAACTTAAAACTAGGAGCCTGCAATGTATATTTATTGGTTATAGTTTGAACCACAAAGGCTACAGATGTCTTCATCCCTCTACTGGCAGAGTGTATATTTCTAGAAATGTTGTATTTGATGAGAATACTTATCCTCTCAGATCACAACCCTTATATTCTACACCTACTGATTCTTTTACAAATCCTGCATCATCTTGTGATTCTACAATCATTTCAGCTACACCACTTGAGCAAAGATATCTACTTCTGTGTCTGATGTTATTTCAACCACTTCTCCACTTGTGTCAGAACCACCTATTTCTGTGACAGATAATGGTTCTTCTGCTTCTACAACTATGTCAGAATTGCTTCAATCTACTGAGGCTTCTTCCAGTCAAGTAACAGAGGTATCTTCTTCTCATAATACTTCTTCTACCTGAGTCGCTCATGTTACCATAAATCAACACAATATGGTCACTAGGGGTAAAATGGGAATTAGAAAGCCTAAAGCTTATTTCTCTAAATATGATTTGTCTGCCTCTATTGTTTCTACTATACCACCACCTCTACCAACTTGTGTTTCTCAGGCCAAAAGCATCCTAAATGGGGTATTGCTTTAGTCAAAGAGTATAATGCTTTACAAACAGCTGGTACTTGGTCATTAGTGGATCCAAACCCTTCTCAAAACTTAGTTGGTTGCAAATGGGTTTCAAGGTAAAGCAGAATCCTGATGGTACGATAGAAAGATTTAAGGATAGACTTGTTGCTAAGGGCTTTCATCAACAAGCAGGTCTTGATTATAATGAGACTTTCATCCATGTAGCTAAGCCTACTACAATTAGAGTATTTCTTTCTCTAGCAGTTCAGTTTGGTTGGAACATTAATCAACTTGATGTGATTAATGCTTTTGTTCATGGGGATTTACAAGAGGAGGTTTACATGACACAGCCACCTGGCTTCATTGATCCAGATCATCCTACCAAAGTTTGCAAGATCCACAAATCTATTTATGGTCTAAAGCAAGCTCCTAGAGCATGGTATGAAAATCTTATGAATGTTCTATTGTCATACAACTTTGTTCCTTCAGTGGCCGATACTTCTCTATTTGTTCAAAAGATTGGTTCAAGGATTACAATGATTCTTTTTTATGTAGATGACATTCTAATTACAGGTAACTCGTCTACATATTGCTTTGAGCTGATCACTCTTCTTCAACATCATTTTCCTCTTAAAGACTTAGGAGCTTTGCACTATTTTTTGGGTCTCGAAGTGAAGAGGAATGATTCCAGTATATTCCTTTCTAAAACTAAGTATGCATTGGATTTACTCAATAAGTTTGATATGATGGGAGTCAAACCTTGCTCTTCTCCAGTTTGTGTTGGCACTAAACTTTCTGCAGATGATTTGCTGATCCTGCACCATATAGATCTCTAGTTGGGGATTTACAATATCTTACCTGGACTAGGCCTGAAATTAGTTACTTTTTCAATCAAGTATGTCAATTTATGCAGTGTCCTACAAATGTGCATTTAATAGCTTCTAAAAGAATCTTAAGATAAATCAAGTCCACTGTTGACTATGGGATTCTTTTCACTAAATGACTGCTAGTAGTCAATGGCTTCAGTGATGCAGACTGGGAAGTCTCACCAGATACTAGAAGAAGTACATGAGGCTACTGCATATTTTTTGGTACTAATCCCATATCTTGGTCAAGCAAAAGACAAGCCACTGTTGCTAGATCAAGCACAGAGGCATAATACAGATCACTTGCAAATTCAGCAGCAGAGGTTGTTTGTGTGTGTCAGCTTCTAAAGGATCTACATCTTTTTCTGCAACTCACTCCAACTATTCAATGTGACAACATCAGTGCCATCTCCCTTTCTTCCAATCCAGTCTTTCATAGCCGCATGAAGCATCTTGCTGTGGATTTTCATTTTGTTAGGGAGTTGATTCATTCTAAGTCCTTACAGGTTCATTATGTTTCTACCTTGGACCAAGTTGCAGATGTATTCACCAAAGGTCTTGCCAGTCCCAGATTTCAGTTTCTCAGAGACAAGTTGGAGGTTCATCCATCCTGGACACCTCAAGTTGAGGGGGTTTATTAGACAGTCTGTCACTTAATAGTCACTGTCGCTATTTCATTTTCTCTAGATGATCAAAGCTGTACCAGCTCTTCTCTTACACGTGCCACTGTCTGATTAGTTCATTGCTTTGCTGAGTCATCTGTAAGGTCAGTTCTTGTAATGTGAGTATAATTACTATGGTCATTCATTATTGTTAGTTTATTGTAGAATACACAGACTTTGTCTGGTTTTCTGGTTTTATCATTTTCATGGTTTCTGTAATAATGTTCTTGAATAGATTCATAGTTTCATCAAGAACATACTCCCTCCGTTCTATTTTACTTGCTTTCCGTTCTATTTTACTTGCTTTTTTAGGGTTTCATTTGTGTTCCAAATTAGATGATAGTTTTAATTTTTTTTTCCCAATTTTCACTAATTTACCATTGCTTTGGAATCACACCAGAGAATTAATTCTCATGGTAATCAACACAACAACAATTACTCTATAATTTTTAAATATACCCCATGGAGGATATATACTCAATCATCGCAAGTACATAACTATGGGATTGATAACTTTCCCTATATTTTAGAAACACAAAACTAGGTTATTTAACTTTTTAAGTAGGAATTAATATGGGTATTGTTGGAAATATTTTACTCTCTGATATTTCTTAATATCCGTGAAAAACTATACAACTTCAAGTAAATCGGAACAGAGGGTGTATATAATTCCATTAATTAGACCAAAGAGACGTATTACGGGCTTCAATGTAATAATTATAAGGCACTGGCCCGTTTCCCTGGTCAATGTAAGCTCACAAGCCATTATGAGCTTAAGATAAGATTTTGAAATCTTGCAAACTTCATCGGCAGATTTAAAGTCACCACCATTGCATTAATCTATAAACATGACGAAAATAGTTAATGCGTACAGTTACAACTTAAAAAGCTGACTACACTTTATTGTTATTACACCAAGAAAATTAATGCTATTAGATAGTAGTAAACTTTAGCTAACCTTGAGTCGTGAATAGGATGAACACTAAACCACGCACATAACCTCTGCAATTAAGTTTTAGCATAATGCAACAATTGATGATTTTCCTCGAACATTGACATGTCTTCCTCTTCTAAACTTACCCAGGCTTCTATTCCGGTACCACATTTTGTGTCCATAATCAAAAGAGAGTTTTTGTATTCACCAGTAGTATTACAAGCTATCCAACACGGTTTTCCCCATCCAAAATCAGTTTCATAGAATGGGAACCTGCTCAAACTACTAATCCAACATACCTGAACTTTGATACCCCCATCATCATCACCACCGGCGCTGATATTCCTGAGATGAGACGAGTTTCCGATTGACTTTAAGAAGTCAATATCACCATCTTTGAGTTTTCTTATGTAGTCTCCATTGATCTCGTTGACTGCTGCCCTTAGCTGTCCTATTAATCCGTCTAATGTCTTTGCAAAATCGCTGCTACTTTCGTCGTCGTCATTACTCGTTACAGTAGTCATTGATTCCGCTGTTGCATCCATTATGACATTCCCGAATGATGCTTGGGACAATGGTGGATCTAACCTCGTTCTCAAATTCACAGCAAAGTTTACTAAGGATTTGAGGGCCACCGCTGTTTTCGTAGATGGCGGAGAACGGCGAAGCATTTTGACTCTATCGATATCGATAAAGGTCTTCCAAATCAGTGCGGATATGGCCTCAACACGAGTTGGGTATTTTGAAAACACTGAGCTGCCGCTTCTTGACGCTGCAATTTTTTCTCGGAGGGAAGCTACTCCGGCCGCATGAAACATGAACCTTCTTGTTATGACATTCTCTCCTTTAACCGCATCATCAGGTTCAAATGGTGGTACTTGTCTCTCCATAGGTAGTGCTGGGAAGATGGATGACGAATCAAAAGTTGGATAAGCAATCTCCTCGGCGTGTACACCACGAGCATTGGCTGCCCAAGCGTTTAAGAATGTCATGGCGGTGCACGCATCGACTACCTTGTGGGATAAACACACACTAATGGCTACTCCGCCGCACTCGAACATATTCACCTGAACAACCAACTGAGCTTGTTTTGCAGCACCACTGATATCTGCAAGGATATGAGATGGACTAAGCTGGTGAACAACATCTACGCTCATAAATTCAGACATAAGGCCATTAACTTTGGTTTCGATATACTCGACACCTTCATTCGTACAATCAACTAAGATATTATCTTTGATTCTACCAGCGATAGGGTAGAACTTAGTTAGGGTTTCAGATAATGATTTCTTGAGAATATCTGATTTGCTACATTGACTGCCATGACTTGAAAAGGGATGATCATCATCATTAGAGTAAAAAATAACAATGGGTACATAAAGAGGAGGAAGAAGTTGATCGAGTAGGGAGAGTTTGAAATTTCTAAGGTGATGAGGGATTGGTGATGAAGTTCTGACGATCTCCTTCGAAATGATTTCGACCTTCATGATTTTATATATGTAGGAAGACTATTAACAGTTTTAAAACTGGGCTAGTATATTTTGTACTATGTTCAAACTTGCTACATATAGAAGAAGATAAGGATAGATTGGACTGTAGTATAAATAGATGAGACAAGATTCTCCAAGTAAACTTATTACAACTATCAAGGATATCGTGTCTAGGCTTCTCAAGTATTAATTTTTCTTTTTTATTATCATCAATAAAATTTGTCTGATTTTTTTTTTTTTTTTTTTTGAAGCATAAAAAAAATTGTCTGATTATCATCAATAGTTTTGTGCAGTTCAAAAAAAATAAAAAAAAATCAATAGTTTTGTGCAGTAAATAGCTATTACCTAGGCATTGACTACGTGAAAATATATGTTGTCTAGTTATTGTCTCTCTTGTCTCGGCAATGAAAGCCATTAGCTACGGGAGGCACTAGGTAGGATAAGCACTGCTAAGTGTCACCGTAAAAGATTGTAGATGCATGTCGATCTCGAGATGATTCATCCCAAAACTTCTTATTTAACGCGATGCATCGTGGCAACGGGAACCTAGAGACAGTAGGGAAAAAAAAGTCATCAAGTAAAACCACATCCTCATAATGCGGGTGTGTAAGTGATCACATCATATGCATGAGGGACTGATTAATACAACCCCATCGCGCCATATGTATGTGTAAATATGGTATAAATTAAATGGGTAAACCCTTGAATTACACCAAAGAGGAAAGGATAACTCTGATCCAACAAGTAGTACAATACTAATTTTTACACAGAAAAGGCCTCTTCTTCTCCTTCTTAAGAGATGGGTATTTATAACCCTCCTAAATTTCCCTTGAGCTCCTAGATACCGTACACGTACACCATCTTGACTTCTTTCTCACTCTGGCATCTCGAGTCCGTACACGTGTCCTTGATATCCCTTCCACTATGGAACACCTCTCGCCTCCGGATGGGGCTACCCTCTCGTTGGGACCCACTCACTATTGGCACTCTTCTACTCGGCTCGTGGGCCCCTTTTCCCTTTCAATATTTATCCATACTTTGTGACCAGGTGTAGGGTCTTGGAGTAAGTCCCTACACTCCCATCATTTCTTCATTACATTTCTATGTTTTCGCCACAAGTCGTAGGGTCTTGGGGCAAGTCCCTACGCTCCCATCGCTTCTTCCTCTCATGCTCGTTGCATCTTCATGTTTTGTCACAAGGTGTAGGGTCCTGGGGTGAGTCCCTACACTCTCATCACTTTCTTTTCTCACGCGCACTGCGTCTCCACGATTTGCCATGAGGTGTAGAGTCTTGGGGCAAGTCCCTACACTCTCATCACTTCTTCCTTCCGCGCACACTGCATCTCCACGATTTGTCACAAGATGTAGGGTCTTGGGGTAAGTCCCTACACTCTCGTCACTTTCTCTTCTCACGCGCATTGCGTATCCACGATTTGCCATGAGGTGTAGGGTCTTGGGGCAAGTCCCTACACTCTCATCCCTTCTTCCTTCCGCGCACACTGCACCTCCACGATTTGTCACATGATGTAGGTTCTTGGGGTATGTTCTTACATCTTGTTAAGGTGTAGGGTCTTGGAATATGTCCCTACATCCCCATCACCTCTTCTTCCCATATTCATTATACCTTCATGTTTATGTAGGGTCTTAAGGTATGTTCTTACATCTTGTTAAGGTGTAGGGTCTTGGAGTATGTCCCTACATCCCCATCCCCTCTTCTTCCCATATTCATTATACCTTCATGTTTATGTAGGGTCTTAAGGTATGTTCTTACATCTTGTTAAGGTGTAGGGTCTTGGAGTATGTCCCTACATCCCCATCACCTTTTCTTCCCATATCCATTATATCTTCATGTTTATGTAGGGTCTTAAGGTATGTTCTTACATCTTGTTAAGGTGTAGGGTCTTGGAGTATGTCCCTACATCCCCATCACCTTTTCTTCCCATATTCATTATATCTTCATGTTTATGTAGGGTCTTAAGGCAGGTTCTTATATCTTGTTAAAGTGTAGGGTCTTGGAGTATGTCCCTACATCCCCATCGCCTCTTCTTCCCATGTTCATTACATCTCCACGTTTGCGTAGGGTCTTGGTGTACGTCCTTTCACTTTGTTGCTTCTCCCTTTACTCACGCGCCTTATATTTTTGGGTATCTACATTAAGTCCCCTGACTGACTGTTCACGTATCCAAGGTGAGCAGCAGTCATATACTTCACAAGTCATGATATTCTTCTTCACTCATTATCATCTTACCCAAGTACGCATCACCTCCATCTTCTGGCTACGGTAGTACTCCATGCCTTACCCGTGGCTCTTGCTTCCGTATGTGTAAGACATATGAGATGCGTCTTCACTTTATCAATTTTCCATACCTTACCCATACTAATCACCCGTACAAGGGGAGTTGTTCAACCTCTCCTCATGCCTGTCATCTCTCCTGTCTTCACGCATGCCTTCGTTTCTCCTTGCTTCAAGTGCTAGCCTCACAAACCTTACTCCTGGGTATGGGCTGCTCTCATGTGCAGGCGCAAATCGCTCGCGAGAGTGAATTCTCTTGTTTGTGTAGGCGCAAAGGTACCAGTCTTCATTCCGCGCCTGTCCCTTCTCCTTCGACTACTCCCACACCCATGGTGAATTCTCTTCATTATAGCCTTGCATCATGACCCCTTTTTGTGCTCTCAACACCAGCATCACCTTCATTAGTCATACATCTGAAATACCATCGCCAACCCCTTTTGTTCATTCATTTCGTCAGTTTCTTATCGTCACGGGGGGGGCATGACTTGCTACATCTTGTCACTTGATTTTGGGGTATCTACATTAAGTCCCCTGACTGACTGTTTGCACATCCAGGGTAAGCAGCAGTCATGTATTCAAAGTCATAATGTTCTTCTTCATACATTATTAGCTCGTGCATGCACATATTACCTTTTTCTTCTGTTCATGGTAACCAACCATACCCATTGATGGTATTCACTTGTGTAGATGCAAATCACTTGGCCCACTCCGTGCCTATCACCCTTCTTGTCTTCATGTACCCCTGCACCTTATACTGCAATCGCCTACTCTTGTCTTTATGACGAAGTAGCTTGCTATCCTGACCCTCTTCCTTGCGTAGGCCGCCCCTGCCTTGTTCTCGCCCTGTCGATCCCATGTGATCTCTCTTATCCTAATTTTGGGGTATCTACATTAAGTCCCCCGACCGACCGATTAGGCGTATAGACTATCTTTGCAGTCATATAGCATGTAATTCCGATGCTCACTGTTCCCATGTTATCTTGAGGCTATGACCTATCATTACACTCTTTCTTTAAATATTTTGGAGGGTCTCGCATTTAACCTTCTCGCCTGGCTGGCTAAATTTTCAAGTGAGGTATCAAAGCAATGTAACCTGTGAGATTCTCGACGGCTATCACTAGTCACTTCTAGTCCCCAAACCTTAAAGTTAAGGTACTTTTCGCTTGTATGCCATTCTACTTTTCTCTTGTATCCCATTATATTTGCGGGACAACAATTACACATGGTCTTCTCTTCCATCTACGGACGTGGTGATGCAATGTCCGCTCACCCTACAGAGACATAAGGACGCAAGGTCTCGCTCATCATCATTTCATTTAGTTTATCTTTTATCTTATTGATGAATGGTCTGCTCACCCTACAGACATAAGGATGCAAGGTCTGCTCATCATCATTTGATTTAGTTTATCTTTCATCTCATTGATGTGTTTACTCATGGAATATGGTGTGGTATTATTCCTTTTATCATTTTAGAATGTATGTATGAGTAAGCCTTAGGGTCTTCCACCTTAAGGGTGTTTGTTCATGCTGTCGTGTATGGTCGCTACATTCTTGTTGTAGAATATCCACTCATGTTGGAGTGTATGGTCGCCTTGAGTATATTATGAGGCATATTTCTGCATGGTCGATGCACCTCTTCGAGTAGTCACCTCAACCCGAGGTACCTCTCGGTACTCATGTTGGGGTGTTTACTGCTCTATAGTGTACCATCCGTCCATTGAGGGATGCTTATATTGGCCAACCCTTCATATCTAGGTGGTGTGAGCGAAGCAATGCCATGGTAAATGGCCATAATCAGGTGATTGTTCTTGGAGAGTGTATAGTCGCCCCATTCTTAAGTATGTTATCTTTACCCCACACATATTGGGGTATATTTCTTAGGCTCCCCTCGCTCTGAGGCGTTCTTACTGCTTTCTTTTTTTGGAATTTTGTTACGATGCGACTTACTGTCGGTGTCATCCTTGTCATGGACATGTATGAATGTCAAAGATCTATTCTTTTGAGTGTATGCTCACTCCACCCATCTTGGGGTGTTTACTTATACGGAGTGTATGATCTCTTTACCCCTTCTGGTGTTACTCATGTTGGACTGAGTCTCATCACCCTTTCTGATTGTTTACTCACATTGAAGTGTATGTATCTTAAAGTTTGGTTCTCTCTTTTCCTTTAGGGATAGATGCTACTTAAGCATGATTTTTATTTTGATCAACGTATTTGTTATAGACGATGCACTCGGGCACCTTGGATATATGTGATTATGTCTTAAGCTCATCTCATTCTGAGGTGTTCTTATTACCCTTTTTTTTTTTTTTTTGTGCTTTGAACTCATATAACACCTAGTCTCGGTGTATTCTTATCGCTTTCGCTTTTGTTTCATTCTCAAGAAAGCAACCCCTAGTCTCGGTGTACCTTTATCGCTTTCGCTTTCTTTTGTTTAAAAGCAAGCCACACATAGTCTCGGTGTATTTTTATCGCTTTCGCTTTCTTTTGTTTCAAAGCAAGCCTCACCTAGTCTTGGTATATTCTTATTGCTTTCGCTTCGTAAAATCTCTTCCAAGCAACAACTATTATTGCTTTTGCCTTTCTCGTTCTAAAGCAACGATTGTCAAGACAAGATTCTCCTTAAAAAATGATATTATGCCGAATGAGCGTTATTTTATTCTTGGTGTAGGTCCGTACATAGAAAAAGTTGTTAATCACCTTTTACCGGCCTAGTCCTTGATCTTTTCCTTACTGTGTTTTTATCCAAAACAAACTTCCCTTGGGCGTTGAGTGGGCTTCCTTCTTGTCTTATGCTTATGGATGTGCATAGTACTTAGAATTGTTAGAAATAATTTTTCCTTGGGAATCGACTTCTCCCTTCTTCATGCGATTGTAAAAGCGCCACCTTAACGTTCTACACTCCTTGGTTGGGTGCTCCACTTTTCTATGGAATAAGCAAGTAGTTCTCATGTTGCATGTCTTCCTTGCTAAGATTCTTTGGTGCTTGCGGTAGTTTGATGGCATTGGTTTGAATCCATTCCTTAATTGCTTCAATTGCTGTCTCTGTAGTACAAGGAAATTGCGGTGCTTCCCGTTCCCTTACTATTATGCCTGATTGATGCTTGCTTCGCTTATTATTGCCCTCATTGACTGAACGTCCCCTTCGGATCCCCTTATCCTTATTGTAAGAGGCGTTGTGAGGCCTCCTTGTTAATTCAGTGGAAGTCTCTTCTGCTATCTCGTCGGCTCGTGAACCTGCCACCTCTAATTCATTCATGGTGTCCATGTCGGCGTACTCAAACATCATTCTTATATTCTTGGGTAACGTTGAGATGCATTTGCACACCAACTCCTTTTCGGGAATTTGTATGTTGCACTTTGAGTATGCTGCTTGGAAACGCTTGATAAATAAATGGATTTTTTCCCCTACTCTGTATTGGATTGTTTGAAAGTCAAATGTTGAGCTCCGGGTCTGTAGGGAGTAAAACCTTTGCATGAATGCCTGCTGCATGGCTTCCCAAGTCTTGGTATTGCTTTTGGGTAGCATGATGAACCACTTGAGGGCGTCACCTATTAACGACTTTTCAAATTCTTGCATACATACATTTTCATCCATCATGTATTTTTGCGCTATTATTGTGAAACGAAGCATATGATCCAACGCGTTACTAGATCCATCAAATAGGTGAGGTTTGGAGGACGCGGCATATACTGGTATTGGCTTCCTTCGTACTTCTTGTGTAAGAGGTGACTGGGTGTTACAAATACCACGTTGTGTGTCAAAGGTGTAACCATCTTCAGTATGTGTAACACCATGCGTCTCCACATGAAGAGTCTTCATGTATTCAGTATAATCTCTTGGGACGAATGGTCAGTGTTACGTATTGGGAACATAGGGCTGACTCCTCCCTTGGTCGTTCCCTGTGAGGTATGATGGGGTACATACAAGATGCGCTCCCTTTGTAAGTGTTCTAATGAGTGATGTTCTTCACCTTTATGATGTGTGTCTTGGTAGTATAACCTTCTAGTATCTTGAATTAACCCTTCATTGGACAATCCATATCCAGCGAGGACTCGGAATATGAGATGATGTGTGTTCAACGTGTACTTGGCGTCGACGTTCCATCTCCCGTGATTCCATTAACCCTTGTAATTCGTCCACGGTGTAGTTTTGTCTAGTGAGGCTCGTGGTGTAGAGTGTTGTGCCTCGTGAGGTATAACCCTCTTGGTTACGAGTAGGTGAACGCTCCCCATGTGTGTCTCTCGAGTTGTGTGACCATCATGCCGGTAGATCGTCCTCTTCATGTGACCCTTCGTCCCGAGTTGTTGGTGCGAGTGCAAAGCAATGCGTGCAAGTTAGCCCAATGCGTCGTCGTTCGATCTCTTGAAAGTCCAACAGTGCTTTTGTAATTGTGTGAGTACCTCCCCCAAGCCAGATCGGGATGTGGAATCTCACCGAGTCGAGATGGAGAGGTTGTTGTGCACTCGTCATAGCTAATGTACTATTGCCGAGATCAGAGCCCAAAGAGAAGTCGCCAATGTAAATATGGTATAAATTAAATGGGTAAACCCTTGAATTACACCAAAGAGGAAAGGATAACTCTGATCCAACAAGTAGTACAATACTAATTTTTACACAGAAAAGGCCTCTTCTTCTCCTTCTTAAGAGATGGGTATTTATAACCCTCCTAAATTTCCTTGAGCTCCTAGATACCGTACACGTACACCATCTTGACTTCTTTCTCACTCCGGCATCTCGAGTCCGTACACGTGTCCTTGATATCCCTTCCACTATGGAACACCTCCGCCTCTCGGATGGGGCTACCCTCTGTTGGGACCCACTCACTATTGGCACTCTTCTACTCAGCTCGTGGGCGCCCCTTTTCCCTTTCAATATTTATCCATACTTTGTGACCAGGTGTAGGGTCTTGGAGTAAGTCCCTACACTCCCATCATTTCTTCATTACATTTCTATGTTTCGCCACAAGTCGTAGGGTCTTGGGGCAAGTCCCTACGCTCCCATCGCTTCTTCCTCTCATGCTCGTTGCATCTTCATGTTTTGTCACAAGGTGTAGGGTCCTGGGGTGAGTCCCTACACTCTCATCACTTTCTTTTCTCACGCGCACTGCGTCTCCACGATTTGCCATGAGGTGTAGAGTCTTGGGGCAAGTCCCTACACTCTCATCACTTCTTCCTTCCGCGCACACTGCATCTCCACGATTTGTCACAAGATGTAGGGTCTTGGGGTAAGTCCCTACACTCTCGTCACTTTCTCTTCTCACGCGCATTGCGTATCCACGATTTGCCATGAGGTGTAGGGTCTTGGGGCAAGTCCCTACACTCTCATCCCTTCTTCCTTCCGCGCACACTGCACCTCCACGATTTGTCACATGATGTAGGTTCTTGGGGTATGTTCTTACATCTTGTTAAGGTGTAGGGTCTTGGAATATGTCCCTACATCCCCATCACCTCTTCTTCCCATATTCATTATACCTTCATGTTTATGTAGGGTCTTAAGGTATGTTCTTACATCTTGTTAAGGTGTAGGGTCTTGGAGTATGTCCCTACATCCCCATCCCCTCTTCTTCCCATATTCATTATACCTTCATGTTTATGTAGGGTCTTAAGGTATGTTCTTACATCTTGTTAAGGTGTAGGGTCTTGGAGTATGTCCCTACATCCCCATCACCTTTTCTTCCCATATCCATTATATCTTCATGTTTATGTAGGGTCTTAAGGTATGTTCTTACATCTTGTTAAGGTGTAGGGTCTTGGAGTATGTCCCTACATCCCCATCACCTTTTCTTCCCATATTCATTATATCTTCATGTTTATGTAGGGTCTTAAGGCAGGTTCTTATATCTTGTTAAAGTGTAGGGTCTTGGAGTATGTCCCTACATCCCCATCGCCTCTTCTTCCCATGTTCATTACATCTCCACGTTTGCGTAGGGTCTTGGTGTACGTCCTTTCACTTTGTTGCTTCTCCCTTTACTCACGCGCCTTATATTTTTGGGTATCTACAGTATGCATGCAAAATACGTGTAACATTAATAAACCTGTAGTGTCATTTTTATGTCTCTTGATAGCTGTTGCAAGCACGTAATAACTTTGTTGACTTGGGCATCTCCCATAGAATTTCCATGTGTTGTCTTTTTTTTTTTTTGGCTTTTTTTTCTCTACGGTAACGTATACTCCCTTCGTCCCACTATTAGATGACCTACTTGATTCAAAATTTTGTCCCACTATTAGTTGACTTATCTCATTAAACAAGAGGATATTTCTAAAACTATCATTTTGATTGATTAACGTTAGTATAAGAAATATGTATAATTTGATATTCATGTTTATATTCGTTACGTAGATGTTTAAAACCTGGCTTGATTGGGGTATACCCAGATTAATTGGGTATACCAATGAGACAAAATAGGGTCATTTCGAAGTAAAGCCAAGCCACCCCTTAACCTTGTATTTTCAAAATGGCTAATATACCCTTGTTTAATTAACACTAGAAAATTGATTAGGTTAATTAATTGAGTTAGATTAAAATTTTGAAAATGAAAATCCAGTAGGTTAAACCTTTAATCTGTCTTATGAGTTCGAATTCGATCAAAAAATTTGGTTTTCAAAAATGTCAAAGGACGGCAATATACGTTTTAATAAGGTGCCGGCTATATATGGCCGGTATGGTCTTTGTTTGAATAAATTGCCGACCAATTTTAGCCGGCAAGGTATTTAAATGAAGAACATGCCGACTTTATTGTTTTTGACACATAGGAGATGGCTATTGAAAAATATTAGTTGGCAAGGTCTACAAAAAAAAATCCGCCGGCTGGTGAAAAATACCCCGCCGACGGTTGAAAAACCCCGCCGGCGGTATAAGTCGGCAAGGTATTTAAATGAAGAACATGCCGACTTTATTTTTTTTGACATACAGGAGAGGGCTATTGAAAAATATTAGTCGGCAAGGTCTACAAAAAAAAACCCGCCGGCTGTTGAGTAAAATACCCCGCCGGTGGTTGAAATCCCCAGCCGGCGGAATAAGTCGGCAAGGTCTTCAAAAAATACCCTGCCGGCTGTAGAAAAAATTTACAGTCGTCGCCATGGATGTTATGAAAAGTCGGCAAGGTATAGATATGGATATCTTGCCGACCCTGTAATTGCTAAATTTAGAGATGAAAAGTCGGCATGTTATTCAACCTTATACCCTGCCGACTATATTTTGGTCGGCAAGGTCGACAAAAAATACCCTGCCAACTTTTGGTTCGTTTTGATTTTTCGTTTTTTTTTTTTTTTTTGATTTCACATGTATAGTTAGAGTGTAGAAGAAAGATTTTGATTTTTTTTTTCTATATGTTTTGGCCGGCAAGGTTTTTTAGTACGGGCAATTTGGTCTTTTAACACCTTTTAGACACCCCTTAGCACACTCCTTTGGATGGGAACAAAATGGGTATACCCCAATTAATCTGGGTATACCCCAATCAAGCCAGGTTTTAAAATGCCTTTCAATGATACAAAATTTACGAAAATCCATGGTATCGTTTGTGAGTTAAATCATTTCTAAATTTGACAAGTTATTATGGTGTCTTTTGTGAGTTAAATCATTTCTAAATTTGACAAGTTATTATCCATAAAAGTATAAATGTAAAAAAAAAAAAAAACCTAAAAATATTCCTTTCTATATGTTGCCTTAAGAATTGTGCAAACTTGAATTAAATCATCTAATAGTGGGACCAAGGGAGTAATATATTAAAAGTCTAGTTGAGCCTTATATCCCGGGGAAGGCTCTCCCTACCCTATCTGCCCACAGCAAACTCATCCAAAAATGAGGTGGGTTTGAAACCCAAGTTACAGTACAAGCTTCATTAGCAACTTACTTGGCGATTCAATCAGCCGCAAAGTCCCATTCGCGATAGCTATGTACAAAGCATATTCCATCAAAAAAGCCACAAAAAAGTGCACATTAACTACATAAAGAGGTGGAAGAAGTTGATCAAGAAGGTTTGATGATCTCTTTCGAAACGATTTCGACCATCATGATTATATATCTATAGAAAGACTAATAACAGGTTGAAAACTGAACTACTGTATTTGTACTGTGTTCAAACCTGCTAGATATAGAAGAAGATAAGGATAGATTGGACTGTAGTATAAATAGATGAGACAAGATTCTCCAATTAAACTTACATCAACCAAAAATATCGTGCCTAGGCTTCTCAAGTATTATCTTTTTTTTCTTGTCATCAATAAATTTAGCTGTGTCTATTATCTAGGCATTAGGCATGTAAAAATATGTGTAGTCTTGTCAAAGTTGTTGTATCTCTTGTCTCAGGCAATGAAAAACAGTAGCTGGGGAGCCGCTTGCTAGGATATACACAGCTAGTAAAGATTGTCATTCCCAAACTACTTTAGGCGACGCGTCGTGGGAACTGAAACCTAGAGACACGAGAAAGAAAAAAGAAGTCATTAACTACACCACATCCTTATAACTCGGGTGTGTTAAGTGATCACATCATATGCATGAGCGACTAATACAACTGCATCGCGCCACATGTATGCATGCAAAATACGTGTAACATTAACAAAACTGTAGTGTCATATTTATGTCTCTATTGATGGCTGTTGCAAGCACGTAACAATGTTGACTTGGGCATCCAGTCGACCCTCCATGGGGGTTTTTATGACGGTAACATGATGAAATTGGTTGATCATTCTAGCCACCAATTGACTGACTAATCTGGAAAAGAAGAAAGTCAAGTGTTTGTTCTATCAAAAGACTACTTTGAAGGTGGGGAGCCTGGGACCGATGGACAATTACCCCCTCTTATTTTTTTCTTTTCTTTTTGGCTCTAACAGTGAAGCTTAACATGATGAAATTGGTCGATTGTCTCAGCCACCAATTGACTAATCTGGAAAAGAATAAATTCAAGAGCTTTTTTTATCAAAAGACTCAACCGGTGAAGGACAATGCAAGTCCTCTACTCTGATCGGTGCAAGGTTTTCCATCCTGATTTAGCAATTTCATTGTAAAGTTCTCCGGTTTTCTATCGAGTGTCCTGTTTAGTATAGTTTTCAAAAACAGTGTTTTATTTTTAAAAACCGAGAAAACAGAAAAATACGAGAAAACGCGTTTGGTAGGGACATTTTCAGAAAATATTTTTTTATCTGTTATCTGTTTTTGAAAACAAAAAAATGAAAACAACAAATTATTGTTTTCTGTTTTCTGTTTTTTCTTTTTTTTTTTATTCTTTTCAAAACAAAGTAAGAGATCGCGAAAATGACTGCAAGTGAGTCATCGCTAATATCACTATATCTTAGAAGAATCTTTACGTTCGATCTGATTTAGTTGATTTTCCTTAATTTTAAAAACAGTTCACCAAACAACTTTTAGAAAATGAAAACAAGGAAGAAACGGTATGTTTTTAAAACAGTGGAAAACTTTTTGAAAATTGTATCAAACAGGAAGGACAGTTTTCTATTTTTAAAAACAGAGAAAATGGAAGAAAACGCGTTTGGTAGAGACGCTTTCGCAAAATGTTTTCTATCTATTTTCTGTTTTTGAAAAAAAAAAGTGAAAACAACAAATTATTGTTTTCAGTGTTTTTTTTTTCCTTTGTTTGTTATCTTTTACTTTTACATAATAAAATAAGAGATCGGGGGAATAACTGTAACTGAGTTATGGCTTATATCACTATCTCTTAGACGAATCCTTACATTTGATCAGATTTAGTTGATTTTTCTTGTTTTCAAAAACAATGTATCAAACAATTTTTAGAAAATTAAAACAAGGAAAAAATGATATATTTTTAAAAAAGTGGAAAACTATTTTTGAAAACGGTATCAAATAAGCTCTAATTTGTTGAGATTTCCGCCTTTCTGATAGCTCTACGTTTGCACCTACTATTTTCTTTGAGAAGCTTAAAAAAAAAGACATCATTTTCCGTCATCAGCCATGCAACCAATAGAAAGTGCATAATATGTACTGTGTAGACTACTAATCGGAGAACTGGCAGCGCAATACCAGATGCATTTTTGAATCTTCAAAATAATTGTATACACTTAGAGCCTGTTTGGTACAGTTTTCAAAAATAGTTTTCCACTGTTTTAAAAACAACCCACTACAAAAAATCCTAGCGAAGGCCACTAAAATCTCGCAACTATTAGTTGCCAAATGATTCCGAAACTAGTCAAAGGCAACTAGTAGTTCCTAAATACTTCGGCAACAATCTGACCGCAACTATCATTTTTATTAGTTTCTGAATTTTTTTGCAACAAATATATGTCAACTACATGAAACACACTAGTAGCCTAATGCTTTGGGAACTAGGAAAAGGCAGCTGTTAGTTCCTATAATGTTTGGCAACACGTCAATCGCAACTATTGTTTTCATTAGTTTCCAAACTCTTCAGCAACAAATAGATGTCAACTACATATAATGCCCTAGTTGCTTAAGCCTTCGCAAACTAAATGCAACATCTGTGGTTGCCAAAGGTTTGAGCAACCAAATACACCAACTAGATTACATTAATGGTTAAAACACATGTTGACATTTAAGTTAAAAGTTTTTAGTTCTGTATCAAGAAAAATACCTAGATCAGATGGTTCAGATGAGTACATTTGTGAAATATAAAATGTTCAGGTTTGCAATTATGTTTTTCGTTATTTGGTAAATAGCCTGCTTGAAGAAAAAAAAATTAGCTTGATGGTTTCTATATTATAACCCGGATGACAACAAGTCACCTAGAGAATTACTTGTTGTTACCAAAGCTAGATTAAAGAAAATACAAGGGAAGGGTAAGAGTACAATCCGAAATTTCATTGAGTTTCCATTAATTTAATAAGAATTTGCTAAATTTGCTACCACAGACATTCTTGATCAATCTTTTTGTAAAAAAGGAAATATTGTTTTAAGTTGAGGAATTTCGACTACTATTCCTTTTCGAGATTCCATAACCAGCCAACAGTAGGTACATATATTAAGATGCAATCACTGTTAGGTATGGGATGTACAAAAGTGATTGTCCTGTCTTCCCAAATACCAAGTACCCGATGTCAGAATAGTTTCATAACTCAACTTTCGCAGCGAGAAAATATCTCAACAGAGTAGTGACACCAGTGCATCGTTAAGAAATTTGTAAAAATTGGAGGCGCCATAGTTCACTTCTTGCAGCAAATCAAACATTTCATCGGAGTCGTCTTTCACCACATTTCCAGTATTGTTAGTTTCCCTCACCTAGACCTCTTCCCCTTGTCCATGGTATATCCAATCGACATATCCCGGCATAATCCCATTCCACAGAATATATCCGTGCACTTCAGACACAAAATATCTGTTATTGTTATGCATTCCTTACAAGGACACAAAATTTTCTGCCTGGGTTCTAAATCCTGACTCGCAAAGTCTATGAACTTTTGGACTCCTGCAATGAAAGCATCATTGTCTATTGGCAGTCTATCCACCTCTTGTCATTCAAAGTAAAGTCTTGGAAATCCATCCTATGAATAAAAATATAAATTCGATGAGCAGTTTTAAATGTAAATCATTTAAATACCTAAAAAGACAGTCTGACTTAGAGTAATAAATTAAACATGCTCCACTAATTTAAACATAATTGGGAATTTTAGTTGGTAACCAATCGCTTTATTATATTTAACAAGACAAAAAACATGGAAATCATCATGACATAATGCACATGAATGAAAATGAGTTAATAGCAAAGCAAGTCGCAGTTCATGCCTAAGAAAAACGTACACAATGGAAGTTGACAATGAATTTCATTCATATGGCAGTACATTGCAAGTAGAATCGTGCAGGGTTGTATGACTTTCAGCTGATGTAGTAAGACAAAAATATTAGATCAGAATATTTGAGATGCAGAGTGGGAGGGAACAAATTACAAAATTTAGGAAAGAATTCTATCTTTTTTTTTACCGGAGGAGTTGAAACAACAGCATGAAGGACTTGTTTAAATACTTACTGAATGAGGTCTATAAAGAAGTGCAAGATAAATTCTTATGGCAGTTAAGAATGTATAGTTTCAAAAACGTAATTGACTAGGTAGTTTTCGTAATTGATGGTAAATAGAACTTATTTGGCTCCATAGATTTATACATTTTCAACTTGAAGTTGGCATCATGAAACGTGACTTGACATCAAAAAGAACAGCAAATTTATTTGAAAGAGGACCTAAATTCTAGATTCCACTATTTTCATGCAATTGTCTTTTACATATGTTCATTTAGACCTGGGAGCTTAGAAGACCTATATAGTTGCATAATTCCATCTTAGCAACTGACTTTTGAAAGCAGTATGAGGGTTGGAACTTGTAAACTAGGACGTACATTGACATTTGTCAACTTCCTCTCATATCTATTCAAAGTCATCCTTAACATGCTTTTTCCCGAGGCTAAAGGCTGACAAGTAGCTTGTTTTGAGGTATCAAACAATTTTTGAACGTTACAACACTCAAAACAATTTTCTGATATGCAAAATTAAAATTCAGAAATTAATAAGGATGAAGCCTAACCATATGCATTTACAATTTTTAAGACCAAAATTAGTGGGAAGTGCCCAAATTATTACCCTCCAGAGAAGCATATTGTGTAGTATGAAATGACTGTTCAGGGAAATAAGTACTTACTAGGGCAGCTGCAGTAACCTGCAAATAACATTTTGCTGATTATTCGCTTCTTGAGTACATACATCACTCAAGCTCCCGAGACGCACTTTGAATTTATCATCACTCAAGCTTCATCCTAGTAAGAGGAAGTTCTGAAAAGTGGGCAAGATATGATAAATTACTGAAGGAATGGGTATTTTGAAGCAAGAAAAATTGCAAGTCATGTAATTCAAAGTAATACTTTCTCTAATGCAGCATCACATGGAAGCCAAGGATCATCCACATAGCTTTACAGTCCAATAAATCACGAAGATCAACTGCAATAAATTGAAAAGTAACATATAAACAGACAATTGGTCCTAAATCAGTGAAACAATATGTTTTTTTAAAAACCAACTATTCAACCTACACACTGTACGGTGAAAAATTGAAAGCTAGCTTATAGTCCCAAGCCAACAAACAGATAATATGAATCCATTGTATACAAATTCAAAATACTAGCAACCATAATGGACGGAAACTACTTGGTTTTCTTAGTTAATATCAGGAATCAATCTAATTATAAAATTCCCTTGTACGGGTATTCAGATTCGGAGAGAAACTAATCTAAATCCATATCTCAGTTACAAGATTTACCTCAGAGAAGGAAGCACCTAAACATAGGCCTTTGGACATGTGATCAAATATTGATGGAGCTACCAGAAATTTGTCACATCAAAGCCCATTCCAGCTCTGTTGGAAACCTGGTAGTGAACAAACAAAGACAAAGAGAACATGGATCAGTAAAATTCAGAAGAAAAAAATTACTCCTTTGACTAAACCTAAAAATCTGAACCAAAGTCACAACCCTCACCCAGAAATAAAGGATTATATTCAACTGATTAGAGAAAAAAATCACTGAATTCGAAATCAAAGTTTGTAAGATAAAATTACAGCAGAAAGTTACCTTTTTCCCTAACTTTAGTTTAGATCCTTTGATTTTCAAGTTTCAACAACTTCTTCCACTAATCGAAGTCGAAGAAGAAAAAAAGAGAAATCCCAATGAAGTTCCTAATCTAGAAACACCAGAAATAGCTTCAAGCAGAAGAGTAAATCTCCTAAAAAGCATAAACCACTTGAAATCAGAAACAAATACAGAAATGTAGATCTAAAAAAGAATGAAATGAAATGAAATAGGCAAAAAGGAATTGGGAATTACCTTTTTATTAGAGATTCAACGCCGCGTGAAACATTAGTGAATGTGAATGTAGTCATTGTTCGTCTCATTCTAAGTAATCTGATTGATTTTTCCATACTCTTAAAGAAATAAATAAAAAATTCATACCTGATTGAAAATGAATCCAAAATTAGCAAGCATTACAAAATGGATAAACAACGTGAAATCAAACAAATCAAAATCAAATCTTACTTTCTGGAAGTGTGATTGGGTTCTTCTTTTTGGGTCTAGAGACAGGTGTGACTGGATTCATAGACGACGATTCTTTTCCTTTCTTAGAAATTGACGATGGAGCTGATGCTTTTTTGATTTCTAAGTTCAGCTTCGGGGAACTTCGAAGATGAAAAGGAGAGAAGAAATAGTGGGACGGAGTGATCTATGTTTCTCCCACGTATTATTTGGTGTTGCTGAAATATAAGATAGGAATACCTCACTGCCACTGATAGATGCCACGTATCACCATCAGAAAGATCTGATGACCAGATTTTGTGATCCAAGATCTTACGGTGAAAAACCAGCTGATGAAAATAATAGTTTGTACCTACGCTTGTACGAAAGAAGGCAATCCACTTTTTTTGGAAGTAAAATTTAAGCGGAAAAAAATACCGCCGAATGAGAATTATGGCGGCAAGTCTCCAAACTTAAGCGGGAAAAATACGAAAATTGTGGCGGCAAGTATATATCAGAGGTGGCGATCCATGTGAATATATTTTATGGGTATCTATTATAAGTTTTATTTTTCATAATGTAGGATCTTAGAACTACATGACAATCACATGTGCATGGATATGTGTATAGATAATATACCTGACGATGCCATGGATATTGAATCGCAGTAATCCTCTTGAGACACCCGTAAATCTTCTTATTGCGAAATACCTTGTGGAGCTCTTGGTTTCTTCCTCTTAACCTTTTACGTAATGAGTTGTAATTCTTGAATACAATATTGATGGGTATTGTATTCCATTTATAGGCAGAGGAAGGACCAAGTTCCTAGGATTTTTAACATCAACTTTTAATACTCAACCGTCCATCAAGGGAGAGTTAATAAGGTATTGAATCCTTATTGAAACTTAAGATAATAACTCCTTAGTAACCTAAGATGCATGTCTAGCAATGTCTTGATTATCTTATATTAGCAAACATGGAACCAAGAGATATTTCTAACGATGTAGAAATGATCTTACATTCTCCCACTAGTCCATGTGATAATCAATTTAATAGTTAATCATAGACAACATAAGCGCGCATAATTGCTGAACAAAATTTAATGGTTAAACATAATACCTTAATCAAGCAAACTACCCATGCGAGTCATAGCGGTTGCACATTGTCCTGTTATCAACGTGTTTCCTTCCATGTACCACAACACAAATAACTTACTTCACTAGGCCTTAAATAGGAGTATCATAATGGTCCAGTGATGTCTTCAAAAGAAAACAATTTCTGTTAACATTCATCCATTCCATAAATGTATACTAAAAATGGATACAAAAATATATTCAGAATTTCATTAATAAGAGCTCAATGATTGTTCAAAATAAGCACACATTAGCTGAATTCAATAATCAATTACTCTCACAGACCTAAAATATCATTTTGTTCTTAAGAGATCTTAAAAGGTAACTGTTCCATAAATGCATTTGCGGATATAATTGTACTTAGCGGTAAATGAACAACTATTGTATCTGAATTGCTTAATTCACGTATACATACTCAAGGTTCATGTGTTTTGTTCCTCTTGTATCATATCGTGCTTTAATGCTGCGAAGTTAAGACGATAAATTTCAGCAATGTAGAGACAAACCTCAAGTCTCTAAGTCTCGCAGTCATAATTATTCAAACTCAATTGTGGGACTAGTATTAATGGATTCCTCCTTTATATAATCCATACATCCAAGAAAATTGAAGTCTGAAAACCCAATCAACTCTTGTTGGGTTTGCTAACTAATGATAAGACATAAGTTAAAATAGTATCTCAAAATTCTTGATAGCTTTCCAAGTTAAAATAGTATCTCAAAATTCTTGATAGCTTTCCTGTAATTTGTTCTTCGATTCTTTAGGCATGTAGCTAACATATCAACACTTGTTATAAGTTTCATATCAGAATTAAGACGTAATGAAGATTAAATTTATATCTTCTATCCAACATGAAATAAAATCTGTTAAATATGTTATTATCTCAAAATTCCTTGAATATTCGATATATGCCTTATATGAGAGCTTTAGTAATCCATATGATATTACTATCACATGGTAAGCTTCATTGATATCCTTTATTTCAAAAAATATAGAGATATGCATAAAGTCAAGATCACTACTCGTAGGTAGTATGTCTTAACATACAAGACCAAGAGTATGAATTTCTCCCACTGATCTTGAGGTATATGCATAAATCTGTAATAATTTCATCCAAAACTTGAAACATTTATAGTTTTGTTGAATTTCATATACCATTATGGGAGGATGCTTAAATTTCATAACTTGATTTCTAAAATCTGTAGACTAAAATTTATCATTAATAAAGGCTATTTTCACATTTAATTAATGCAACTCTTAGGTCATACTGAGCTACTAATAATACTATGATAATTCTGAATAAGTCTTTCTTTGACACGAGAGAAAAACTTTATAATCAATGCATCGTTTCAGAGTAAAATCTTTGGCAATAAGTCTTGCTTTATACCGTTTAATTGCTATTACAGTCGTATTAGGTCAGAAAGACCCACTTTCATACAACTGATTTGTGTATTTCGAGCAATTAAACAATATCCAAGACTTGACTTTCAACCAATGATTTTTGCTCACATAACATCAATCCATTAATCAAAATTATTACACATAATATTTGTGAACCGAAAACCGAGTCTTTGCCATTCCATATCAAAATGTAATAAATTCTTGTAAGAAAATCATTGAAACAACATGAATAACTTTCTTTCAATCTCTATTGAGATCTTCTTAATGCTGGTTCATGTTGTTATCAAAAAATTTCTTTATTGGTAGTAGTTATATTATGGAGTATCGGATCAGTAATTTGTGGTCTTTCATTATCTAACATTCTGATAATGGGAAGATTCACAATATCTGTAGAAATCTTAAATAAAGGGATCATTATCATGATTTCTTGAACAGATATATCCACGTACTCACACTGATTATGCCATCATTAACGAATTTATATTTTCGGTTTTAATAAGTCTCATACTACGGTTAGAACGTTAAAGAATACCATTTGGATTATATAGGAAAACCAATGAACCAGTAATAGTTTTCAAATCCAATTTTCATTCTTGGGAATGTAAGCCCTCACCTCCAACTGAACAACCATAACTTAAATGTGATTTAAACTAGGTTTCCATCCTTTCTAGTCCAAAGTGTGTCTTTGAAACTGCTTTACTGGAAATCTATTTAAATTACACAGTTGTGGATAGAATATACATTCACAGATGTGTGGCCGTTATGCATAACTCATCATGCTTCTAACCATTTTCATAAAAGTATGATTTCGCCTTTTGCTATACACCATTATGCCAAGGATAATTTGGCCTTGTGTATTGAGCAACAATTCCAAACTTTTGGAGATACTATGTAAAAGATTTAGGATACTATCATGTTTTGTCATACCTTTCACAATATTCACCACCTTTGTCAGACTTTATGATTTTCACTTTCTCTATAATTGCCTCTCAATTTCAATAATGAATGTTCGAGAAAATATCCACGGATTGATATTCATAATGCAATTGATAGATGTACATAGTAATGCGAAAAATCATCAGGTGATAAACAAGTTTATCTTCAAAAATTGGACCGTAAAAAATCTACAAAATAATCATAATCAACAATTCATAAGAACAAAAGCTAAATTTTATAATAGAGATAAATGAAATTAAGCTTACAATAGTTTCATACCTTCAATAAGATTCTCCTGTGGGTAAAACCTTATCAAGGAACAATGTGAGACATGAAAAACATTTATAGAAATCTTACCTTCTCATGCACACAACATTATGTTTGTTTAATACCACAACTAGAGTCTCCTGTGGGAGAATCTCGTCCTAACATGTATTAACAAACTCAAATAATTCTAATGTTCAACCTAATACATCGAAATAATAGTCGCCTGTGGGTAGCTATTATTTTACATGTATATGAAACATTTAGATAACCTTTATGCTTGTTTAAACGTGTGAACCAAAACTACTTGTAGCAAAGATTGTTCTTATCATTAAATCAAACTAAGATGACTCAAAATATACAACACTTACAAGAAGAAAGTTTAGTATCACTGTGGTGATAACTAAAAATCTAGCAAATATGTACAATTGCAAATATCACACTAACTTTTCTTGTGACATTGCATGGTCCCACTCAATGATATGGACATACTTTATCTGATCATAAATTTAGTTGATTATAAACAATTATGAGTGACCCTAAAACATTAATGATAAACATTTACTCAAAGGAATGTCATCATATATAAATTGTAAAAATAACAACATCCTTTAATGGAAAAAATATCCAAACATAATGAACTTTTCCTAAAACAAAATCGAGAATGAAGCAAGTCTATAAGTATAATTCAATAATGAATTTCTTGGAAGAAGGTTCTTTGATGCAATAATCTGATACAAGCTTAATGATCGTGTTAAATAAGGGTTATAATATGGATAAAATGAAGGATGTTTAGAATAGGCAATGAATGTCATTTTCACAATATTTGAGAATGTATCCAAAAACAAAATCTTAATTTCCTTAGAGGATGTAATAAATTTTGGATATTAAACACACAACAAAAAATTTCATGAAAAATACTATAATGGGTTACTCAACTCGATAATGATTTAATTTAAGTAAATTTTCTTTTATGCATTTTATACAAAATAATAAAAAAAATATGTAGCATTTACTTAATCTTGATCTTGAAATGCAGTCAAAATTGGCATTCAAGTTTGAAAATGAAAGAAATGACATTAGACACTCATTAAAACTTAAACCATTCAGATCCATAATATATAATCAAATTAATAAGATCATATCCTTCAGTTTTCTCTTAAATATGTGAACTCAAATCACCTGTGGGTAACTGTTGTTCTAATATATTTAAGTAAAACAATAGTGTAAGCATTTAGCAATTGATGATTATGGACGAAAAGTTAGTTTGACATCACTGTGGTGATTGATAAATAACTTAACAATAATGTCCTTATCATATATTGGTAATTCAAACCCTAACTTTACGGTTTGGTGAATTTTTGATTACAATAACATTATGATTATTGTTAAGTTAAAATACTCTAATATCATTGTAGTGATAGCTAAAGAGTCCGAAATAATAACGTAAGCACAATAATCTTATATATTAAATAATCAAATATTGGGTGAGTAACATAGCATAACCGACTCTCTGATAAACCATACCATAATGCAAAACAAGTTTATAAACTATTCTCGTTCATTTAATGAAGTCGTTAGGTGATAAAATCATTATAGGTTATTCTTAAATGATTTTAATAAGTTTTAAGCATAATAATGGGTATACTTTATTCATAAAATATTTTTATGGTAAACATGTTCAAATTAGATAACATTTGAACCTAATCAAGTCTAAACCAGATCCAATTGACAACTTGTTCAGTCAAAGTCCGAAGTCAACAAACTTGTCAACACAAAAAGTCAATGACCAAAGTTAACAATCAAAGTCAATATTATGGTCAAACTCAAACAATCATGGTGTAAGTCATCAAATGTCAACTTTAATGTCAAACAAAGAAACTTATGACCGTATTAGGCATGTTTTCATTAGAAACCAAGTAAGCATTACCAAATAAATATATATATAAAACATATGCTCATTAGTTAAGGTTTTGGGTTTGATATAATAAAGCCTAACATGCATACAAACAAAACAACGAACATTATAGGTGAGCCTATATCTTTATCAGGATCAAAGACAATATTAAATATGTATGCATGTTTTGTTTTTAAAAAACTACGGATAGTTATGGTTTTTTTTTAAAAAATTTAAATATGAAAATCAATCTTTTTAAAACGTAATTAATATGCATGAATATTAATGATGTTATTTTCATTCATGCTTTGTAACATAACCAAAAAATCGAGATCAATAATACACGTGTCAAAAATGGTTATTTGATAAAATCTAACCTAATCGCATGAAACATAAATATATAATTAATTAATCAATTAATTATCTTATGCATTAGTCACATCGAACTTGTTTGTTTATGCATCGTAAAATTAATAAACAAGATTCATGCTATTAAATTATTAAATCATGATCCATAAAATGGATATTACATATCAAGCAAACATTTTGATAGATTCATATTAACACAACGCAACATACAATATAATGGAGAATCATGCGTTCTAAAACCAAGCTCTAGATGCCAAATATAAATTTTATTTTTCATAATGTAGGATCTTAGAACTACATGTCAATCACATGTGCATGGATATGTGTATAGATAATATACCTGACGATGCCATGGATATTGAATCGCAGTAATCCTCTTGAGACACCCGTAAATCTTCTTATTGCGAAATACCTTGTGGAGCTCTTGGTTTCTTCCTCTTAACCTTTTACGTAATGAGTTGTAATTCTTGAATACAATATTGATGGGTATTGTATTCCATTTATAGGCAGAGGAAGGACCAAGTTCCTAGGATTTTTAACATCAACTTTTAATACTCAACCGTCCATCAAGGGAGAGTTAATAAGGTATTGAATCCTTATTGAAACTTAAGATAATAACTCCTTAGTAACCTAAGATGCATGTCTAGCAATGTCTTGATTATCTTATATTAGCAAACATGGAACCAAGAGATATTTCTAACGATGTAGAAATGATCTTACATCTATTGGTCAGAAAAAATATCGTCCGGATCTACTTACAAATTTTACAAAGTGATGATTGCTTAATTAATCCAAATACACTATAACCACTTTTACAAAATTTGCATTCTTACCTAAATCCGTAATTTGCAATGTTATCTAGTTAAGGGTTGTTTATCGTGTGTAATTACTAAACTGATTGTCTGTGAATATGATTTCCACAAATTCATTCGTCTTCGTAACTTGTTCGATCAAATCGGACTTGCTTATTGATTTACATAAGCCAATTCCAAAAAAAGATCATCCGACTCTAATATTTGTTCCATATCATTGTTATTAGAGCCAATTTAGGTTCAGGGAAAAATTTTGGCAGGTTATGGGGGAAATTTTGGCTCACAAATGAGATTTCGTGTACAATAAGAAGTCTGGTCAATGGGTGGTTTTTTGTTTGTAATGGCAAATATTACTTTTCTTATGCATATTTTGGATCACCAGACGAATTTGGCATCATGGAAAAAAGCAATTAGGGGAATGAAAATTGACAAAAAGATTAGTTGGAAATTCGGGAGAGACGAAATTTGTCAACTAATAGAAAACATAGGTGATTACAACAAAGATTCACCGCATTTCATAATTCGTTCCATCCTATTTAATATGCTCGGATATTTACATAAGTCGTTTCCATGAAAAATTCATCCAACTTTAGAATTTCTTTGATTGTATTGTATTTGCTTTGAGATTAACACAAGTTGATTCCAAGAAATTTTATTTTGACTTTAAGAATTTTTTCGACATGATTGTTAAATATGTTTTAAGTGTTATATATTTTTATTTCAAAAAAAAAAGGCTCATCTGACTCTAGGATTCGTTCAATCTTAGTGATCTACGCAAGTCGATGTTAACTTGGTTGAGAACACACTATAATTCATTTTCTTTATTCTTATGATTTATTTTCGTTGTTATTTTATTTGTATCTGATTACTTCTAATTGAAGTTGGATTAGGATTCTCACTCATATATTTTTCGAATTTATATTGTGTCGAAGGTCGATAAACGTTATTCTTCTTCATTCTCATTATTCGGCGGGTTCCTTCTGATAGGGTTATTGGAAAAGCGTAGAAAATTACGTAATCTGATTCCAAAAATAGATTGTTAAGTAGAAATGATGGCTATAACTTCCTTGTAGACCAATGGCTAAATTTTCTCTCATGAGAGTTGATTTTGATCCGTGCGGATTAAATTGCGTCTTTCTGAAATATGGGATGAAGCCATGGCTGAGCTTGTCTTTTAGTAACCAGGATTGAGGTTAGGGTCGAACTACTCTTTTAGCGATCATGGTTGAAATCTAGTTTTTTATAGCGAGGGTCGAAGTCAAGGATATGTTTGTCTTTTAACAACGAGGGCGGAAATCGAACCTGAACTTGTCTTTTCTCGACGAGGGTTGTAATCAAGGATGAACTTGACTTTTGGTGACGAAGGCTGTAGTCAGGGCTGAACTTGACTTTTGGTGACGAAGGTTGTAGTCAGTGATGATTTTAACTTTTGGCGACGAGGGTTGTGGTAGACGCCGAACTTATTTATCTTTTGGCGACGTGGGCCGAGGTCGAGGCCGAACGAACTTTGTCTTTTCGAGACAACCGCCGTATTCCATTTTCGAAATTTTCCTTATGCGTTGAGGAAACTCCAGAATGGCCGTTTTCGCCCCTTTTGCCCGACTTTTAGTAAATGATCATTTTACCTCTGATCTGATACTTAATGAAAATGAATGTTCTCTTCTAGTTATAAAATGACAGTTTTTCCCATGGTATATAAAATTACCAATTTATCTCTGACCTCAAAATTTACCTAAAGTGATTATTTTACCCTTCGTCCAAATTTTACCATTTACAAAAAGTATAATCTCGGGTTATGCGGTATGATTTTCCATATTACTATAGGCGGGTACCAACATTAGCGGGGCCATTCAATACTATTTCATATTAGAAAAGAAAATTATACTGCGTCAAGAAAAAAACATACTCTACCATGGCCATATGATCACCAAAGAAACCTATTATAGGGGCTCCAACAAAAAGGTTTTGAGGGCTCACAAAATGACAAAGATGGGTCATGAAATAGTAATCCCTAAAACCCCTTATCTTATCATTTTTGTTAATATCTAAAATGCCCTTTTTAAAAGTTTGATTATGTAACCTAAGTTAGATTTGTGACATGATTAGAATGATTTGATTTATACTTAGTGTTTGAAAATCAAAAATCAAACTTTTTTTTGTGGGAGTGAAGTAGATATAACAAGAACAAGTGAGGAGATAGTTGAGAAAAATCTAGAAATTTGGATTTTCTGAATTAAAGTGAGTGATTCTAACAAGATTAATGAAGTGGGTGAATCGTCTCCCCAAATCAGAGAACAATCGTATTGGCTTTTATTTTTCTCTCTGCCTAAACCAACGGCGGCTCCATTGAAGAGCTGTTGTCTGAGAGTGAGAGAAATTCAGGGAAAGAAATAATTTGAAGCAAAGGATGATTCGAATAGGTGATGGAGAAGATGGGTTTATGGTCCAGAGTGAAGCAAAGATGGGGATGGATTTGAAATGAAGAATTGGGGGTTGATATGTATCTGAGATGAGTTAGGGTTTCTGAAATTGAGACGAAGATGATAATGGTTTGAATCAGATCAAGAAGAAAATGATGTTGCTGTGGTTCTGGTGGCGTTCAAGTGGGTTTGATCGTCGATTGAAGAGATGGGTGTCTCAGAATTATTGAGTTAGGTTACAGAGAAGGTTGAGGTGCTATTATGGATTTCTGCTGATGTTGGTGACCTGTTCTGAGTTTAACATGATTGGGTTGAAGTTGTTGTTCAAGAAGAAGCTCCCTGAGACAGGAAGAAAGAAGATGAGAAGCTGAATAAAATAGAACTAGGGTATACTGCAATTTCAATTCAGGGAGAAGTTGGAATTTGTGCAGATGGCTAGGTAATGGCTCAGCTGAATCAAAACAATGCAGAAGGATGATGCTTGAATGATATAGATGAATGTTAGGAGTGAGATGGAAGTTGCAGGATGTGAAGATGAATTACAGATATGTTGCAGGGAAGACAATGGATTGCAGGCGCAATGGGCATGAGTTGGAGATTGATTCTGGTCTGTTACTGAGACTATGGTGATGGCAGTTCAATGGAAGGCTTGAGACAGAATTGTATAAATTGCAGTATGGATGCAGTTCAAGTAGTGAATGCAGTAGCTGCTGAAGAGTTGAACTGAAGTGTTGCAGGTGAATGAAGTTTGAGTTGTTATTGTTACAAATGATGCAAGACGTGGAAGGTGATGTTGTTGCGATGATGGGGATAACTGAGATGTGAAAGCAACGGTGATATGAATGAGCTGAACTTGTTATGAATAGAAGAAATTGGCTGGAGTTAATTTGTGTTGGCAGAGAAGATGGATGGTGGAATGTCTACAATGGATTCGAAGCGGTTTCAGATGACAATGGAGAAAGTTCTGGAGCTTAAGCTTATGGAGAAGCTACAGAAAGTGCAAGTAATGAGCAGTTCACTTTAGAAAAGTGTGATTTCTCGAATTATGACAAACAAAAAAGAAGCTATGGTGTGAAAGACCAACCGTATGCGAACTCAGAGAAGCATACGGATTGGAAAAAACTCTAACATACCTAACTCAGTGTGAAACTTTTTATGGAAAAAAAAAACTTACGTTTTGAAACATCAACCGTAAGCAAACACAAAAGAAGCTGAACAAATACAAGTTTTTATACGGCGTGAAAGGTTGAATATTCTACACCGTAGAAAAACAATACGGTTTGGAGTTCTTCTTTTTCATCCCATAGGTTAAGTCTACTGCTTAAAAAGTAGGTTTTTCACGCCGTATGAAGTTCTGAAACTGAATTTTTTTTTGATCGGCGAAACTGAATTTTAAAACCCTAAATTCATCTGATGGTGGTGGATTGCTTGCATATGATGTTAACTTTGAATATCGATTCTTGTTTCCATTAGGATTTTTTGCCTATTCCATAGTATACGACAATTTTAATCGCAGATGAATGATTTTGCGCTTGGGAAGAAGAGGAAGAAGAGGTGGGGGATAATAAGAGGCGGGGAGAAGAAGATGCGATTTTCCTTTTGTTTTAGTTTTAGGTTGGTTATTAATGGTTAAGGGTGTTTTGGCATTTTTGATTATATTTTAGGTTCCCCTTATCTTCATTTAGGGTAGTTGAATTCATAGGTGCCCTCCAAACCTTTTGTTGGAGCCCTATAATAGGTTTCTCACCAAATGGTACCCGTTCCGTTGATTTTGATACCCTCCTTTAGTAATCCTATGATTTTAGGAATAATGATTTCTAAAAAAAAAAAAAAAAACTAGCAGGTCGAAAATTCGACATTTTTTTCTCTCCAGTTATCTAAATTTCCTATAGAACTCTCTGATCAGATTTGTTAGTCATATTTCGCATTTCTCTTTAAAGTCGACAACAAGTTCCCAAGTATTTTCATCTCAAAATTTAATGCTTATTCTTTTCATTTTCTTTCACGCTAAAAATCAATACAAAATGAAATGCTCCATGTCGAATTGTCTTCTCCACCGACTCCCCACTCCTTCTACATGGTGCAAAAACCAAACCGAGGGAAAAATTCGGAACCAATCACCGATTGAAACTAAAAATGGGACCCCACTTTTACACACACCAATCCCAATGCTAAGCACACGCGAGGAACCGTCTGATTACTTCTCGGGAGATTCTTTGATAGGAAAACTCGGTGAGTGCAGCAGTTCCCGGTGCAAAATAGTGGCACATCACCAAAAAATCAACAAAACTGCACCATCTTATTTTTCCCCTCTTGTACTTTTTTTTATGGCGCAAAAACTACGGCAAATCATAAAAAAATATCAATCAATTGCACCGCTTATCTTCAATTGAGATTGAAACACGTAGCAAGAAACACGGGTATGGACCAATAGTATACCAGCAATCTTTATTGGTGTTTACACGTGGTAGTAACCAGCCATTTGATCTTCTTCGCGATCACTTGGACATCGGTTTTAGTATAGTCATCTAGCTTGCTACAGCGTATCATGCCTTTACAAATCCTAGCCGTAAACCCCGTTGATGATTTTACCGAGACTACCTCCCGGAGATCTGTTCTATAATCAAATAAAGAGAGACAAATTTATTGTTACCTCCGTCTCTCTGCTCTTATCTTCTTCATCCTATTTTCTCACAAGCGGAAGATAATCCCTTAGATCTAACGCCCATGCATCCGTAACCAGTGAACCGTAACAAGTAAAATTGTTTCATACCAGCAACAGCTAATACCATTTTTTCGTGTTTACTGATCACCTTAGAATTTTGTTTTGCTTATTTTTCATTCTCGGATTTCAAAGAAATCATTAGATGATGTCTTTTGACCTGGTTCTTAAATCTTCTATATAGTCAAATACCCAGTTTTTTTGAAAAACCTAAGCTATCTTTGATTTTAGTATTTTAAAACGAATGCAAAGGTGAAGAAAGTTTCGTTAACCAAGTTACTACGAACCCTTAGAGAAGCAGAAATAAAGATTCACTTTTCGAAGAGTAGATCTAGACCACCTTTTTGGAAATGTGTATTGATGAATTGGTTAATTTCTGAATTGCTGGAATTCGTGGAAGGGGTATAACGTGGTCTGGGAAGGAAACCACATTTTCCATAAAAAGGTAAATTTAATTTAGGTTTTATTATGTTTTTTCTATAAGTTTTCCAATTAAATCTGCCATGAACTAGCTAAGGGTTAAAGTTTTCTGATTGAGCGTCAACGACGAAGTGCAGGTATTTGTTGGAGTGGTGAAAACGAGGGAGATTTGATAGTTCATGTTGTTGTAGGGATTGTTTTGAAGAACTGAAATTATTGGAATCATTTCATGATGTTTTAAAAGCTCGAAATCTTGAAATTAAATCCGAAAATATGAAGGAGTTTAAGGATGTACAACAAAGAACACCTCTACCTAAGCTAAGTCTCATCTACTACTGGTCATTTGATTGGATTTGATGGACACGGTTAATTTGTGTTACTAACTTATTTTGGTTGGAATTCTTGATTTTCTAGATAAGAAAATGAAGTCTTCCGTAGAGCCTTCTGAAGGAATTGCTGAAGTTTGGGGATTCTTTGTTAAATCCTGCATCTCTACACTGTGTATGTTTAAGATCTCTACTTCTCTAAGAGTTGCTGTTTTTAAGATTTGCTCTTACTAGTTTTGTGTGAATTTTACTAGATTTTTTTTTTGTGGGTTCTACTAGAATTTTGTTTAGCAAGTTGTTTGTAGATTCCTTTGTTGGCAAGCTGGTATAATTGGTTAGTAATGTTTACTGGATCCTATAATAAAAAAATTAGCTTTCCACATGTAAATCCTGACGATTGGCGCCTTTAGCTCAAAATTATTCATCTTCCATAAATTAAATAAATTGAATCTTGTGTATTCACTCCCATGTGATGCTAATTATTCTTCTTCCTCTGTAATTGGTTATTGAATCTTAAATTTATATTTGAATCATTAATTTGTGTAATAATACGGTCCCTACGTGTTGCTGTAATACGCGATCCTAGTGGTGTCTTAGTTCTGATTAATGTTGTTCTTGATTGTTATTATGTGTGTATCATTTTGGTTTTGTTTGAAAATTTTCCACGTTTTGCTTATAACTAGTACCAGTATCAATTGGTGTTGGTTTCCCTATACTAATATCTAATCACCATTATTAGGTTCGTATTAAGTTTTCTCATCTACTCCTTTACCCATCATTTTTGCCTTGCAGTAATTGAAATGGTTCTCAGATGATTGTGTTAGCCTTAATTGTTGTTTTTGAATTTTAGCTCATTAGAAGTTTAATGAGCAACGAACAAGTTCAGTTGTAATACTTCAATGCATTTTTCATGAATCTGAAGTTAGCTTATGTTCTTAAGTTGAGGTTTTTATGTCTTCAACAAATCTAACCAGAGTAAGATGGTTCAAACTAGTGGTTCTTTGGTAACCTTAATCTAATTCAATATCTGTAAAGTATTCACCGGATACCATCATTTCATCTAATCCATTTTTTGTGTGGCTTTTGTGCTGCAGTGCCTCTCTCGGGAATGGCCATTTGTTTCACCTGACAAGCTGCATTGTACTATCAAACTGTGATTATTTTTTTTTTAACGTCATCTCTTATGTATATCTTTGTTGTAATTGAAACAACAAATTTATTATTAATTATCAATAAAATTTATCTTCTGAATTCATTTTTGTGGTTCCGCTTTATTTTTGGAATTTATTTAATTCTTGTTATTAATTTTATGTTAGTGTTGGTTTATGGACCAACTTTGGTCACTGCACCCTGTGAATGTATCAATGTTTGTTTACCCAACGTTTGGCACTGCATCATTAAACGTTTGACCAACATTCATTAAAGCAACTAATGAATGTTAAGCAGGTGCCTGGGAACCACAAAATATTAGTTAGGCAAATGCCTGGGAAATATAAGAAACAACTAATTACCTTTAACTCAACTAATGAATGTTAAGCAGGTGCCTGGGAACTACAGAATATTAATTAGGTAAATGCCTGAGAACTATAAAAAAAACTAATTACCTTTAACTCAAACTAAATATGTTGTTGCGGAACTTAGTTGTGGAATGATTGAGTAACTATCTGCCACCTATAACTTACTTGCTTTAAGATATGGCAATTATGAAAATACGATAAAAGACTACTACCAAATTAAATTGCAAAACAAATTCACAACTATATATATATTTTGTTGCCATAACATTTGGCAGCTGCCTGACAACTACAAAAATTTAGTTGTTGAAAAGTTTCGCAATTAACTAACAATTACAGAAATTAGTGGGTCTAATCAATTGCATTAAACAAATCATGTGTCTGGCTACTACAATCAAAGTTGCCAAAAGTGCGCATAGCAACTAGGAATTTTTAGTAGTTGCCTTAACATTTGGAAACACCCCATACGGCAACTTAAGCTCCGCAACTACCATTAGTTGCCTTTCCATTTGGCAGCTCAAATCTCATTTTAGGCAACTAAACTAGTATGGTTGCGGAAGGTCAGGTTTTTTGTAGTGCCTTTTTTCCTTGTTTTCATTTTCTAAAAGTTGTTTGGTAAACTGTTTTTAACAAGGAAAATCAACTAAATCGGATCAAACGTAAAGATTCTTCTAAGAGAAAGTGATATTAGCGATGACTCACTTGCAGTCATTCTCCCGATCTCTTACTTTGTTCTGAAAATAATAAAATAAAAAGAAAAGAAAGAACAGAAAACACAGAAAACAATAATTTGTTGTTTTCATTTTTCTGTTTTCAAAAACAGAAAACCGATAGAAAACATTTTCTGAAAATGTCCCTACCAAACGCGTTTTCTCCTGTTTTCCGTTTTCTCTGTTTTTGAAAACTATACCAAACAGGACATACATTTTCTGAAAATTTCCCTACCAAACGCGTTTTCTCCTGTTTTCCGTTTTCTCTGCTTTTGAAAACTATACCAAACAGGACCTTATGTTCGTATAATTCGACAATCCGTCAATATAAAACGAACCAGTACGTATCTTTCCGTATAGATTGAACCCGTCCGGTATAGATTGAACCCTTCCGGAATCTTGTTTTATTTTCATGTATCCAAACATATATTAATAGTACATTTGGAACCCTGATTCAGTTTTGCGAATTTTCAATCTAAAATGATTATTATACGCCTGGAATCTCGACTTATTTTCGCGGATCCAAACAAATTATCAGTACTTTTTTTCGCGGATCCAAACACATCCCCAATACATTTGGAACCCCGATTCAGTTTCGCGTATTTATAAATTATTTAAATTATTCGAATCATAAGGATCGTATAATACTTTTTTGGCATGTTATCACTATAAACTATCATTTTTAATTATGTTTTTGACTTTTATAATTTAAATATAATAATCTGATTGCAATACCACCAAATTTGAAGGGTTAGATAGTTTCATATTTTTTAAGAAGCTATAAAATTTGAAGTATTTTTGAAGAATTGGAATTGAGTGGAATTTGGTGGTGTAAGAAGAGAGAAAGAGGAGTTGAAGAAGAGGATTGAGTATTTGGATCAAATGGAGGAAACTTATCTTTTGAGTGAAGAACAATTTTGAGATAGGCGGCAGAGTAAGTTGAAATTGAAGAATATTGCTGTGATGGAAGCAAGGAAGTGGCATTCTAGGGCCAAACAAAATGAATTTAAGTGTGGAGATTCTAATACTTCTTATTTTTTTGGAATAGCAAATACTAGGAAGACAAGAAACACTATTGTGAAGCTTTATGTGGATGGTGTTGAATGTTTTGCTCAAAGTATCACTAAGATGAAGATGAGGAAGTTCTATAATAACTTGTACACTGAAAATAATAATGTGGCTTTCACTCATGATAATTTGGAGTTTCCAAGGATAGATGAGGGGGAGAAAAGTGATATGGTGAAGGAGTTTACTGAGGAGGAGGTGTTTCGTGTCATTTAGAACTCTGAAGCTAACAAATCTCCAGGTCCTGATGGTTTTTCAATGGAGTTCTGTAAGTGATGTTGATCCACTTTAAAAGAAGATTTCATGAAGGTTACGGGTAAATTTTACAAATATGGTATTTGGGATTGGAGACTTATTTGTTCTTTTTGTCTCTAGTTTCTAAGAAGGAGGACTCAGGTGCACCTAAAGATTTTAGGCCATTTAGTTTGTTAAGTAATAATTACAAAATTTTATCTAAAGTGCTAGATAACATATTAAGGTGTGTGATGCATAAGTTGGTTTAAGAATATCAGGGGGCCTTTGGGAAAGAGAGACAAATTTTAGATGGAGTTCTTGTAGCTTGGGAGTGCATTGATAGCAGGTTGAAGGAGAAAACGCCAGGATTTTTATGAAAAATTGATATGGAAAAGGCATTTGATCATGTTAAACGGAATACTTTATTGAGGATTTTGGAGAAACATGGGTTTGGGGGTAGGTGATCTCATGGATTAAATGGTGTATTACTTCAGCAAACACTGCAGTAATGGTGAATGGCAGTAGCTCTGAGAGATTTAAACTTTCTAAAGGCTTGAGACAAGGAGACTCATCGTCTCCATTTCTTTTTTTGTTGGTTGTTGAATTTCTATCTAAGTTAGTTAAAGATGCTACCAAAAGAGGTCAGATGCATTGGTTTCAAATTATGGAGAATGAAATAATGATTTCTCATTTGTAATTTGCAGATGATACTTTGATGATGCTGAGGTGGATGAGATTAGAAGACTGTTTATAATTCTTAACACCTTTGAACTATTAACATGGCTAAAACTTAAATTGGAGAAGAGCTAGCGTGGGATCTGATGATCTGGTGAAGTTGTTGGATATGGAATTGAGTTGTAAAGTGGAGATGTTACCTATTAAGAACTTGGGTTTACCACTTGGTGTAACATCTAGATGTGCTTGGTGTGGGATGAAGTTGTTCGTGAGAATAGGGGTTAAATTAGCATCTTGGAAGAAGAAGTTTTGTCCAAGGCAGGGAGGTTGGTGTTAATCAAGATCGTTTTAGCAAATTTGCTATTTTATTTTTTGTCTCTTATTCATATTCCTGTTGGTGTTGAAGTGAAGATTACCATATTGATGAGGAACTTTTTATGGGATTCTAGTAATGAAAAGAGGAAGATGTGTTGGGTTTCTTAGTTGAAGATTTGTAAGCCAAAGAATTTAGGTGAACAGGGAAATAAGAATTTAAGGGGTACTAGTAAAGAATTAAAAGCAAAATGGATGTGGAGATATACAAGGGAGAAGAGGGCATTATGGAGAAGAATAGTGAAGTAAAAGTTTATTAATAAAAACAAAATTCTAATTCCAAGTGATGATGCGAAGCCAATGGGGAGAACTGTGTGGAAGAACATTCTGAACTCTTTTTCTTTTTTGCAACCATTTAGAATTGAAGTTGGATAATGCAAAATTGAAAATCTTTAACTTTCTGGTTAGATAATTGGACAACTGGGGGTTAATTGAAGGATAGATTTCCTGCAGTTTACAAGGCCTGTAATACTAAGTTGGCACCAGTGGATGAGATAATTCAGAATGGTTATCTGTATTGCAGCACAAGAAGAAGGTTGTCTGCAATGGAGCAGCTGGAATAGGATATGTTTTGTAATGAGTTAGGACCAGTGCATAAGTTAAATGAGGAGGAAGATACAATGGAGTTTTTTGGTGGTTTTACTGTCAAAAAGTGCTACGAATTGCAAGTGCAAGAAGAGCCAGTAGGTGATTTCAGTAAATTTCTTTGGAAAAAAATGTGCCACCAATGGTCAGTTTTATGGTTTGGGCTTATTTTCATCAATCTTAGCCTACACGTACTATGCTCAATCACAGGGGTATTGAAGTTCAGAGTGAAAACTGTGTATTTTGTAATGCTGCATTGGAGACTGCATATCACATGTTTTTAAATTGTGACTATGCTTTAAGGTTTGGTTAAGGTTTATGAAGGGATGCAATGTAGATTGGGTGGAACCAGTCTCAGTGTTGAATCAGTTTGAAACTTGGAGGCTAAACAATTTGCAAGGCATGAGTAGACAGATTTGGTGGATATTGATTTATGCAATCTTATGGCGTTTGTGGAAAGAAAGGACTGCTAGAGTTTTTGGTGGGAGAGCTAAGGAAGTGGATGGACTTTGTTTATTCATTATACAAACCATTGTTCTTTGGCTTTCAGGGACTAAGGTTTTTGAAAATATTCCTGTAAATTCTATTTTGTTTAATTGAGATACTATCTTACACATGTAATGTTTATTAAGATGGTTCGTGTCTTGTAATCTTGTACAATTTTTTTTTAACAGAACCTTATTTTTTGAAAAAAAAAAAAAAAAAAAAAACCATAAAAGAAGTATGTTAATTATTTACTGATTGTCATGGGAATACCATATACAAATTAAATGTATATTATTAAACCAAATTTCTAAGGAGGAATTATGTTCAAAATGATTTTTTTACAGGTTAACATATGCAGAATTCACAATTCTAAAACGAATTATAAACGTACGTATGTCGTTCTGTATTACTGCTGAATTAAGAACTGTTGACCGGGTTTATGATGGATAGGTGTGATAATCGTGCATATCCCATTCTGAATCGTTTACCTACCCGAATTGCTAACTATGAACGACAGTGCTACCGCAATCAACACATATGTGCCAATAAAATTTAACAGTGTGAACTTAACGCGGTGAATATAACTAACTTCTGGTTTACATAAAGTTATTTTATTAATTAGATAGTCAAATCCTGTTAACACGGGAACTGTCGTTTAGTCAAGAACACAAAATAAGGTTTGGAAAAGTTAGGGAATATAAAGAGAGATCTGGATTTGTCCGCTCAAAAGATAAATTTACTGCGGTAAGAGCAATTCCTATGGAATGAACAAACCTAGAGTTTGTTCATTTTGATCCCACTATGGGATGAACAAACCAAAAAAATGGATGTTCAAATGGCCTGATCTGTTCATTTGAACATCGAGTCACTCAACCCGACGCGCGTCTACGTTGATGTCGCGCGCCATACCCTCTAACTATGGCGACAATAAAGGTGACGCCCACGTTTAGTGATGCAACGCGCGATCAAAGGACAAATTCCCGCGACCAACGCCCTAGCGCAGGCGTCATGAGGATGACGCCCACAACAAAACGTTAAAACCATCTCACTTTTTCTGATTTTTATCTATTAAATAAATATTTTAATATTTATAATTTTTTAGCTTATATAAATAAAATCATTTGTGGGACCCAATTTTTATTAGTTTAAATAAATAAAATCACTAGTGGGACCCAACTATTATTAGTTTATATTAATAAAATCATTAGTGGGCCCCAAAAATATCAGATTTGTTCATTTTGCCTTGTTTCCCATAGTGGAGAATACAGTTTGTTCATCCACGTGGCTCAACAAAATTTTTTTTTTGTTCATTGCCATAGGAATTGCTCTAAGTGACTCAACCTTCTCATCTACCTAGTCTGATATATTACTCCGGGTTGATCGATTTTTTTTTATTTGTTACAAGTCGTTTCTTTCTCACTGATAAAATGAAACATCTTTGTGAAATTCATACTCATTTTGTGGGTTGTATCTCGAGGAAAGAAACGACTTTGTGATATTCAAAATCATTTTGTAGGTTGTATATAGAGGTATAAAATGGTTCTTGTCAGCACGTCTATAGCACACCACAACATGCTAAAACTCGAGCACAGCATAGCGCAACATGTTATTTGGCACAATACGGACATATCAATTAGCTTAGTGTGTTGTGATGTGCCAGAATGATAGGCATACATGAACAGTACAACACGCGACACGGATAAGTATACAACTTTGCATATCGCGATCCAAACCATAGCACGATGTTCATGTTGGGTTTTCGACAAAGGATAAAATCATAAAATTATAATTTACATATTTTTGATCCAGCAATAAGACGAGTGCGTGAAATTCATATTTCAGAATTTTAGCTTGAAAGCTCGTGCGCGATAATCTCTGACTGAGTGTACAGCTTCTCAGAGCATGCATAAATATGTAATTATTAAAGTATCTCAACTGAGCTTTCGATATTTTGTATATTTCATCAACAATGAAAAACTTCATTATTCACTTCTTCATAGAATTGGGATCGACTGGACGGCTCCTAGATGGATTGACCACTATTATAGATAACGTCCTCAGGATGTTGCAAATATTCCCCGACTATGCAGAATAAACATTCAGAACGAGTATGATGCTTCTACCACCTCATATATTGACTCTTGAATAATATAATGCTCCTAGACAGATTGCCTACTAGTATAGAGCTATCAATTAGTTAATTCTAGTCGCAAAATTCATCAGTTGAATTCCTATAAAATATTCTATTTTCATCATAATATTTCATTACTTCAATTCACGGCTTTTCCCAGCAGAATCCCATGAATTAGTAATAACTATTCAACGTTCGGGGATATAGGCCACCACCGAGTAAGCCCGAGAAAATGGTGTGAGTGTACTTATCAATAATGCACCAACGAGCACCCAAAATAAGAGATTAGAGAACACTAATTTCTCCTACATATATAGACGAATGAGCAAATATACAGACTTATGCAAATAGGAAAGGAAAATAAATAAATTAAGAAGCGTGCATGGGACGGGCCCACCGGCTGGCCGGCCATGCCGTCGTGGCTAATACCACGCCTCTCATCTTTTCTTTTTAACCGAATTTTATTATTTCACTCATATCTTGAAAATACCCCGTTTGAGAACAATTCCTAGTTTTTTGTACTCCTCCAAATATTACAAAAGTTAAAATAAGAATAGAACATGGAAGGGAGTCATGGGACCAGGCCCATCGGCCATTGTCGTGGAGGTCCCACGCCTCTCCAACTCCTTGTTTTATTATTATTATTTCTCTCTCATGAAACTCTTTCCATTGAGCAAAAATCTAATTATTATTTTTTTATATTTCTCTAATATCGCTCAAATTTCCAAAAAACCAAAAGGAAAAGAACCCTATTATAGGGGCTCCAAACATTGGGTTTTGAGGGCTCACAAGATGACAAAATTGGGTTATGAAATAGTAATCAACAAAACCCCATATCAAATTATTTTTTGTAATGGCTAAAATATCCTCCATGAATTATAAAATTAAATTTATTATATTCTCATTATCTTTTCATTCATAAATCATGATGAAGATGATGATCATATACAAAAAACTAAATCTATTATCTTCTCCTTCTTTTTCTATTCATAAATCATGATAAAGATAATGATCATAAAAAAAAACTTATTATTCTTCTTTCTCTCTTCTTCTCCGTCGTGATAAAGATGGCGATCGTAAAAATAAAAAACTAAGAAAACCCATCACTTATTTTTCCAGTACTGTCTACGGTTGGGAAAATTCATACTTCCCAACCGTAGACATTTCTGAAACTGTTTTTTCAAAAACCCAATTCGATCGGTTTCGCTTATACATGCATTAAAACCAATAAAATAAGATGGGTTTTTTATTTTTACCTTATTGAAGTCATTGAGGGTGGATTAAGTGGTGTTAGTCGATATTGAATTATTTTGGGAATTGACGATTAATCGAAGAAATAGGTGATGGAGGTGATGGGAAGAAGAAAATGAAAGAATTAAAGGAGAGGAATGAAAACAAATTAGTTTTAGGTTTCAATATTTAATCGGTTAAGGGTATTTTAGTATTTTTCTTATGAATTAGGTCCCCTTATCTTCATTGTAGGATATTTGAATCCTTAGGAGCCCTGAAAACACTTTTCTTGGAGCATCTATAATAGGTTTCAAGGAAAATGGTCCCATGACCGTCCGGGATTCTCAAGGAAAATATTAAAATATCATTATTTTAATATTGGTCAAATAGCGGACACGCGAGAAAAGTCATACTTGCTCATTCATGCAAAATTGATAGTTTCAGTCAAGATCAAACTCTTCTAAAAAATGCTCAAACGTCCAACAAAAACACATGAAACTGTCAGGAATAGACGTGTGAGGGATGGTCGCCGTGCTCCACGATGACCGGACCTGATCGGTCCCTTGGACATCATCGCCAGCCGGTCACAGGTCCCTCAATTATTATTTTAATAATAATATTTCATATTTTCAGGATTCTCTAATAACAAATCCTCTTCAGGGACATTTTTCTGCACGCTCGGACGTCCATCCATCACCAATGACCGACTCTCATGCCCATTGATTGGCCGATATTTCTCCACCCATACTAAACTACTCTACATCTTCAGGATCTAGACTTTTCCAAAATTAAGGTTTCGAACTTATGATATTTCGATAAACGACGATAACTTTTATATTGATCCAACAATCAATAATATCTAATGTTCAGTCCTGCTACCAACATTTTTGCTCGACTGAGTGACATAGTTATGACGACCGACTATTCAATTCCTATGGTTCCTACTTTTTCATTCAATCATTGACATATTAGATCAGGATCATGAGAATTCTTCATAATTCAACATGTGTATTTGTTTGAGTTTCTATGACTTCCCTCTTAAAGTGTTTTCTATGTGAATTTAATTTGGTACCTATATATGTCAGTTTCAGTTGTGTTTCTCAAATTTTTATTAATTGACATATTTTAGAAAGTTGGAGGACAGTGACGCAATAAAGCAATATTATCCTGAGATGGGAAGACCAACATTACAGGTTATAGAGGCATTAAAGAAAAATCTTTGTTGGCAGGTTTCGCGAAATGTTCTTTGGAGAAACAGGGCCACCTACGGGTGATCTTTGCTTGTAAGTTGTGCTTTATCTCATAGTTATTTTTGATCATATTATCTCCAATTATTCTCAAGGATGAAGAGGTTTTAATGTATGCTCAAATTTAAAGAATTCTATCTGCTTTAAGTTGGTTACCCTGCAATTTAAATCTTGGCTTCTTAACGGTTTTGATTTTTTTTTCTACCTTCTTTTTATAGGCCAGATTCTTAGTGCGGTGAAGCTGCAAGCGACTTGGTTATTATCCTTATGAATAAGTCATGGATTACGGAGAACTTGATGAAGAATGCTTGGAAAGTATCTGCAAGTTTTAATTAAGTTGTATTTAGTTTTTGAGCTGAACTTATACTAACCTAACTGAGAAGGAACTGAAGTTAGGAAGTTTCTATGTATTCCATCCAAATTTGATAACAAAAAAAAGTGCTTAGAAGAATTAATGTTCGTTTTTTTATATGAAATGATTGATTGAATTTGAATGTGGTATGAATCGAATGAATATTGACATGAATTGAATGAAACAACTATTGTTGAATGTCGTCAGAACGAAACTAATGCAGGTTATTTGTATTTCCGACAGAAAATGTATCGTCGGTCAATATTGCCTGGTCAAAATTGGTCAGAATTGACTGCAGTATTGAATGCGGTATTTTTTTTTTGTTGCAAACAAATTTCATAACGTCTTGAAGATGTTATGACTTTCAGGTTACAAAAATTTTGTAAGGCATCTTGCCTGTTACAACTCGCCATGTAGTACTAGCTCATACCTGTTACAAACGCCGTTACAACCCAAAATTCGTAATCCCCATTGACGTTACAAATAAATTGCAATACCCCTTTTTGAAACAGGCAAGAGGCATTAAAACCCCTTTTAGTAACGACTCAATTCTATTTCTAATCCCAGAATTTTGTGTACTGACAATATCTCCGGTTTCCTGTCAAATACTCGACATATAAGAATAAGTCTATGATCGAGCAATCTTATCGAACGCGCGTCGATCCAAATTATAAGAACATCAAGACTCAACGTCCGTGTATTATTCGGTCTCAACAAACACCTCACAACTCAATCATGAGTCTCAAATCATATCACATTCGTCCATCGACTCACCAAGGCTAAGATTCATTCCTAGCCAAGTCATCAATTGACCAATTAAATACACGACTGCCTTGCATACTCCACATTCATAGGACATCAATCACGTCACATGGGGGATATTCGCTAGGGTTTTCGTCTGGCGGCTTACAACACGTGTGTACACCCACGATGACAAATGTGAGTAAGTCTTGCAAGAAGTTGAAGGAGTTAGCATGGACAATCAACCAAGTCTCCCACATGATAAGGAATTGTGTCAAACACGACTTCCACTTCCCCACTCTTTCACTCATTTGCAACCATCACACTTACTGGTATCAATTTTTCTACTACTCTTGCAATATAAATAAGTTCCCCAATCCACGATGGAACAACAAGAACTTATCTCTGAACAGAAGTCAATCGAACTTATCAGAATTCACTGACGTTTCATCAAACTTGCAGAAGTCTACAACACATCCAAAATCCTTGATCATCATTGATCTTACACACTTGACTTTCCTCATCCCTCTTTGTGATTGAATTCACTCTGGATGACCATTGTCTTGGTTTAGGCCGAAGTCTTACAGAATTAATCTCTCGAACTCAAAGCACACAAGTGCAGTGCATCTGTTTGCTAAAGGTTTAGGCAATTTTCTTGTTCGAGGAATCGCTCATCTCACCACTTTTCCTCAAAAACCAGCAAATCATTTTCACCAATCAACACACGACATAACACATTTAGAAGCACAACATGAAAAAAGTAGATAAAGATTTTGTTTGATATTTGAGGTTTGAAGGAGGTATAATTTGATATGATGATGTTGAAAATTGGAATTTATAAATAATTTAAAGAGAGTCGCCGGATCTATTTATTGGACTGAACCGCTAAACAACAGGATTTCAAATGCCAGCAATCGAGCATAAACCTCGTAGCAAAATGTGCGGCTCGCGGGAACCAACCAATATCGGGGATTATATGTTGACTGATACCAGAAACTTCTTGCTAATTGAGGTATTGTCGTTCTACATCATATATATATATATATATATATATATATATATATATATATATATATATTGGGATATAATATATGTTCATGTGCACTTCCAAGTATAATAAATAAATCAAATAAAGGTGATTAAAACATTATATCCGAACAATATTGTAATTCAAATAAATTACTCGATATAGTAGTTGCCCACCATCTCCACTGATCATAAAAATACTGTAATAATTAAGATATTAAAATTCTAATCAACTTCTTCAAAATTTGAACAACTAATATATATTGTACATTTTTATTATAATTGAAAATATGTGTGGGAACCGGGTGAATCTTCAAAGGACCCTTCTTGTCAATCACGACACTCACGTATTGAATATTAAGATCGTCGAGCAAAATTTTATTGATTCTCCATTCTGAAAAAAGGATTGCTCACTGGATAGCAATGAATGCATTTGTTGGCTTCAGAATACACTTTTGGCCAGTGTCATGCTGTATCTTTATGTACCGACGAATACAGGTCGACACAATATAGTTCTATCTGTATCGAATATTTAGGGATACAAGTAGTGTATACGGAGAATTTTGAATCAATATTATTAGGTTTATTAATATTTTCAATATTTCTCTAACATATGGTGCGTGGAAAAAGTAAAATGGAATTTGAAACTATGAATCCCCAATTTTGACGGTTGACGGCGGCTGTCTGGTTTGACTCTAAAAGTTAAAAGAGTATAAGTAAAATAAGTATTACTTCCTCCGTCCAAACTATATAAGCGGAGAACTAGTTTTTGGTTGTGCATGTATATAAAAGCTTTTCCAATTAAGCTCCTATTAATGATAATAGTATAAGTATAACACTAAAAACAACTTAATACTTTTGGTATTCATCAAGAATAAGGGGTAAAACAGGAAAAAGAATGAATCTTTATAAAATTTATATAGTTTTTCAATTAAGGGATGATTTCTCCGCCCTTAGAGCATCTCCAATGGTGTACGGATATTTATCCCATGTGGAGACCTAAAAAAGAGGTATTTAACAACATAGAATCAAATAATTTTTTTGGTTTTCATAAGCATCTCCAGTGGTAGTTGTATCCATACCTATTTTGAAACACTTGTCACTTATTTGTAGAAAGTTAATCCACAAAATCTAACAAAATAAATAAAATAAAAACAAATAGTGATGATGTGGGTATGGATGAGAGTCTCTAAAAACCCATACTCTCTTCCAAACTCAAACTTCCACGTCAGATTAAATTTTTAATATCCAACCACCACTGGAGAGGTTTTTTTTGTTTAGAGTTTCTAAAATCCTAGGTGGCTTCAATATTTTTAGAGACCCATATTCCATTGGAGATGCTCTTAGAGCAACTGCAGTGGTGCGACCATAACCAAAGAGCAAAGAGCAAAAAAAAAACTAAAATTTGGGTTTAGTCCGTGTTGTAACGCAGTGGAGGGAGACTAAAATTTGGTCAGGCGCAACTTTGAGTTACGCCCAAACCAGGCGCAATTCCAAATCTCGTCCCATTTCTTTTTTTTTTTTTTTTTTTATATTATTGTTGGGGCGCAACTCAAAGTTGCGCCCAATTTTTTTTTTTTTTATTATTGTTGGGGCGCAACTCAAAGTTGCGCCCAATTTTTTTTTTAATTATTTTTTTATTGTTGGGGCGCAACTCAAAGTTGCGCCCCATTCAGGCGCAACCAAACAAATGCGCCCCATTTTTTTTAAATTGTTGGGGCGCAACTTTGAGTTACGCCCCATCAGGCGCAACTTCAATTTACGCCGACTAAAGACCAGACTAAAGACTAAATATGGTCTGGGTTTTGGTTATAGTCCGGTCTTTGGTCTTTACTCCGTCTCCACTGCGTCTGTTTTTTACCAAAAAAATTTGGTTATACTCCACGACGGTGGATGCTCATACAACTTGCAAAGGGAGTTTTAAATCTCCTAATCATCGACTACTTTTGTTTTGCATGAGTCAGCATGTAAATACAGTCTTTTTCTTGTTTTTTTTTAACTCTATCGTTGGGGCTTAAAGGGGGGACTTTGGGGGCTTAAAGACTAAGTGGAGACTAAATGGTATAGGGGGAGATCAGTTTTATGTAAAAGTTCAAAACCACCCTCAATCATTTTACTTATTACATTTTTACCCTTCCATTAATCTAATCCAAAAGAAAAAAAATGAAAAATCATTAAATGAAAAAAAAACTGAAATACATTAAAATAATAATTAAAAAAAACCGTATCCCTCACTTTCTTTTCTTCTTCTTCTTGTCCTCACCCTCACTTTCTTTTCTTCTTTTTTTTCTATTCTATGTTTGAAACGATTAATCGTCGATTCCAAAAAATTTCTTCGTCGATTAAACTCATTCTATAAAAGCATGAAACCTAAGGAAAATTTAGGTCAAGGTTTGTCGAATCAACCTCCCTCGAAACAGAGAAACCAACTTCATCAATCGAAGATGAAGTCAAGATCAAGAAGAAGTGAATGAAGGAGATCCACCACCGCCGAGTCTCCGATATGACAAAGAATAAGGTATGAACTCAAAACCCACTCTTTATTTAAGCGTTTCGTTGATTATTCCGTTGGTTTCGTAAATTTTAGTTACGAAAAAACGGTTTCGAAAATGCTTACTACTGGGAGTTCTTGTATTCCCAGCCGTAAATATTATAACGGTTGGGAATTATTGATTTCCAAGCCATTTATAGGTTACACTGTTGGGATATCCAAGAACTCCCAGCCGTAACTGAGTCGATGTGTACGAGATGGAGAAACCCTATCCGTAACTAGTTGTATACGGCTAGGAATATCCTAGCCGTATATTCTCCGGTGTTCGAAATTGTTTAAGCGGTAGTTTAGTTACGTCTCGTTTTTTCTATCCGTAACTTTATTTCCTGACCATGATACTCAGTTTCCTAACCGTTTATACATTACGTCTTGGAATTTCCTAGCCGTATGTGGTCCTGTGGTGAATATTGAACTAGCTATATACCCACGTATAGGTTTTCCTATCCGTAATGCATTTTCGGCTTGGACGATTAATAAGTTCCCATCTGTGATTTGTATTCGGCTTGGTCGGTTATTAAGTTCCCACCCGTAAGTTATGTTTCGGCTTGGTCGTTACTAAGTTTCCCATCCATAATTGTTGTTGTGTCTTGGACTATCCAATTTCCCTAGCCGTGTTAGGTCTTACGGTTTGGTTCTGCTAAATTTTCCTAGACGTATTTCTTATCTACTTTTGGTTTTTTTCCTTGTTTGTCTTGGAACAGATGAAAAGAAAAGAAGAAGAAAAGATCACAAGAAGTAACACCTCGTAGTGCCCGACTCCGCAACCTCGTCACGCAAAACCATTGGGTGCAAACGCAAGGAATGCAAGTGCAGTTGTGACTGCTGGAGATGAAGGTGTTGGAGATGCAAGTGGAGCTGTGGCTGCTAGAGATGGAGGTGATGGAGATGTAAGTGGAGTTGTGGCTGCTGGAGATGGAGGTGGTGGAGATGCAACTGGAGTTGTGGCCGCTGGAGATGGAGGTGGTGGAGATGGAGTTGGAGTCATTGGAGGAACTGAAGTTAGAGTTTCTGTAGGAACTGAAGTTGATGTCATTGGAAGAACTGAAGTTGGCACTTCTAGTGGTGCTGGAAATGAAGGTGTACTTGTTGTTACCGGAGGAACTGAAGTTGGCACTTCTAGTGGTGCTGCTATTGATAAAGGTAAATCCGTAGTAATTGATGAAGACAAGGAGGACAAGAAGGATGGAAAGAATAAGTATAAACCTAAGGCAATGCCAAGAGAAGTAATTGATGCTATGGAGCCTTTACCTCCCAAGAAGAATGGGAGACCTTGGGGTAAGGCAAGAGATAGTTCCGTCTTGATTGGATACACGTCTTCATGAGCTGCCAGGGTTTGTGGCACAAAGGTAATAAATCAAATTACATATATGTTGTATTCATTTTGTTATAGATTATTAATTTTACAACCAATTTTTTTTTTTTTTTTTTTTTTTTTTTTTTTTTTTTGTAGTTCCCGGATAAAGTGGTCCCTAAACTAAAGCACCAACAAGCAAGGTTTTGGCCGTTGTACAAGGAGCATCCAGATGTGATAGCTTTGGTAAAAGCTTCGGGGTTATGGTCTGGAATCGAGGCTTTGCAAAGGAAGAAACATGATGTGGTGACGGTTTGTGGTTTTAGAGAAAGATTTTGGCCCGAAACTATGACTTTTCATATGCCGTTCGGCGAGATGACTATCACTCCGGATGACGCAAAGGAAATCAATGGTCTAGCTTTGGAAGGAAAGGCGGTGTTTGAGGGTTTCAACAATTGTATGCCTTTTGATGAGCTTTGTGCCTTGGCGAAGAAATGTCTAGGGTGGGGTCAACTTGAAGCGGAAGAAGAGTTTGAGATAGGGTATTGAGCCGCTCCTAGAGCTAAAAGGAAAAATACTGCACCCGGTGAACTTGCTGAAACAGTGAATATGGCAAGGAAGATTAATTTGGGACGTCTGAGGGAAAAGTTTGGGGATTCTGATACCAAGACTAGGAATGGATTGGTGGTGCTGGATGAAGAAAGAGCTAGACATACAGATATAGCTTACTTGTTGCATGCTCTTGGGACCGTAATTTTCCACGATTTCTCAGGAAATAAGGTAAATGCTTGTTACTTGCAGTGGTTGAAGACTCTCAGTCTTGATCCACAAACAAACGAGGTACCTAGGTACTCATGGGCCACCGCCCTCCTTGCTGATGTGTTGGACTGTCTTTGCAAAGCTTCTAGATGGAACGAAACATAAATTACAGGATGTGTTGCTCTTATCCAGGTATCTTTTTGTTTTAATATAACGAATGTTTATTTATTTTACTTTTATATATTGACCTAATCATGTCTTACAACCATTTTTTTTTTTGTTGACGTAGTCATGGGCTCACGACCATTTTAAAAGATTGAGGCCTACTCGGGATACAAAATGACCTCTAGAAAAACCTACAGGAGGAAGATACCCCATTGCAGGGACCCAACACAAGACTAAAGAGACAAAAATGAAGGAGATGAGGAAAAAGTTGGATGCTTTGACAATCGAAGATGTGGCTTTTGATCCATATTTGAAGCTTGATGAGGATGGAGAAGATGATATAATGAGTACTCATTGTGTAGAACCCGTCGAGACCTTTCCGAATATATAATATTTATTAATTTTCAACTTATATATTTTGAGAGATATTTAATTTTAAAGCTATTATATTAATGTTATAAGAAGAGAGAGAAATTAGTAGAAAAAATAAAGAAGATAGAAAACCAAAAAAGAGAATCACGTGAGGAAGAAAAAAATTAAGAGAGGGAAAAAGATACTTTAATATGTTTGAATAAATAAGGACCAAACATAAATTCTCTTTTGTTGGTGGACCAAACTAATATGAGACCACCTAAAAAAAGACCAAATGATTATTTCAAGCGTCAAGGAATTGATTACATAGTATTAAATCTTCATGTGTCAAGGAATTAGGCCTCTTCCTATGGGTATGGCAAAAAAATGTTGTTTGGCATGCCATGTGGCATGGCAAATGAGTTTCCCCACTATGGTAGATATGCCAAACTTAATTAAAAACATATATTTAATTGTGTTGGGTGGGACCATAATGAATAAAAAATATATTTGTGTTTTTGTGGTGGGGTATTTATAAAAGTTTTAGTGTTATAATATATTTAGTGGGACCCTTTAAATATAAAAATATATTAGAATAATGAAAAAGTAGGAGAGAAGGAGAATTTATATATATATATATATAAAATTACTCGGAGATAAAGTGAATATCACTGGAGATAAAGAGAATATCGCCAGTGATAAAGTCTCTATCGCTCAGCAAAGCGATAGAATCTCTATCGCTCGATAGAAACTTTGTCGTGTATGCCTATATGCCAGAAAAAACATATTGGCATATGAGTTTGACAGTTTGGCATACCCATAGTGGGTGCATATATGCCAAATATCAGTGTTTGGCATACCCATAGGAAGAGGCCTTAGTGTGACAAATTTTCATGTGTCAATTACTCTTTTACGAAATAATATATTTTCATGTGTCAAGGAACCCGGATCCGAGTTAGTGTCAAAAAACCCAGATCCGAGTCACCTAGCCTCGCTAACTTGTAGAAGTGATAGGGATATCGAGGGATTATCCCGACAAATAATCCCGCCTCTCACAGTTCAATGGCCCCCACCTCATCCAACCCCACCAGGAAAATACGGGGCCATCATCTTCGGGATAATCCTTCCGTACGAAAATCATTTCCGGCTAACTTATGCAAGACACCGACGGAAGCTTAACAAACAAGTCAAGAAAAAGAAAAAAAAATTAGAAGACTTGAGAAAGAAAACATAAACTACTCGTATAAAAACACTTGTTTCTCAAGCTCACATAATCCTCATCAAATAAACTACTACGTAAACCTTATAAATCTCATCAAAAAAAACACCAAGAAGATACCTATCCTAGATTGAGATTAAACAACATGTATAACACATTGAGGTCTGTGAATAGACAACTTGGAAGAAGTTCTTCTGCTGCTATCAAGAACTACAGAGGAATATCTTCATTATCTTCGACTCATTCATCACTTCTCAAAAAATCTTCATCAAAACTTTTAAATCAATCTTCTCTGCTCCCTGCTGCTTCCTTGAATACCACATCTGTTCGCCATTATCGAGATAATACTGAGAACAAGAAGTAAGTTTGTGTCTGGTTTCTTCAATCTTTTCCTTCTAAAGTTTTTTTTTTTTTTTTTTTTCTTACCAGGATTATCATTTTTTACTTGTTGCTTCTTATAGCCGGTATACGATTAAACCACCAAAGAATTGGGGCGTTCAAATAGTTCCAGAGAAGAACAAATTTGTTGTAGAAAGATTTGGAAAGTATTCGAAAACGTTGGACTCTGGAATTCACTTTTTAGTTCCATATGTTGATAAAATCGCTTATGTTCAATCACTTAAAGAGGAAGCAATTCCGGTTCCGAATCAACCTGCTATTACTAAGGACAATGTCTGCATATCCATTGATGGTATTCTTTATATTCAGGTACGTACGAACAACAGTGTATATGCCCTTAAATAATGTGTGTTTGTCAATTAATCATGGGTTTGATGTTAAATTTTTGTGTCTTGGTTGCAGATCGTTGACCCAGTTCTGGCATCATATGGTAACAAGGATCCATTCTTTTCAGCTATTCAACTTGCGCAGACATCGATGCGTAGTGAGATTGGAAAGATCACTTTGGACAAATCATTTGAGGAAAGGGATAGATTGAATGATAACATAGTGGTGAGCTCACTTCTCATGTGTACATAGCCTATGTTAATTTGATTTAATTCAAGGATGTGATTTGGATAGTACAACTTCAAATTTGCAGAGTAAAGTTAATGAGAGAGCCATAGAATGGGGTCTGAAGTGCTTACGATATGAGATACGTGAGTGACTAGATTTTAAAAATTAATTTGACGTATAATGATTTCAGTTTGCATAATATGTTATTTATTACTTGATTTGTATTGGTAACAGGGGATATAACTCCCCCTATTGGAGTGAAAGCCGCTATGGAGATGCAAGCTGAAGCAGAACGTAAAAAACGAGCTCAAATTCTTGAGTCGGAAGGTCCTTATTCCAAAACTTTTGTTGCTAAATCATTTCAGTTACTTGGTTTCATAAGTTTGCAATTTATAACTATTGTCCATGAAAGTAAATAATTTGGTTAGTTAAACCTCAAGTTACATATTCCATATTGCGGATGATGGGTAATGTGGTTCTGGAATTCAACAGGAAAGAGACAGGCCGATATCAATATTGCGGATGCAAAGAAAAGCGCCCAGATCTTGGCAGCTGAAGGAAACAGAGAGAGAGTGCTCATGGAGGCTGAAGCAAACAAAGCAAGAGTGGTAAAAGAGGCCGAGGGTAAGTTTTTGCAAACAAAATCATGCCGTGTTTTTTTTTTTTACATGGTTGTATGTATATCTCTGTAAAAGAATTCATTAACCTTACCTGAAATGCCCCTTGCAGGTGAGGCGGAAGCTATAAGAGCTAGAGCAGAAGCTCTACAAGCAAGTGGAGGTCTTGAGGTGAAACTCTAACCCTCTCGCCTTAGTTTTCTTTTTTTCACCTAATATCGAAGCTAAATGCATATATGTTGTTATAGGCTGCAAGTTTAAGAATCGCTGAGCAACATTTCAATGCATGGGGTAAAATTGCCAATCAGGTAAGGACTAATTAAATCTTCGAGCCTGCTTATGCATATGTTGGAACTTGGAACCGACATTCATTGTGAATTCTTCTCTTGTCATTGCAGGGGACAACTACATTCCTTCCATGTAATCCTTCAGATCCATCAAGTATGGCAATTCCAACTATGGCAGTATTTACAAAGCTCCTTGGCAATGCCTTATCTGATAGCAGGTCTAGTCTCCTTGAGCAGACACAGTCCTAGAGCGTAGCTGCGAAAACTGTGAAGAAATGAGACATTATATTAGTCTGTTAGTTTTATCTTTTCGATCACTGGAAAATTAGACTAGTTCTTTTTATGCGTCTTGATTTATTTATTTTAGATTTTCTGGTCCTAATTTTAGAAGTTAAAACATTAATTTGCTAATAATTTATTAAACTGCCCTTGAAATTTCATAATTTGTTATACCGCAGCAACCACTTGAGACGATTACCATGTCTCTTGCTCCAAATATCTCGAAGGCTGTAAGAACTAGTGACCAATTTGACATGGCAATTGGAGTACCACACACCGACACACGGCCCGGCTCTTCTTTTTTTTACTAAGCCCACCAACGAAGCCGAACACAGAATTTTAGTGTGAAGAAAACAGATGAAATAGTGGTAGCCAATGTTAGAGTCAATGCAATCCCTCCCAGTAAATTAGAATAGGAAAACTGCAATAAGAATTTTAGTGTGAAAAAAAAAAAACAGATGAAATAGTTGTTGCCATGTTCAAGTTCAAAGATATAAAAAATGTAAGCAGCAATAATTTTTCGATATCAGAAAATGCAAAACTGATAAATATCATATTGAAGTTTTAGAGTTCAAAGATATAAAGGATTTACGATATCAGAACACCAAGGCAACTACTTCTTAATAACAAAGCTACTAGACCAACCAGAGTGTCGTTAAGTAGTAAATTACTTGATAAGATCAACTGAAGAGCATTATCAGACTTGAAGAAACTCTTGGAAGTGCTTTTATCTTCTCGCTGAACTTCTTCATTAAATTCAATTTATCCGGTATGCCTGCTGAATTGGGTGAGGGGGAGCTTCCAGCATTGTGGAAACACAAAACAATTTCCTCCAAAACTATGGCATTCTTCAGTACAAATTCCAAAAGTATAAGTTCATTATGACATCCTTTGACTTCTCTGAGCTCGATAAATTTAAGGTGAGACAACATGCATGTCCCTGTTAACACCACTTCCCAATCGTCCTCAAAATCCTGCTGCATCCAAACATTTACAAAAATGATGGTAGTAAAATATAAGTGAACTGCTTGATCTTATACCTCCTGAAGCATTTCTAAACAATAGTGAACCCTTGAAGGGGTTTTAGAGATATAACAGAGAACAACAAATACCAAGTGTTTGGTTGTTACCTCCATTGATGTAATAAAAAGAGATTCTACACATGGTGAGATCGTCAGTAAGCAAGTTAATGCACGCAAGCAGCATTTGTTAAACAACACTTCCAGTTTTAAACACCGTAGATTACGAAATTGAGGAAGTTGGCACTCCATTAAGTTGGGTGCTCCTGAGAGAACCTTATCATACAGCAGAAGAATCATTCAGTTAATGATGAAACTACGCTACATTTTGCAAAGCTAAACAGATCGAAAATACATCAGATATGTTGGAAGAATTAGAGAGTTTGCAGACAAACACTCCTAACAGAATAACACGAAGGCTCTACCCCAGGTACTCAATTTCTGGTTCATCAAAAAATCAATATGAATTACAAGAGGTCTGACGTATAATGATTGATTTGGTTGAGATTGTACTGTTTGCTGAAAGACGCTAGCCCTATATAATGGAAATGTGTTGACGTATTATTCTGATTTCGTATTATGCATTTAACTCATTAAGTCATGGGCCAGGGGTGCTTCTATTTCTTACATATAAACAGTATCATGCAGTCATATTTGTAAATGTTTATGCTGTCATTCACAGTGGTTCACTAGACAAATTAATAATTTCTATACCAGCTTTACTATATATTCTAAACCAGCCAATATTCTAATCGCACAAGAAGGATAAATCTCGTTGCCGGATGGTGTACCTGCGAGTCTACTTTTGTGTAGCTCTCTGGTCTAACCACACCAACAATTTTGTGTCTGCAGAAGGAGTGTTTTTATATACCCTATATAAAGCTGGAATGAAGCACGTAATTTCTATACAAAGGTCGGTGACACATCTAGTCATTAATCTTATCTCTTTCATCTGAAACGACAGCTTTAAAAAAGGCTCGAAGGTTTTCATCCCTTAAGCCAAAACCAATTGTAAAACATTCTGACAAGTAGTCAGTACACCATCTCCTTTTCATAGGTTAATCTGGATTACTATTATCCTCATATATTTCCAAAGGAGAATGGCCTTTTACAACTGCAGACCCGAGAAGCCCAGTTTCCGGCTGTGCAGCAGAAGGATTGACAAAAAGTCTGTCAGAAACCAGTTAACTCTTTTTATTAACTTTCCTAATATTCTAATGCAGACTATTTCAATTATTATCAAAAATTCCACTGACAATAGTCGGTTAGCCAACAGTAGCGAGGTGTTTATATGACTATGAATCTCATCAATTCTCTACAGGTAATTTAAAGGTTAGTTTTACTTCTCATAAACTTTAGAGGTAGCCCCTCTTGAAAGCCAATTACATGCAAGAAAAAAACAAACACGTGATCAAGTTTTGGAGTATTAGAGCAAATATAAACCTTACGATAGTAAATTTGGTAAATCAAAGCAAACACTAAGATTTGTCTACACCAACGCTAGACGCTGGCAACAAACCAAGATGTTTATCATAAAGTTGGGTACTCTACAAAAACTCATGTCTGATTAGAAAAGCGCATTAAACACTCAAAGTAGTAAAAGAAATTATCTTTTCAAAGAATAAGTGGATGTTTCTATTCAACTTGAGAATGCCGAAAACAATCAATACTAATCAATGGAATGTTAGAGGAAACAGATTATGTTTAGCTAAAACACAGGAAGCACCCATACCTGAAGGAAATCCAGCGATAATGTCAGTTCTTTAACATTATGAAAAGCCATCAAAAACACCAACAAACACCTGGGAAACAGTTCTTCATTTCCTATATTTGCATCTCTTACCCCTTTTGCCATTTTAAGTTTAGCAGTGACTAGCGAAGAAAAGTTTTCCAGACAATACTCACGTATCATGTAGTCTTCATAAATGAAGGATGTGAGACTTGGAGTACATAACTTGATAATCTTGGGGGAACTCTCGCCATAATAATAATGGCTTATGTCCAAGTGCTTGAGTTCACGAATATTCACACTCAGTTCATCACCAGCTCTTACAAATAACTGTTTGAGTACAAGGGTATTAAGAACTGGGCAACTGGATAGAAGCTTATTAACAACTTTTAAATCATCAATTTGAAATGAACCCAGAAACAAATAATCGAGCCTAGGTAAACCCATTGAATCAGGAAGAACTAACTTGCCATCAAAATCAAGAAACAACTTGGTCAACAATTCAGAAGTAACGAGACAATGAGGAAGCCTCACTATCAAATCACTGTTATCATCGATCTGAATGATTAGTACTTGAACGTTACGTCTTACAACAGCAAGGATCCATGTATCAAGATGTTTTCCTAATTTTTTAGAATCACAATCAGAATAAAGTTCAAATTTGTTGATATCAGAGATGTCTCTCAGCATGAGTACGCTTTTAACAAATCTCATGAAACAATTCACCTTCCTTTCACCAGAACTGTCAAATTCATCGGACCCAAAGACTAGATTGGAGACAGAGGTCCACAAGTACCTCCATCTTCTAGACAAAATGCTGGTTTGGACTACGTATTTCATATCCATGAATGAAAGGATGTAACGAATTAGAGACTCTGGTAAATCACTGAGTCTGTCTTGATCGTTTGAAAATGGCAAATTTCCAATTTCTTCCATGTTGATTGAACTACTAATTAGATTTTATGTTATAAAGATTCACCCAAATATAAGAGAAAACCGATACAAACCCTAGAAAATGATAACAATTACCTGAATTAGGCTTTGATAGTTTGGGTCGACTCCGATTACAGTGGATGAGAACTCCACACAGATTTTGATTTCCTCCGGGAAATTATTTGTTAAACCCTAACCCTAAGCGAACAGCATTTCTGGACGAGAGTAAGAGAGGGGAGTTGCATTTGCTAGAGGTTAGGTGCGAATATAAACTCTCCATGTGACCGACCGGTTCATTTATTCTTACACTCAGTTCACACTTAATTATCTTGTGCTAAAGGCCAGAAAGCTAACTACAAATAGGGTTTTTAGCTAAGACGGGGTAAAAAAAAGCTCCCTATTTTGAGGCCAGAAAGCTAACTACAAATAGGGTTTTTAGCTAAATCGGGGTAAAAAAAAGCTCCCTACTTTGAGGCCTATTAGAACAGTTCCAAGGTATTGAAAGCCTGAAGCGTTTTTTATTTTTAGGAAGTGATGTGTATGTCGAAGCGTGAAGCGTCGTTTCATGGTTGATATTTGAAGCGGATGTTTAATTATAAATAAATTAGTCGTAACTAGTAATTATAAATTTACTAGTTTGAAACCCGTGCTACGCACCGGGACTGCTGGAATTTCTTACATCGTCAGCTCATGTTCACTGAGGCGGGGCTTCGCCCCGCATCCGTCCTAATAAAAGTTCTGATAAGCTTATAGAATTACTATCCAACAAATTGACAATTAACAGTTAAAACTTTATAATAATCAAATATATAATATTATTATGATTTGAAGATCTAAAATGGTTTTGAAAACTAATTTCATGCAATATAATAAACTAATAATCAATTACACAAATAAACTAAAATATTTTAATCTATAAATACATAAAAAAAAAAATTGTATTTAACCCGTGCTTCGAGCCGGGTACAACGGGAATCAATCTCCAATTGGGCGAAGCCCCACACCCGTCTAAGAAGAGATCTCAATTAACAACTGCAGTGTACCATGAAAACACCAATTGTCATATTTTTTTTTTGAAGCAATCAGTTAGTAGATTAGCAAAACCAAATTATTCACCAATTACGTATTATTTAAAGTGTTAATTAAGAAATCCTCTTAAATAAAATACTTTTGAAAAATTATACCGACCTTTGAAATCAATACATAGTTTAGTACATTACATATATCATTATCATGGTAGTTAACTGAAACATCACACTTTCTATACAGTTGTATCAATATCTGATATTGGAGACACTAAAAAAAAAACACGATATTAGTATAAAATAGATTGAAAACTCTAAATGGTGCACAACATATGAATTGCTTCCCGTCAAAGAAAATGTTCTCAAGGAAATGCATTGATATATCTTTCTTAGAAATCATATGTTTGTGTTATGAATTAAGGGACCAACTCAACTGCTCTTCCATGCTCCAACTTCTTATAGTTAAATGAAAAATCACACTCATTGGCCATTATATAGGCATTGATATCTGAAGTTAGAGACACTAAAAAAATTATGATGTAAATATAAATAGATTGCCAACTCTAAATAGGGTAAAACATATGAAGTGCTTCCCGTCAAAGAAAATGTAATTAAGGAAACATACATATATATTTTCTTCAGAAATCATATACTTGCGTTAAAAATAAAGCGGCAAACTCAACTGTTTGTCTAGGCTCAAACTTCTTGTAGTTGAATGAAAAATCACACATATTATGTAGTTGTGTTGATATTTGACATTAGAGATACTAAAAATAACACGATATTAATATAAAACAGATTGCCAACCCTAAATAGTGCAAAGCATGCAAAGTGCTTCCCGTCAAAGAAGTAATCAAGGAAATGTCATTAGCCATTATATAGGCATCGATATGTGAATTAGAGACATTAAAACAACATGATTTTAATATAAATAACGCAAAGCATATGAAGTGATTCCCGTCAAACAAAACGTAATTAAGGAAACACACATATATATTTTTCTTCGGAAATCGTATGCTTGCGTAAAAAATCAAGCGGGTAACTCAATGTTTTTCCCGGCTCCAACTTCTTGTACTTGAATGAAAAATCACACGTATTATATAGTTGTGTTGATATCTGACATTAGAGACGCTAAAAATAACACGATCTTAATATAAAACGCTAAGCCTAAATATCGCAAAGCATGTAAAGTGCTTCTGGTCAAAGAAGTAATCAATAAAATACGCTGATATATCTTTCTTAAGAATCATAAGCTTTTGTTAGGAATCAAGCAGCCAACTCAAGTTCTCTTCCAGGCTCCAAGTCCGTATAGTTAAATGAAAAATCACACTCATTATATGGTTGTATCAATACCTGATATTAGAGACATCAAAAGAACACATGATATATAACATAAAAATAGCTTGCAATGAAGTGCTTCCAGTCAAAATCCACTAATATCCCACTATGACCCCGTTTGAATACCCGTGATTGTTACTTTAACTGTAAGGATCGCCTACTAATAATTTTAGTTTTTTTTATTGGCAAATGGAATCTAAATTGTATTGGTTATGAATTCTCCTACTGGTCAGAATTGTATTTATTATTAACATAAAATAGATTTTAAATCCTAAATATATGAAGTGCTTCCCTGTCGAAGTTGATGTAATCAAGGAAATTCACCGATTTATATTTTTAAGAATCATATACTTGAGTTAGGAATCAAGCGTCCAACTCAAGTTCTCTTCCAGGATCCAAGTCCATATATTAGTGATACTAAAAATCAATATTAATATAAAACTAATTTTCAACCCTAAATAGTGCAAAGAATATAAAGTGTTTCTGTCAAAGATGATGTAATCAAGAAAATGCATTGGTATATCTTTTTTTCAGAATCATAATTAAAGAACACGCGATATAACATAAAATAGTTTTCCAATTCTAAATAGTAAAAAACAAATGAAATGCTTCCCGTCAAAGAAGTTGTAATCAAGCAATGAAATAACATCATACTAATTAATACTTGTGATTATTACTTTAACTGCAAGGATGGTCTACTAATTAATTAATGATTGGAATACCTTTGACAAAGGGAATCTAAATTGTATTGGTTAATTAAATAACTTTGTTGCTGGATTTTTAGTGGTGCATATGGATAACTTTATTATGTATGTGGCTTGAAACAAAACATAAAATTCTCTTGGAATTGAACGATTAAAGGGATGATTTTCTTTTACATCAACCATAGGTCAAGTTAACGAAGTGTCGTTACGGCATGGTCTATTAAACAATGCAATTTCCTGTGTATAGCCTGTTCGAGAAAGAAAAAGAATAGGTTTCACAAAAAACTATAATTCAATAATCTAGCAGAACCCCATCTAAAATATCAGAAAGATTAATAAAGGAAAGCCAAGAGAGAGTAGAATGCTCTTAGGACAATAACTTAACAATGTTGCTTGGGATTTACATCCATCCTTATTCCTATTTCATATAAACATTTATCCTTTTGGCCCTACAGAATTGAAAATGATGGACGGGGCCAATATCATTCTGGTTTATAATTATATATTCACTATTACATCATAGAAAAGACTTGTACATGTTTAGAGAATATAATAGAATATATCTAAGATGAAAAAGAGATTTTTTCATTTTACAAATGTCCAAACATAAAAAAGACTCTTGTTTGTCGAAACCAGCCGGAATATAATTTATGAAAACCCAATATTAAAGTTTCTTCGCATTTGACAGTTGCAATATGCACACATAGTTTTCTTACTCAAACCATGCACGCCAAGTGGATTATCCCTAGACCCTCTAAAGCACCTTTTGGTGAATATTATACTTCACCCGAATAGACCACATGCCAAGTAGATATCAATTTTTTGTACACCAGGTGATATCAGTTCGAGTATTAATAACAAATAATAGAGATTCATCGCAACGTTTAGCAAGAAATAGTTTTTGCAGTACTCCAAGTCCCATCTATCACAATATTAGAACTAATATTGTCGAACACATGTGAAATATAATTTTATGTATGTAATTTCTATTTCTATGGCCCTAATTAGATATCAAACATATTCATTAAAACTTGTAACTTGAGCATGCAAGTTCTTTCAGCAGCCCCATCACTATCACACAACTGCAAAAATCAAAGGGCAAGATGCTTTATAAGTTTCCGATAAATAAATAAAAAATTGATTCAACCTCACATTGAAGTATTAAGTACTACCTTTTCAGATTGCTAAAATCAGCTTAATGTGACACATGCACTATAATGATCTCTCAAAATTGACCCCCGCAATGATCAAGCTTTCAAAGCACAAAGTAGTTCTCTTTGACTCGATTGGCATCACAATGAGAAGCTAACGTTCATCCCTAGATATATAAAGAGCATTACAAAAATTTAGACCTTGATCATGATCATGCAGCGATACATTTAAACTTATAACTTGAATATAATTAGACATTTCTATACAAACAACTAACGTGTACTATAGTATAAGAAACAAAATGGATAAATCAAAAACAACTAAATTCTATAAAAAAGGGAATTAGTTTGTGTGAACTGAATAACCCAAATTGATAAGTTATAGTTTCTTATGCATATTAGCCCCAAATTTATGAACAAACCCAAGTTTCCAAAATTTAGCGAAATGAATTTCAAGGTTCAATTGAACAATGAAACAAATATGTCGAACTTTACTTTATTGAAAAGAATTTGCTAGCAATTTGGGTCAAATATAAGCACCATTTAGTTAACCCGCATCGCACCATGCGATAGGCCAAAACTTAGAATTTGTGTCAAGCAAATGATACTAACAACAAAAAATACAACTACCATTATTATGAATAGGTGTGTCCCTCCTTCCCAAAATTTATCATTTTTAGATCATGAACACATGAACTACAGTAACCATTATGAACAAATAATCTCAATGAACTAAACATTTTTGTGAACTCAAAATATCATACCGTGAACAATATTACAAAAACATAACAAAAAAACGATTAAATGCCTACTTTTGCTATACATATTTTATTTTGAGAAAATCATCATAATAAAACAGAAAATGAAGAAAACAAAATAAACAACCTTACATCGCATCTTCATAAGCTAAACCCCACTACTGCACACCACCATTTTCCTCTACAAATTTTAATAAAAATTACTTCACCATATCAGTTACCTACTCTCAACATGATTATTTGTAGGCATCTCCTCAAACCCGCAGAAAATAGCCAATAACAATTTCTATGTGAAAAATACACCCATAAATAATCATGCTTACCCCATTCTAACGAAATTATTTTGGAATTGGTCACGCACCTGAAACACAGAGATAGTGAACAAACAAAATATAACCTTAACAAAAACCGGATTGAGACCTAAATAGAAACTGGTACTTAAATTTCACCTTTTCAAACAAACACTTTTGATAGATGTCGACATCCTAAACCACCTTTCCAAACTAAATATTTTGATTTTTCTGAAAAGATCAAACCCATAAACATCATGGATTATTTTGAAAATGGGTAAGAAACATACTACCAATAAAAACTTAATATTGACCTCTCATCACCGCAACCTATTGATTACATGCAAAACAAACAATAAAAATAGATTAGACAACAAAATCCTAGATTGTAATAAACTGAAGAAAAAAAAAACGAAAAAAGGAAGAAGAAAACCTGAAAAGAAAAGTAACGTGCAAACAATGAGGTTTGGCTTTCGGTTGAATTATTTATACTCGGTCACCAAAACTAAATTTCGATAAGAGATTACTTTTATTAAGAAACAATATCAATCAATATCTTAAAGGAAAAAAGTTAGGCAAATTATTTTCATAATTTCTTAACAATATATTAGTATTAATTAAAAGATTTTTGATAATAATAGTAGCAACAACTTGATAGTAAGTATTATTAAAGGAATTATCTACGTATTGATATTTTTTCCCCCAAATAATCCTGTGTATATTAAAGGCATACCATTTTTAAGACCATAATATTAATATTAATTTAATGTTTTTTTTACCCCATTAAAATGGATAAAATCTTTGAAATTGTTTTCTGTATCAGATTTATAGATATTCTTGGATTCTTTGATTTTTATCATAAATGTCCGAAATTAATATAGTTTTTTTTTTTATTTTCTAGATTTTTATCATTAATATTTGAAATTACTATGATAATTTTTAAATTTTTTAATATAGTATTATCTGATTTTGTTATTATACTCGAAATGTAAACATTAATTGCGAATATTAATTAATATAGTAAATTTTAGATGTTGTTAGATTTTAATTCAAAATACTCAAAATATAAATATAAATATGATTTCTCGACATCAATTAGATGATACTCTAAACATAAATATTAATTTAAAATATCAACTAAAATAGTAATTTTTAGATGTTATTAGTATTTTTTTTTAGATTTTTTTAGTAATTTAAAATTAGTATAGTCATTTCTAGATTTTTTTTCCTAATAAAAAATTCAAAAAATACAAATGTTATTATTTTATTCCATAAATATGTTGAATTATTTTTTTTTTATTTTAATCATAATGCCAAAATTAAAATAGTAGTTTTCATTACCATTTCCAGAAAATTTTTTCCTTACAAAAGATTTTACAAATTTAAAACTTATTATTTTATAGCATAAATACGTTGAGTTGATTTTTTTTTATTTCAGTCATAAATGTACAAAATTAATATAATATTTTTTAATTATTTTATGGATTTTTTATAATAACTACATGAAATTATAAAAGATTAGTATAGTAATCTTTTTTGTCATTTATATATTTTTTTCTTTTTTTTCCTTACAAAAGATTTTGAAAATATAAATCTCATTAATTTATCCATAAATATGTTGAATTGGTTTTTATTTTATTTTATTCATAAATGTAAGAATTTATATATTATTTTTTTTATTTTCTGGATTTTCTATAACAACTATATGAAATTATAAAAGATTCAAAAAATATAAATTATTTTATTTTATTCCATAAATTTGTTAAATTGATTTTTTTTTATTTTAATCATAAATGTCCGAATTTATTATAGTAGTTTTCTTTATTTTTTGGATTTTCACAGTAAATACACGAAATTAATATAACAATTTTTCTAAATAATGAGGGTCGTCCGTCGCGTGTGTCCCAACTATCCACCCAATCTACACCACACATTGTCAGATCAACGCACCATATCTAACGAAATTTCATCCGACGAATACGAATGGTTTTTCAAAGAGCCAATGAGAGCGCGAGGTTACGCTCACCAGCCAATAGGAGAGAGGGTAAGCTCCACCAATGCTACTTTTATTCTGGAGTGAGGGATGGTATTGAGTTTTTAGGTTGTTGATTAGGAAGATAATATCTATATAAATTTTATATAAGTCTAGTTTTTATCAAAAACAAAGCGTGTGTACACCAGTTCAACCTACTCCAGACGAGTGGGAGGTGAGGTGGGGTGTTCAATTCTCCACCTTAAAACATTCATATTTTTCTTTTATAAACTTTAAAAATTAGGCGAAATTTTTAAAGCTTCATGAAAGATGAGCTTCACATGACCGCTTCGGAGCGAAATGCTGAAATTTGAAGCAAAACGTACGCTCTGAAGCGTAAAGCGTACGCTTCATTAAAGATGCGCTTCACATGACCGCTTCAGAGCGAAATGCTGAAATTTGAAGCGAAGCCTACGCTCCGAAGAGCGAAGCGTACGCTTTTAAAAAGCATGAGCAGTTTCTATGGAATGAACAAATCCTTGCTCCTGTTATGGGCTCAACATACATGAAAAGCGGATGAGCAAACCAACAAATTTGAGGGTTTGTTGAGTGCGGCCGTAGACAAAACGCGCGCTTGATGAACAACACCGCGCGCGGGCAAAGTAAACACGCTCGCGTGTTATCCAAAAACGCCAGTAATTGACATTTGACCGCCCATGGTTTTCTCTCTCAAAATCTCGGTCATTATATTTAGGGTTTATTTTTATTATTTGTTTTATTAGTTAAATAATCAGTGGGCCCAACTCTTATTAGTTTATATTAATAAAGTCACTAGTGGGACCCTAAAATATCAGATTTGTTCGTTTTTCCTTGGTTTCCCATAGGGGTGTACATCGGGTCGGGCAGGCCATCCCAAACCCGATTATAGCACAGGCCAGGCCGGACGGGCTTGTAGTCCTTACTACCCATTAAGTTTAACATGCCAGGTCGGCCCGAGAAATAACAAAAATTGAATGCCCATGGCCCGTCCATACCCGTGAAACAATACAGGCCAGGCCAGGTCGAGACGGGCAGGCCTCGGGCCCAAGAGATAATTCAAAATTTTAAAGTATATATGTTTTTTTTTTTTTTTGGTTTGATGAATGATGATATATCTGTAACTCATTCAAATGATAGTTCAAGCAATTCATATTCATTACTGTGAAATGTAATTCAGAATTTTCTCTGACCCCAATAAATTTTCCACATATGAAATTTAAGTTCTTGAGAAATCCATCACACTAGTAGAAAACTTTATTCGAGGCTATTGGCATCAAACAGCAGGCGGGTGACTAAACAAAGCTACGGGGCAAACAATGTTTGGACTCCAATATTTGAACAAAAACCCGGGTCCGCCCACTTATAATTATCGGGCAGGACGGGCTAGACCATGATAGGATGTCGGGTGCCCATGGTCTCCTGCGGACCCGGGCGGTACATGGCAGGCGGCAGGCTTCCGAGCATTCTGTACACCCCTAGTTTCCCATAGTGCAAAAACGTGTTTGTTCATCCAAATGGCTCAACAATTATTTGAGGCCTTTCACTTTCATCACCCACATACAGTAAATGGATAAGGGGTGTCTAAACTTGGTAAAAGTACTAAAAAAGGAATAAGGAGTTTAGGAATATTATTACCCATGTCCTAGTTTACTTGCCAAATAGAGTTTCTTTAGCAAAAGTGTACTAAAAAATTTCCATATTTCCCACTAAAATTTTCCAATTGTCAAACAAATAATCAATTGGGATTAATAGAGACATTCAGAGACTTTTTATGAAAGAGATTTTGGGTGACTCTCAGTGAGTTTAGAGATTTTGAGAGACTCTCTGGATGATTTTCAAGGAATTATGGTGATTCATTGAGACAATAAAACATATATGAATTTCAGCTTACACACATCGGACAAGCAATATATTTATTTATATTTCAAAATGAATATATGGGTATTTCAATGAAAATGTATTAGTCCATGCATGGCTAACATAAATTGTAACCATTTTGCCAATAAAATCAAAACGAGACGAATTAAAGGGATTTGAATCTCTAATAAACTTATTGGGTTTGCAAGACAACAATTTTTTTTTTTTCATTTTTTACGAATGTAATTATAGCTTATTTGGTTATTGTTTTTAATATTTTGATCCTTAAAGAAAAGAGAAAGAACAAAGTCTCTCAAAATATCACCTGCTTAGGAGAGACTTCATTTTAGCAATTTATGGTATGTTTTGTAATAAAAGTCTCTACAAGTCTCTCAAAGCCATAAGTCATTGATTTCAAATTCTAAATCCAATAACATAAAATTCTGAAGATTTTTAGAAAGTCACTGATAGGTGTCTAAAACACCTTGATATTTATCTATTGTTTATGTTTTCTTTGTTATGTTTTCTTGTAAATTATGTATCTTTTGTTTGATTTTGAGTTTCAGGTACTTTGGAGCAAAAGAAGAGGAAACGTCGCTTAAAAGGGCTAAAGTGTCATTTCATGTGCAACTACTGATGGAGGCGAATTATCTCTCATTATTTACTTTTATTTCTTCTTCTCTGAAAGGCATGTCGGCTTTAGTGATGAAAGTTTTGTTTGAAAAGCATGGCAACCTTAGTGATGAAATTGAAGAAAAGAAGTGAATATGAGAGGTAAGAGATGGCTGCTCGAGAAACTACTAAAAGCACCCGGAAAAGTGTTAAAGGCACCCCCGAAACGTCTTAAGAGTCGATAAAGGCGCTAGGAGGAGTTGATAAAGTCACCCGGGAGTTTTTCACTATATACAGCCAAAAATCATCTTTGTACACCACAAATTGATATTCGCAACCCCAAGAATTGCTAAATGTAGCCCAAATTGCTAAAGGGACACCTCTGCTGGATAAGGGGAGGTCATCTTCTCCATTCAAATTTTGAATTTTGGCGGGAAAAGAGAACCAGAATTAGGGTTGAGGATTTGAAGGTGTTCTACTGAGATTCAATGGCTGAAATTGAATGTGTATCTTCCTTTGAGCTAAACAGGATGGTACTTGTTTTCGTTTTGATCAGAATTGGCTAGGCAACCATGGAAGATGAATCAGAGTTCACAATTTTGGCGGGAAAAAGTGTTCTTCACGAACCAGTTTTAGGTTCGATTTTCCAAGAACTTAGAAGGAGATTCAATCATTGTTTTGACTTGGGTCAACGTTATTAAGCTAAACAGCCTCGGTAAACTGTTTTGATCCGGTTAACTTGGGCTAAATAATCCCGGAGAAGAAAACAGAGCCGGAGAGTACTCGGGATATATTTTCCGAGTTATATATGGGAGATACGTGGAATTGAGAGGAGATCTTCACAGGATTGGTTCAAAACAAAGAATGACGTGTTGTTAGAGCTAAAACGAGAAGCAAATCCTCGTATATTTGATGGTTCCATTAAAACAGGAAAGAAAAAAAGCCGCGACTTGTTGTAGAAGGAAAAGAAAGATTTTCTCGAGTTTTGATTGGTCCTGTGGTGTGTAAAAGGGTCTGTACGAGTTCTAGGAGGAGGACGGATACTTTGGGGAAGAATAGAGAGCTAGAAATCGATAAAATCAAAAGTTAGAAAAAAAATCACCTGCTGCTGCAACTCAAGAACATCAAGAACTTTGAACCACCAAATGCAGTCGCAGAAGCGGTCTTAAAAACAACGACAGAGTTCAGCTTTTATCGCTCTTCAGGCAGTCGAAAAACAAGGACGCCAAGTGACGGTCTTATATTACTGAAAATCATTGTAAGCTTACTTTTATTTTTATCAATACAATGATTAATGAAATTTTCTTCAATTCCGGTTCTATGAGTAGCTACATCTATTTTCTAGGGTTTTGGAGGAAACTATTTTTAATGGGTAATATTTAGTAATTAATTTCTTTGGCATATTTACTCCAAAATTGTGTTTTAATTTGTCTAAAAATTCTCTCTTCTTTACATGCTTCGTAAAAACTGTTTTGGGTAGTTTCTACCGTTCTTTTATAAGAGAAGGAGGATTAGGCCTTAGAATAGTGACTAGAGTCATAAAAAAAAAGAGCTTGTAGTGTTATATTTTCCAAAGCATGAGATTGAGTTCGAAAATTGTTTTGAGTAAAATAGGAGTATTATGCCAAAGTTTTAATTATTGAGTTTACCATCATTAGAAGTAGCGGAATCCAAATCCCTAGACTCATCTCTCCTTGGTAACAAAAATCAATTTTAATTAGTTTGTCTTAGTATTTTCTTTTAATAATCAAAAACCAAATCTTTAAAAAGAGTCCGAGCAACGAATCTGTACTTCCACTTGTAAAACTACATCAGTCACGATCCAATAACAGAGATTGTTTGAGATTTTGAAGAACTCTCCATTGACTAACAAGAGATTTTAGAAGTCTCTAAAATTCTTTCAATATCTCCACAAATCTCAATTGACTAACCCCATGTAAAAATAGGATGTGAAAACTATTATATTAAACAAGTAATTTGGAAAATTTATGGTGCATGTAGAAATAATTTGAACTTTTTAAAAGTTTTTGCAAAATACTATTTTGGCAAGTAAACTAGGACGAAGGTTGTAATTCTTAAGCTTCATCCTTCTAGATTTTAAAACTATTCCAATCCTTTAAAAACTAAAACTCATTCAAATCATTTTCCCCACAAACTAAAATTAAAACATAACTTCATCAATCACAAAGATACCCTTCCAACTCATCAACATGTTTACGGGGTCCAAATTTATGGACACCCAAATTTTCTGGTTGTGGAACTTTTCTGATTCCCTCGTCTGTCATATCAAGAGCTAATAAGACTTTGATGGAACCGTATCCCATTCTTGGGAACCAATGAAGAGCTCCATTACAAAAGACCCCATTTGGTTCTCGGTCGCCGCGTTCGTCGTCAGTGACCTATACATATGGATTATATATTAGTTTTCATCTATTCGACCTGAATGAATATATAGATGTGTTGGAAAATTGGCACCCCGAGCATAGTGGAAATCAGGATCACAAAGGGCAATTGGTGATTTGAACTAAACATGAGAGAAATAATAAGAAAGACAGAAGATAAGAAACACATACACAACCACAACACAAGATATACGTGGTTCATGGATTATATATTAGTTTTCATCTATTCGACCTGAATGAATATATAGATGTGTCGGTAAAATTGGCACCCCGAGCGCAGTGAAAATCAGGATCACAAAGGGCAATTGGTGATTTGAACTAAACATGAGAGAAATAATAAAAGAAACGGAAGATAAGAAGCACATACACAACCACAACACAAGATATACGTGGTTCACCTTTACAATCTACATCCACGGCCAACACCACCAGAAAAACTTCCATTAAATCAAAGACCATTACATGCTCTTTACGCAACCCAAGGCACGACCCAAATAGTTAACAAGACATATACCCGAGAACACCATCGAAGAAACCATAGAAACCAACTCTCTAACAATCGCCAAACCAGCCTCGTGTCTTCTCTTCTACACCTTCTTCACAACTGCTAGTTACATAGGAGAAACATGGAAACACTGGAAACTAGGTTTAGGGAAAAGCCCCAAATCCTAAACAGTAGAACACCAAAATCCTCTCTCTACAAGTTTTTCTCTCACACCGATATTGACCTCCACAGTAGCATGCGATCCTCCCAAACAAAGAGACTAAAATCCTAGGCACAAGGATTTACCACTCTTCTATGTTTGATTGTCTACAACTCTACAATTCTAGACCTATATATATATATATATACATACATAACAAACTTAGCCCTTAGGAAACTTAGCTTTAGGAAAAAGCTAGGTTCCCTAACTTGGCTCTGAAGTTAATTCCTAAACTTTAGGAACAAGTTGGCATCAATATATAGTTTGTCCACAAGTCAAACTGATAACCATCGAGAATACCACAAGATGTGCATTTGAGATCTGTCGTGGGTTGAATCACAGAAATTACGTACACACTTATAATCATCACCGTCTATAAGCATGATCCTAAGGCTAAGTGTGGTATTGCTGCAGCTTTTGTAAAAGCACTTTGCTTGGGTGCGTGCGTTGTCTTGTCGGTGGCCGCAAGAAAAAAGCTTAGACGTTTGGTAAAATATTAATCAAATCTAAAGCTGAGTGAAAAAGCAATCGTTTGGTAAAATATAAAATTCAACCATTGTTGTTGTAGTAAATGACAAAAACAGACATATCTCTGAAAATAGTTATATTCAATTTTATTGGATTTAAAAATAATTAATTTTTTTATTATTAAATATAAATATATATAATATTAAATTTAATTTAGAAATTGTTACTATTATTATGATTGTTAAGAAAAATTGTTTTAGTTAACCATTTATATATATACATAATTTTCAAACAAACAATCAAATTAAAATTAAGTAATTATTTAATATTTATTTTTATTGTTATTATTGACAAATTAAATGAAATGGTATATAAAATAGTTTGAAAATTCAAAAATAATAATATTTAAATAATAAAATATAAGAAATAAATTGTATATAAATTTAAGGGTAACGTTTGTTATATATAAAATAAAATAGGGATAAAAAAAATAAAAACATTAAATTTAGGTGGGCCAAAGTTTATGCTTTTGTAACTTTTTAAAAGCTCATCCTCCCCAACTTTTAAAAGTTGAGGAATTTGGGAAGTGGTTTGGATAAAAATCACTTAAATTTTTTTTTACCATACACCAATTTCAAAAATTATTGACATATATAGGTTTTGAAAGTGCTTTTAGATGCTTCAAAAAAAAAAGTGCTTTTAGAAAAAGAAAAAAAAGAGTATTACCAAACCCAGCCTAAAGCTATTCTTCTTCAGTTTCGGGTTATTATCAGATAGGATGCACCAAAGTTTGCATACACACCTGTATTGAAATGCCTGCCGGACCAAAACCACTCTAAATTAAACTTTAGAAAGACCAACAGAACAAACTTTCCAAACATTGAAGTACTTTCCGGACCAAGACCACTCTAAATTTCTTGTAGTTGATAACAATTCAAAGAACGAAGAACAAGCATACAATGGGTTAAGGAACTTCATATCAACAACTTCATTCAGTAATTCCTCTTTTAGTTTATAATTGATTGCATCTTCTTTGTATTTGTTTTCTTTGCAATACCTTTCTAAGCTTTCAAGTATGAATACAAAATTTTAGTCTTATAAGTCTTCTTTTCCTTTCATAATCATAGTCTATCTTTTCCCCTTAAGCTATGATGTTATTCTTAACAGACCTCAGATGACTTCTCAGCTTCTTAAACTCAACCTATGTTTGCCCATTTGAACATTACTGGTTTCTAACAATTCCTCAAATCTTTTATACCTTGCCTTGTTTCTTCATCTTGTAATTATAGAATTCTCAAATCATTGTTTCTGCATGGTTTTACAACTTTAAAATACTTTTGATTTGCACGGCTCCTTATTTTTGCACAATAATCCCTGTTGATTAATTTAGATTTCCCAGTATAACCATTTCTTATCTTAATTATACAAATCTCCTCAATTCTCATTAAGCCCAATTAAACCAAATCTACCATCTCCTCAAAGCCCATTTAAACTTACCTCAAAACCGAACCTAAACTTTTTCTTTCCTCTCAACTACATAGCACTTTTAAACTAATTTTCCCTTTTCACTATGAATATTATTTCATGGAATTGTCAAGGCATAAACCTCCCACCCTCAATTCAGCATCTGAAAGGACTAGTTACTCTTCACAAGCCTAGCATCCTATTTCTCTCTGAAACCTTAGCTAACGAACAACACATAAGAAGATTAACACAATCCCTTCAATTCAATAACTACTTCAACATACCCAAAATTGGAAGACGAGGAGGACTATGACTAATGTGGGAGGATAACCTAAACATCCAAATATTACTACATTCTCAAAACTTCATCCACACAAAGGTTACACCTCCACTTCCAGAACAACCATGGTTCTTCACGGGTATCTATGGCCCTACACATCCAGATATAAGGAAAAATATGTGGCAAGATTTTCCAACAATCTTCAGCAATATCAATCCATCCATACCATGGCTATTGATAGGAGACTTCAACGACGTTTTAAACCAATACGAAAAAAAAGGAGGAAGACAAGTGAGATATGCTCAATCTCAACCGCTTCTCACTATGATGGACCAGATGGGTTTTATAGATTTAGGATTCTGAGGAGATCCATACACTTGGACAAACAACCAATTGGGGCAAGATAATATCCTAGAAAGATTAGATAGGGCTCTAGCAAACCAACTATGGCGAACGGCAAACCCCCATGCGGCAGTTACTCACCTTCCAAGAATAGCATCTGATCATGCCCCAATACTTCTTCAAAAAAAGCAATGGATTGGCAAGGAACAAAAAACTACAAATTTGAACACCTCTGGCTATCTCATCCCCAACTTAAGCAAATAGTCGAATCAGCTTGGGAACAACAACAAGATAGCGAACCTACACTCAACCTCCAGCTAAAGCTCATTACAACAGGACAAACTCCCTTAGAATGAAACAAAGAAACCTTTGGCCACCTACCAACGAAGATCAACAAATCGTCAACTAAGATAAAGAACGCACAATGTGCATCCCAAACAGGCTCAGATCTAGAACACTGGTTAATTCAAGAAGAACAGATGAGAATAGAACATGAAAAACTATAACAATGTCATGCAACATGCTGGCAACAAAGATCTAGAATTCAATGGCTTCAATCAAGCGATCTCAACACAACCTTTTACCATATTAAAGCTACCATCCACAGAGCTTGCAACAACATACAACAACTACAAGACACACAAAACAACTGGATTACCAAAAAGGAAGACGTTATTCAACTCATTCTTGATCACTATTCTCAGCAATATACGTCCCCACCGACAGAAATAAATGAAGATATTTTTGCAAACATCAGTCCAAGGTTGACTCCTAGACAATTAGACCAACTTACGAAGGAAGTAACTATAGAAGAAATCAAGCAAGCACTTTTCTCCATAAATTCTGAAAGTGCTCCGGGTCCGGATGGCTATACAAGTAAGTTTTTTAAAGTTTTCTGGGAAACAACCCACCCTCAATTGATAGCAATGGTTAGAGCTTTTTTTAATAATCTTAATATGCACCCTCTCATGAATCACACAAACATAACACTAATACCTAAAGTAGACCACCCTTCAAAACCTTCACAATACAGACCGATAGGACTCTGTAACGTCACATATAAAATCATCTAAAAAAATATTAGTCAACCGAATTAGACATATTCTCCCCTTTCTAATAAGCCCTTTCCAGAGCGCTTTTATCCCACAAAGATCAATTCACGACAATATAACGATGGCTGGGAAACTCTTCCATATTATCAGAACCTCAAAACCCACCAAAGATCCAAAAATAGCTCTAAAATTAGACATCCAAAAAGCCTATGACAGCCTAGATTGGGGATTCATCAAAACTTCATTTACAAAACTCGGATTCCCATCAGCCTTTATAGACTACATTATGCTATGCGTCACAATAGTTACTTACTCCATCAAAATAAATGGTACACCCCATGGATGCATAACACCAAGTAGAGGTATTAGACAAGGAGACCCACTTTCGGCCTATATTTTTATCATATGTGCTGAAATCCTATCTACAAACCTGGGAAACCTTCAAAACCAAAAATTAGTTCCAGGACTTAACATATCACAAAAAGCACCTCCCATAATTCATTTAATGTATGCGGATGATCTTCTGATCACGTATTCATATCAGAGCAACCAACACCTTAAAACCCTACTCCAAGCCTATAGTTCTTCTGCAGGGCAAGTAATTAATACTTCCAAATCAGTAATCATTCATCACCCTAATTTAAACCCAATCAAAATAAATTATCTTCAACAATTCTTTAATATGCTAACTTCTTCAAAACCTCCAACCTATCTAGGCATACAGTTTAAACAGGGAAGAGAATCCAATTGAACTTTCGCTCCCCTTCTATAAAGATTAGCCAGAAAAGCAAAAGGATGGATAAAAAAATGCCTAACGCCAGCAGGAAGACTCGTTCTCATCAAAACCTCCCTAACCCCACCTCACATCACATAATGCAAACACAAAACCTACCCATAAATATACACAAACAAATAGATCCTATAACCAGGAATTTTTTTTGGGACATGACTCAACAACCAAAAAACTCCACCCTATAGGATGGGATAAAGCAACAAAACCAATAACCGAAGGAGGATTAGGAATAAGGAAAAACGCTGATCATAATAAAGCCCTTCTCATGAAGAGAATTTGGAATTTGCATGAACAACCTAACTCTATATGCGTAAGTCTATTCAGTGCAAAATACTTTAATGAACAACCAATTCTACAAGGAAACATCTCCATTCCTTCCTCTTTCAGCCCTCAATGGAGACAACTCGCATCAATTATCCCTACCATGCAAAATTTAATTTTCCATCGTATTGGAAATGGGTTATCAACACCAATAGAAGTTAATTGGATTCCACACTCTCCAAATATAGATCCAACACATTACTACCCAATCCAAATGGTAGCAGATATCATCGACCCAATCTCACACTCCTGGAATCATGATAAATTGAACACCTTTCCCAATCAAATATTCCAAAAAATCATCAACATCCACCTTCCACAAAATAATACCCCAGATAAAATTATCTGGCCACACTCAAAATCTGGAAGCTACACCACATCTTCAGGATACAAATGTCTAACCCATGGTCAACCAACCCACACACCTCTACAGCCTACCAAATTCTTGTGGAAACCATGTCCACCAAAAATTCGGATTTTCTTGTGGAAAGCCATCAATGAAGGATTACCAACCTTCTCTCTCTTACATCGAATCCATTTGACCAACTCAGACATATGCCCGAGATGCAATACTGACACGGAATTAGCAAGCCACCTTTTAATTCACTGTCCAACAGCAGCCACTTCCTGGAACAACTTATTTAATCAACTTACAAATTCACCAAACACCAACCATACCCAGACCTTCACCTTAACTCCACAAACAACTATATCCAAAATCCTGCAACAACCAACATCAACTTCGACAATATCATCCTTCTGTTTTCTATTATGGACCATATGGCTATCCAGAAATGATCTAATTTACCAACAAAAACAAACGACGTCAGAAGAAATCCTAGCCTGGGCACAAAAAATACAACAAGAATATTCATGGGCACAACACGCTTCACCACCAATCATACCAGGAGCTACACCAACAGTCAACCACCCAATAACAGATAAAAGGATAGCAATAATATCGGTAGGTTGGTCCGTCCCGAATATCAACTGGATTAAAATCAACACGGATGGAGCAGCCAGGGGCCACCCGGGATTTACAGGGGCGGGATTTGTCTGTAGAGACTGATGCACGAACAATAATAGCTATGGCTCAACCTCTAGGAATTACGACTGTACTAACTGCAGAAACTTGGGCCTTACTATTGGCGTCAAGAACAGCAACAGAGAGACAATGGCCTAGAATTCTCTTTGAAACAGATTTGAAGAACCTCCTGCGTTTCATTACATCAACTACCACACCACTTTGGCACAAAATAGAAATGATTGAAGAAATAAAAAAATAGACTTAGGCAAATCCCGCAAGTTGCTATACAATACATTACAGGGAAGGAAATCAAGCGCTGGAAGGATTGGCAAATCATGCAGCAGATGGAAGCCAAACAGGAAACTATTCAACCAAAATCTGGGACCAGACAATCCCATCTTTTATCAGCCACATTTTATTTCAAGACTCTGTGGGTACCACATACGACATACCCACGACAAGTTGTAATCTAAGGTTTCTTTAATAAATATATGCTTCAACAAAAAAATAAATCAACAACATCATTATAAATGCCAATGATGAGAACGTGTTGGCAGTACAAATACAACCTAGTAAGCGACATCAAATATAATCAGTTTCTGGCCAATTCCAGAACGGTATCTCCCTCCAATAACGTGAGGCATATGTTTGGTATATTGAATAAAGAATTGGATATTCCCATACTTGTTTTGAAAATCCACATTGCAAAATTGATGCGCACTGTATTCAGGGAAACCCTCTTATGCAAGTTTTCATAGACTATCCAACTGAAACCGCCACAAGAAAAACTAATGTTATTCTTCATGCAATAACCAGGTTTTCTTCTTTGGGAAGTTGACAAAGAGAATGGCAGAATCTGCATGCAATGGATCTGAAATTTGGAAGCCACGCTGTCTTGTGGGCTATTTGGCTCGAATGAAATGCGCAATCTTTCAATAAAATGGCTTGGAGAGTGGATGAAGTCATAGATGAGGATAAAATCCTTGCTTCAAGCTAGTCCTCAGAGTTTCCTACCTAGATGACCATTGGTTTTGTGTAATGTCCAAATCATAGGACAAGGATCGATGTTCTTAATTTATCATTTGATAGCTATATCATGACTGTGTAGAAAAACAACTAATTTTATTTTTATCAGATGTACCCAAAGAATACAGAAACATATATAAACATCATAAGAAATCTAGTGTAGGTAAAGAACTAAAGCGTGAAACAAAGCAAGAGCATATGGGAAAACTCAAGCATAGATCATAGGTTCAAGTCATGCTCTATCATACTTAGAGAACCTCAATTGCACCAAACTTTTGAATGGATACCAACCCAGAAATCAAGCGGCCAAGATTTTTTTGTTTTATATGTAATTGCATCCTTGCAAAGGTATATGTGTCCCTCTTTATTACAGAATCAAATTTAAGCTATTTCACTTTTTGAGATAACAGAATAACACAAAAAGAAAATATCCCACAATCAATTAAAAAACCATGAATCAAGATTAACTAAAAGTGTAAAGGAATTCAAACAAAATGAAGAGATCAGTACATTAGATATTCTTCTGAGAGGAAAAATCATAATGCAATTTTTAAGTGTTAAAATTTCCTCCAACATATGCAAGTGCAACCGCCTTTTTCCTGTAGTTCCTCAAAATGCAAAGACCAAACGGAAAAGGATAAGAGCTATTAGAGATCCGATCATGTACTCAGTGTTGTTTTTCTGTATTTTAGCTCCAACTGTGCTTTGAAAGCTTCGGTTTTCTGTTTCTCTTAATACACATTGTGCTTCTCTTAATGCACATTGTGCTTCTCTTTCTGCAACTTGGCCTTCATAAACTCAGAAGCAAGAAACTATGATTTAGAAACATCACCCATTCCACGTATGTATCCCTTTCAATCAACGCCAAATATCTATCCATATATATATGAAGTATTCAAATTCATAGAAATCCAGTTAAACAATGAATGTAACACAAGGGCATATTTTAAACTATTGTGCATATGCGATTGATTCTGAGATGGCAATGTGATTATAAGCGACGAAAAACAATTGCGAACCAAATCAGTAAGCATTACTATAAGAAAACAACGTAATAATCAATATAAATATTCAAGAAGTAAAGAGATTCATGTAATAACAAATTCATCACTAACCTCGGTAATAGTGTCGATGCCCAAACCCTTATGTGCTGGGGGATCTTTATCATATGTTTCCTTCATTAATGCCTACACATCAACAGAAGCCAACAAAAGTCGAGATTTAATTGATATCACCAATATCAATAAAATATAAATGACAGGAGAACTTACCAGTTTTGCAGCTTCCAGTGATTTAGAAGATGAGGGATTATCATGTAAGGGAACTCTATGTGTTTTCAGAAACACATCTGGCCTACATATCTCACCAGTGGGACTTTCCTTTTCCTGTGACAACACAATGCATTAAATACTTGCAAAATTTTGCATCACAAGACAACATCTGTAAGACATTATAAAAAATAGGTTTACCGACAGATAAGTGCATTAAATCCTATTAGCTGATAAGTAATTATCCTATAGCATGCCTTATAATTAATCTAACCAACAGCTGGGTTTGTTCAGCTAATATTGCGCTTTAAAAACCAAATGGATTGTCACTAATAAGAGCATCTCCAATGCTAGAGGTCAAGGTCATCCTATGTGGATGTCTTATTTATACCTTTTGGTTGTGGGTCATTTACTATAGGACAAAAACTAATAAAGAGAAAGGCTCACTACCTAAAATCCATCTCCAATCCCCAAGGTCCTATCTTACACTTTTTGTCTAAATCTAAACACAAAAGATGATGTGGACTTATGACCCAAGGTCATGAAGAAAGTCTTATTTAGACTTTCTCCTTTACCCCAACTTTAGCCATGTTATCTTACTTATGACCCTCACCTTTGCATTGGAGATGAAACTTTGGTGAAAAAAATATTAAATCATATGTGTCATGCTAATTTAAGACCTCTACCCCTTGCATTGGAGATTCTCTAAGTGACCTTTCAGGAGGAAGCAATAATGCACGGAATGAACAAGAACCAAAGAAACTAGTACAAACAAGGACTCATGGCGAACCAAAGACTTCTCATGCTATCCAATTAGCGAAAAAAATGAAATAACATAAGAATAATATCTTAAAATGCAATATAGTGTTAAGAATTTACCATTTAAATCCACCTTGTAGGGACACCTTTCCTATCACCTATATATTGAGCCTTCACTTGTGATCGTGCTTTATTCGATGCTTGTTCGGAATATTTTTAAAATTTTTCTTCAGCGACTTTATTAATAAACTTCTCCCAATCACCTTTCTTACAGTATGTGGGCAACTTCCTTTTCGATTCTTGCATAGTTATAACATCCTTGACTAATAGTTCTTTTGTTGATTTTTCTGTTCTCCATGCACTGTTTGCTTTTGTTAAAACATATTTCTTATGGATATTGGTTACCTGATACGTACTCTGTAATACAAAGAAAAAGAGGCACTCAAAACTCCAGTATCGACATAATGCGGTGTAAGCCTTTAATTTCAGCACTTGGTAAGATTATAGAAAGCAAGGAAAATATAGAATGACATATGCACGTAAGCTTAACGGGAAAAAAGCCAACTTGACTCACTTGAACAGAGTTCCAAATGTCTTTGCTGTATTCTTCGGGGGGAACTTTGTCCAAGTATTATACCCCAATCCTATTTGTGACCTTGTAATCTCTCCAATCCAGGTTCCAAATTGTGATGGCCCATTCCATTGCCCATGCTCATTAAAGAATACTGGCAATCGCTCATCTAGGTTGGAAATACCAAAATTAGCACAAGTAATGAATCATATGTGAAGAATTTATTTGAAAGAACAAAACTTACTACTCCCTCCGTGCCACATGTATAGGCGGATAGTTAAAATCACTTAGATTAAGAATTCTCTTTTAATTTCATAAATATTCATGACTTTTTCTGTTTTACCCTTTATTATATTCCCTATGCTAGAGACAAACTCAATTGTGAGGATGACCAAGCAACATAAATAAGGGTAAAATGGTTAAGAACCATCTTGAAATTGCCACTCCGCCTATCTAATGGTACTAAGGAAAATGCAATATTCCACCTATATAATAGGTACGGAGGGAGTTGAAATAAATAAATTGCAGTTAATATAACTTAAAAACTATAGAAATCAATGAACATATATCTAACATTACCATTAAAATTTTCATGAATGTTTTCATTTTCATTATCTTGTGAATTAAGAGCATAGTCTGATCCATGGATTAACACAGTTCCATCTGGTTGGTCCCTAAAATATGTTCAGCATGACTTGATTCAGACACCATGGGGCTGCGTCTAGGAGACGAGGTAGACCAGTGGTCGTACTCCCACCAGTCATCTGAAACATCAACATCAACAAACCGATTGAATAAGCAAAACGGCCTATATATCAAGCAAAGTAATCGCATTAAAATAGTTCAATACAATTATATTATTATCGATAACTAACAATGCTGCTTGAATCCAGGATGTTAAACAAGGTTAACTAATGTACTAAACACCACAGAACATTACTAGATGCTATGCACCCTTGCTATCTGTACTTAGGCAGCTAATAGAAAATCAAGAACTCTATGACAGTCATGCTATTTTTCATTTTGGCAGATCTTATTTATTCCTTTTTTTGAGTTAGACCGCCGTCATTGAAAAGTATGTTTTTCCTATCAGGTTTGTTGTCTCTGACCAGAAGTGCTGGGATTATGTAAGCCGCCATTAGGAGAAACTACGAATCAAGATCGATCTAAAGTGTAAAGAAAATCAAATAAAATAAAATGATTGATTAGTACTTACATATTCTTTTGAGAGGAAATACAATCATGCTATTTTTCAGCCTTTGTGTGAGGGTTCCTCCACCAGAATCCCATACAAAACCAGATTCCCATCGATAACCCATTATTTTCTTTTCCACCTACAACAGAGAATATAGGTGTTAAGAGAGAGGCATGTACGTATGGATCTCTGGACTTTTGGAGGGTTTGGAGAAGTGGAGAAAAAGATAGCTGCCTAGGGTTTTATGGGATTGTGGTTTAATCCGAAACGTCGATATTTTTTTCATCGTCGGCTATTAATGCAACTTTATTCCAGTCGAGTGTCGGGGCCTGTTTGGATGATGTTCAGAATTAGGACTAGTCAATGTGCCAAAATTCATGTCAGAGCCACAACTACATTATAAATGGTGACCACTTGCTGGCAGCACAACTTGTAACTGCTGCTAACGAACATAATCGGAAGTTGCGGTACAACCTAGTAATATTATAGACAACAAAAACTCTCTTGCTGCAGTGTTTGCATGCACCAAAAAAGGAAGTAAACAACAGGGCGGATTATGTATGCTCGAAAAACTAATAGGCCGCAGGTTGTTTAGGAGACACCTGACCTTCATCCATCTTGTCCTTTTCCTTCTTTACAGAGGGATTGACTCCCAACTGAGTTTAAAATATGACTTCACATCACAGACATGTATAGGGCGATGCTGTTTGTTATAGGCAAGACATTCAGTTTTTATCTTGTTTATCATTACTTTGAACCAAGGCATTTTTGGAAAATTATTCTGATAATTACAGGTAAGACGTTGTTTCATCCGGAATGCAGTATTTAACCCAGACTATAAGGAATCGGCTTGGGCGCAAGAGACTAATTTATTCCACTAACTCATGAACACATTATTAAGCAACACAGCTAGTTGATAAGCCGATGAAATACAAACATCTTCTATGCAATTGAAAAAACATACTATTATTAAGGAACACAGCTGTTGCACATTACAAAGAACTTCGATTTAAAATTTTCCTGTGCTTTGAGTACCTGCTGCTTGACCACCTTATGAAGTATGCTGGGTTCGTGACTTGATGAACTCATCTATCCGAGATTTCAGTTGAATATTGGGAATGAGCATATCTTGGGTAAGATGTGAACGGTTGAACGGATCAGAGGTGTCACTAAGAAGATGCCTTTCGATGACCAAACGATCGACTGTAACATTAGAAGACGGAAGAGTCACTGGATCTTTCATCAGTGTGCACTGGATTGGGTCTAAAAACTCATCTGGTATCTCCCCCAGGGACTCTTCTGCATCCATTGCCTCTGAAGCTACAAGTTTGACTTTGGCACCAAGGTGAACAAACTCCTGCAGTTCTATCTCATTTCCATCTTCACCTATTTTAGGTATTTTCGCTACCTCGGTAAATAATTTATCACTATATGACCGACCATCCTTACAAATTGCAGCAGCAAAAGTATTTTCCTTATCTTCCCTCGCTATATGAACGTAAATACTAATAATCTTCTTTAGTAATGTCTTCGGTTCGAAACCATAGTATTCGGCATCTTTAAGGTGAAGAGATTTCCGTTTAGGGCCGACAAGTTGCACCAGGAAGTAATTCAGCATATTGGCTATTCTGTCAACCATCTGTGGAAGAAGAAAGGGAGCAGTAATCTGCTCAGAAGTGAATGCTAGCATGTTGATATCTTCAACCGCTAACCCTATGAAGTCCCTGACTTTATTTTCTTGAGAAAGGAATTCATCACTCCTGTCTTCCGTCTCTTTTGATTCCATTTCTTTTAGTTCACGAATTTTATTGAACCCTTCGTCTAGAAGATATATGCTGTCGGTTATTAGGAAATTCAAAAAGTTCAAATAAACTCCTTTCTCCTCTTTTTTGGCAAATTTCGTCCATGCATCCCGATGGCTTGGTTCTCTCCACAAGTACTTGAGAATGTTTGTAGTCTCATGACGCAACATGAATTTCTCTAAAAACTGAGTATCCGAACCAGTAAGCTCAATGTCGACATAGAACTTCAAAATAGACTCAACGAGATACTGACCAAGAGATAACTCATGGTCGTGAAAAGGGGAAAAAACCGTTGAATCTGAATCGGTTTTCTTGGGAAAACAGTTCAAAACTGTTACCATCTTGGCTCTGAGATAAGGGTTCCTGACATGATTGGGACTTGCTATGAACATAATAATGAAGTTCGTAAAATCGTTTAGCACGACGGGATCCAGTTTCTCAGGTATAATCTCGGAGGCAAATAAGAGAAACTCCATTGCATCATCAACAAACTGCTCAGGCATACAACCAAACTCCATAGGGCAACTTGATGGCAAAGGCATTTTAAACCCGCCAACAGAATCTACCAACCAAACGATCATCAACCGGTAGAAAGACAATGCACGCTGAATATGATAATCCTCCAACAAATGAGATTCATAAATCCAGTTCGCGATAGAAAGCAATTCAGTTATTTTACTGAGGCGTGCTATCTCCTCTTTGAAATATTTACAGGGAGGCTGCTCCTTCATTTTGGAAAGTGCATTTGTACTCTCCGACAAGTCTCTTCTAAGACCTCTGTACTCAGACATGACTTTAAGTAAACCCAAGTTAAGGACCCTAGCAGTCATAAAAAAACACTCACATATAAAACTATACTGACAATTCCCGGACTTCAATTTATTTTCATCAGCCCACTCCCCACTTTCTTCTGATGATGCATGGAGAGTAGTTAATGCTCTCAAGTCCAGACGAGTACTATTGGACACATATTTCGCATCGATCTTGTCCCTCTTTGTAAAATCGGTTAAAAACGGCATACAAAGGCGGAGCAGCACTACACTGAGATTAAAAAACGTACCTGAACTTGCACAAGTAGCAGTTTCTACGTGCATATGCGCCCTAGAAGAATTCTTCTCGATGACATTCCCGATATACTCCAGAACACATTCGCGTGTATCTTCATTGCATTTCAGCAAGTACAAAAGAACTTCCACCAGTCCATCATATAAAGCATTCATGGGTAAGAGTGTAGATGAATATGAAGAACATAGGATCTTATCAAATACATGCTTGGTCGCAGCCGAGTCAGGTAGAGCACTAATATGGAAAAAAGAACCCAGTACACTCTCTTTCTCAATTACGCGCCCATTCACATCTTCACCTTTAGGTAACCACAATGGGTGATTTACCAACGCTTTTCCGCCATTCGGAAAACAAACTAACATCTTTAAAGCCTTTAACGGTTGAACAAAATTTCCAGTTGGCGAATCATTAACTTTACTTATCTCATGATTCAAACTATCATACAAATCTTTAAAAATTGGAGCCATACTATCATAATCATCTGTAAAAAACTCATTCAAAAATTGGTTTCCACATGCCGTGTTGTTTTCTGAAACTGCAGAAAAGATTATCGGCAATAAGGCAGGACCTGCTGACATTTTTTCACCGTGAGGAAACATATCCGGGTTATGTAAGTAAATCCGGCAATATTTAGCAGCCAGTTTCTTAGCTGGTTTTATAACACCATTCAGTAAAGAAGACTGCAGATCGACATCCTTCATATTAGTAATAATCTTCTTACCTTCTTCAAAAGCGCGACCGTAACATCCTGTAAGATATTGAAACAGCGATTCACCACTAAACTGACCTGAAAGTCTGCCAACAAGAAGAACTGATTCCATCAAATCACGGTTCAAAAGAAGTGACTTGCCTTCGCGGAGATTTTCAGCTGCCATCTTCTCTAAATACATCACTTGTTTGTTATCCGTATTTGTTAACGTGACTAAGAAGATTCTTTGGATTAGAACATCTTCTATCAATTCCGGGGATCGCTTCCGCTTTCCTGTAGCCATATCAACTGGTATATTACTATCTAGGTTTTCAACTTCAAACAATGGGTTACTGTCTGAATTCTCGTCTGTGAAAAAAACATATGATCGTAGACTATGGCTATATATGTGGATCATTAACTGGGTTCAGAATCATCATATAAGTATGTGTTATGGGGGATACAGAACCTAAGACTTAAACCGGAAGGGACTAGGAAGTACGGACACCCAGTTAACCAGGGTGGACTATTACTTTTTTTTTTTTTTCCTCTGATGGAGGTAGGGCCGCACCAGATCCGCCCATCATACCCAAACCCGCCCGTACCCGCTAAACCTGTGGGTTTTTAATCTGTACCCGCCCGTTGTAGGTTCGGGGTTGGTTATGAAAATAAAAACCCGCTGTCTATGGGTGCGAGGTTGGTTTTAGCTAATACCCGCCCAAACCCGCCCGAAAAACCCGCTAAATATACACCATTGATAAAACTAATCGAAGTCATTGATCCTTGATCCTTGAGGATGCTAGGAGGAGAGACTTGAAGATGATAGAAGAGACATGAGTCACTTATTGTTAGTCTGGCTACTTTTATTGTTTTAAGTTTTAATCTGTACTTTAAAGTAGTCGTATTGTTTAAACTTTAAACTTGTTGTTATTGGAAGTACTAGTGTAGTACTAGTGTATTATGTACACTATAGTACTTCTTTAAGCTTAACAATGAAAACTTATGTGGTTATGTTTATGGTTTGTTTTTTTAAGTTATCAAGAACTTAAGTAAGTAGTTTATTTAAACTTTAAAACATGTGTGTGAATGATTATTGAATATAAAGCGGGTTTAAACCCAAACCCGCCCAACCCGTAGAGGGCGAGTAACAAACCCGCCCGCTGTTTGTGCGTGCGGGGTTAGTTATGAAAATAAAAACCCGCAGTCTGTGGGTGCGAGGTTGGTTTTAGCTAATACCCGCCCAAACCCTCCCATGTACAGCCCTAGATGGAGGGTGAGCATTAGGATCCAATCTGTGGATTCGTTTCGTCCCATCCATGGTTTGTGGGGACAGAGCTTCTCTATAGACCGAGAGAAAAAAACCGCCCCTCATTGTTTTTTCTACTTTTTTTTTTATTTGTGGGTCCCAGTGGGCCCAACCCCTCGTGAGACGTGCAAGGGTGGTTTGTGTGTGGCGGTTTTCACCTGGTTTTTTTTTCTCGGTCTGCAAAGACTTTTTGTTGTGGGGATGTCCAGTGTGTGCACTAACATACCTGGCACGAGTATAATTTGTGGGATCTAGCGGATTCCTGACTAGGTTCGAATGGTGTTTTAAAAATCCATTGGACATACACACCCCATTACGTTATACACAGGGGCGGAATCAGTCAACGTGTCGGGCTGTACGCTTGCACTTTAAAGCATACTTTTAGCCCAATAAAAAAAATTGGTCTATTTTTATGCCTTTTGTACCCCTGAAATAACTTTTATACCCAGAGCAAACTTTTACAACCCAACATGGAAATTTTGGCTTCGCTTATGAATATACATGAAATTTTCGGAAAATATAGGAATGTATGCGATTTATATTTAACATATCTCTTCATCATTTAATTCAGTTGAAATTTTAGGGTTTCAACTTGAGAGAAGAATAAGCAAATCAGGTATAACTGCATTTGGTATTTTGTAATTGTTAATTATTGGGGTTATGAATTGTAGTATTTATAGTTAATTCAAAAGGCAAGAAAAATGTTCAAACACATTATACTTTTTAGCTAGACAATGCCTACGCAATTGACAAGTTAATTCAAAAGGCAAGAAAACTCATTTTAATTCTGCATGCGTTTAATTGGCAAGTTTCATACAACTTGTACAACAATAGAAAATATCAGTGTGAGTGATCCAAATGTGACATGTGGTGTTGGTCAAGCACAAAGTACTTTAATACAAATGTGTTGCATTTTATATATGAGATAATGGGAACGACTGAAATACTATGTCAAGGCTTTCAAAAGAAAACGCAAGACATTGTTAATGTCATGGCTCTAATTTCAAACACCAAGTGTTTACTCACAAAATTAAGAGAAGATGGTTGGAGACATTTTATCGAGACGGTGTGCCTATTTTATGTTAACCATTATATGGAAATTCCTAATATGGGGGATTGTTATTTGGTAGGTACACGTCGTTCTTGCCAACAATATGATAACATCATTGTGGATCATCATTATCACGTCGACATTTTTAATGCCACTATTGATTTTCAGTTGAAAGAGTTAAATAGAAGATTTCCTGAAGATACAATAGAATTGTTGGTTCTTTCATCATGTTTGGATCCTTGAGAATTTGTTTTCATTTCAACCAATCGAAGGACTTCCAAATAATGTTGACTTGAATTTACTATGTAAAAACATCTAATGCACAGCTTTACTGTTACAAGGATTGGCCGTTGTTATGAATGTTGACAAATTGAACCACCCGACATATGACCAGCATGAAAACGGAGTCAAAACCAAAGCAGTTAAATTCCTTTCTCGTGAAAAGAGCAACGTGTTCGGATTTTGAACTCAGAAAAACTTGGCGTGATACACCAAGAATAAATCGTCCCTTAATACATTCAGTTAAAGCTCATGTTTGGTTATCGTCATTTTTCTATCATTCATTTAGTTTTTTCTTGACATTGAATGAGGGTAGCAGGAGTAGCGGTGATAGGAATAAAATAGCGCCTTTGTTAATTACTGCTTCTGCTTCTTAGATTTCAGTAAGACATAAACATGGCTTTTGTGAACGAATTAACTGGGTTAAATCACTTACATGATGATTGCAATTTACTTACCAAATGAAATTTATTGCTAATAATGTGGAACGTTTGAATGTTGGTGCAGCCCTGGAGTTTGGTTTACCCACCAACTTGTGAGCATATCTGGACTCCCTTGGGCCATGTACAATGCAGCCAATGTTTCCACGGAGGATCATCCATTAAAAAAGGAGGTTACAGCGTGTCCATTAACCCAACTTAAACAGATTCCAAATCCCCGGGAAATAAACATAAGACGACTAAATTGTATAAAATCTTATGAAAAATGGAATTCACATTGGATAAGCGCAAAAAAGGTTGAGCTCCGCCCGACGACTAAATTGTACCTGCCGTCTCTACAGAAATATCAAGTTGGTATGTAAATGACGAAGAATGTTGCATATCATCCTTGTCGACCTTGATTTCTTAAGACATTCAAATGATCCCTGCCCACATTCAAGGATAGTGGATATTCAGTGGCTGTTCTTAAATGTACAACCTCTACTAAATATTGCCAGTTGGTTAAGGAAAAGAATAACCTGCCAATGAGACAAAGTAATACCTGCACAACTCTGTAAACAATAGAGAGGAGACTAAATGCCTAAAATAGAAAACCCTCTAACCTAAACCCATGAGCGCAGATCGGAGCAGATCTCCTCAATCTTTAATCTCATCTCCTGCCTTTCTGTTTTCCTCTGCTTGTCGAGGCTTAGATTAGATTTTTTCAGCATGTAACTTAGATCTTTCTTTTAGAGCTTGTTTTTCTGTTGTCTATTCTTTTCGTTCTTTAGATTTGGTTTTTGTTTACTAAGAACTTTAACTGATTTGCTTCGATCTATCGAAGTATTTGAGGTTTAGTTCTGATTTATTTTCAGCAGTGGGTTTGTTTCTTTTTGATTTCGGGTTTGAATCATAGTTACTGGTGATTTATTTGAACTTTTCCTTTGGGTTCTAATCAAATTTGGTGTGGATCTGTCTAGGATTTTTCTTTTTCTGTCTCTTTTTTCTTTTAGGATCTTCGATTTTAGGAAACTTGTTAGAGTATCACTTGGCTATGAGATCTATTTTGATGAAGTTTCTACACGCAGATGGTCAAGTTCTATCCAATAGAACACAAGTCACAACAACACCAACTTCAATGAGATCAGATACTCCTTCAGCATCAACTCCAAAGACTCCAAAGATTCAGGCAACAACATTGACACAAAAGACTCCAGCAACATTGACACAAAAGACTCCAGCAACATTCTCACAAAAGACACCAGTGAGAAGGAGAATCTTCTTAGTCACGTTAGTCACAAAAGACTCCAGCAACATTTATCTTCTTCTCTTATTCCAGTAGTGTCAGGGCATGTTTGGAATCATGCCAAATGAATGTCAGAAGAAGAACGCAAGTTGTAACTGCTGCTACTGCTGCACGGAAGATTATTTAGCAAGTATGAATGTGGGCTTAAGAAACCACCTGACTTCCATCTTGTACAGTTTTCAATCAAATGATTCCGTATCCACTCAGCAAATCAGCCAGAACTTCACGACGGCTTGGGCACAAGAGACTAATTGATTCCATTAACTCATGAACACATTATTAAGATAGAATAGCAACTCAGCTAGTAGATCTGTCGGATGAAATACAAACATTTTCTATGCAATTAAAAACAAAACAATGAAGCAAATAAAAGCTGAATCTGATTAAAAAATATGTAAGAATTGTTGCACATTACAAAGAACTTCGATATAAAATTTTCCTGTGCTTTGAGTATTGTTGTTTGAACTTTATGAAGTATGCTGGGTTCGGGACTTGATGAACTCATCTATTTGAGATTTCAGTTGAGCATCGGGAATGAGCATATCTTGGGTAAGATGTGAACGGTTGAACGGATCTTTGGTGTCACTGAGAAGATGCCTTTCGATAACCGAACGGTCGACTGTAACTTTAGAAGAAGGAAGAGTCACTGGATCTTTCATCAGTGTGCACTGGATTGGGTCTAAGAACTCATCTGGTATCTCCCCCAGGGCCGCTTCTGCATCCATTTCCGCTGAAGCTAAAAGTTTGACTTTGGCAGCAAGGTTGGCAAACTCTTGCAGTTCTATTTGGTTTCCATCTTCACCAATATTACGTACTTTTGCTACCTCAGAAAATAATTTATCGCTATAAGATCGACCATCCTTACAAATTGCAGCAGCAAAAGTGTTTTCCTTATCATCCCTGGCTATATGAACGTAAATGCTAATAATCTTCTTTAGTAATATCATCCGTTCGAACCCATATTTTTCAGCACTCTCAACGTTAAGAGAGATCCGTTTAGGCCCGACTAGCTGCACCAAGAAATAATTCAGCATATTAGATATTCTGTCAACCATCTGGGGAAGAAGAAAGGGCGCAGTAATCTGCTCAGAAGTGAATGCTAGCATGTTGATATCTTCCAACGCTAACGTCATGTACTGCCTGACTTCATTTTCCTCCCGAGAATCGACTTTCCTCTCCTTTTCCGTTTCTTGAAGTTTCCGAATTTTATTGAATCCTTCGTCCTGAAGATATATGCTATCGTTTATTAGGAAATTCAAAAAGTTCAAATAAACACCCTTCTCCTCTTTGGCAAATTTCTTCCATGCATCCAGATGGCTTGGTTCTCTCCACAAGTACTTCAGATGTTGTGCGATTTCATTACGTATGTAGAATTTCTCTGAAAATTGAGTAGACTCAATGTCGACATATAACTTCAACACAGATTCAACCAGATACTGACCAAGAGCTAATCGATAGCCTTGAAAAGGGGAAACAAGAGCTACTTGATGGCCTTGAAAAGGGGTAACTGCTGTGTCTGAATCACTTCTCTTGGGCGTCCAATAGTTCAAGACTTTAACCATCTTGGTTCTGAGATAAGGGTTTCTGATATAATTCGGACGTCCGATGAACATGATAATGAAGTTCATAAAATCGTTCAGCAAGAATGGATCCAATCTCTCACGTACAACTTCAGACGCAAATATAAACAACTCCATTGCATCATCAACAAAGTGTTCAGGCATACCACCAAACTCCATAGGGCAAATCGATGGCAAAGGCATTTTAAACCCGCCAACAGAATCTACTAACCGAACAATCATCAACCGGTAGAAAGACAAGGCCTGCTGAATATTATTATCTAACTGAAACTCATAACTCGACCTTTCATTAGATAGCAAATCAATTATTTCATTGAGGCGTGCTGTCTCGTCTTGGAAATAAGGAGAGGTACGTTCCTTCTGCTGTTCGGAAAGAAGATTTTCATACGTCGACAAGTCTCTAGTAAGATTGTTGCACTCATTTATACCTTTGAGTAAACCCAAGTTAAGGACCCTAGCGGTCATAAAGAAACACTCGCATATAAAACTATACTGACTACTCCCAGACTTGAACTTATTTTCATCAGCCCATGCCGCAATTTCTTCTTCGGATGCATGAAGACTAGTTAGTCTTCTCAAGTTCAGATGAGTACCATTATACACATATCTCGCGTCTATCTTGTCAATCTTTTTTAACTCGTTTATGAAAGGGTTGCTAAGCCGGAGCATCACTACACTGAGATTAACAAACATACCTGAACTTGCACAAGTTACCTTATCAATGTTCATGTGCGCCCTAGAAGAATTTTTCTCGATGACATCGCCAATATACTCCAGAACACGCTCTCGTGTGTCTTTATTATTCAGCAAGCATAAAAGAACGTCTTCAAGCCCGTCGTATAAGTTACTCAAAATTGCGGGTAAGTTTATAGAAGAAACATCATATAGGTGAGATGTTGACGATTTTGAGGAACCTACGAGCTGATCATCAAGCTTCCCCCCAATCATCACGTCAGTCAGATCACTAATGTGGAAAAAAGAACCCAGTATACTCTGTTCCTCAATTATGCGCCCATTCACATCTGCACCCTTGGGTAACCACAATGGGTGATTTACCAATGCTTTTCCACCATTAGGAAAACGCACTAACATCCTTAAAGCATTTAACGGTTGAACGAAATTTCCAAGTGGCGAATCATTAACTTTACTTATCTCATGCTTCAAACTATCATACAAATCTTTAAAAATTGGAGCCATACTATCATAACCATCAGGATCTGTAAAAAACTCATTCAAGAACTCGTTCCCACATGCCTTATTATTTTGTGAAACTGCAGAAAAGATTATCGGCAATAAAGCAGAGCCTGCAGATATTTTTTCACTGGTAGGAAACATATCTGGGTTCTGCAGGTAAGTCCGGCTATAGTTAGCAACTAATTTCTTAGCTCGTTCTACAACACCATTCAGTAAAGAAGACTGTAGATCGACATCCTTCATATTAGCAATCTTCTTACCTTCTTCGAAAGCACGACCATAACATCCTGTAAGGTATTTAAACAGCGATTCACCATTAAACTGACCTGAAAGTCGGCCAAACAGAACTGCATCCATCAGATCACGATTCAGCAGAAGCGACTTGCCTTCGCGGAGCTTCTCAGCTGCCATGCTCTCTAAATACATCAATTGTTTATTGTCAACATCTGTTAACGTGACTAAGAAGATTCTTTGCATTAGAATATCTTCTATCACTTCCGGGGATCGCTTCGTCTTTCCTGTAGCCATAACTAACAATCTATATGAACTGGTATAGTACTAGGTTTTCAACTTCAAACAGTGGGTTTCTTTCTGAGATTCTCGTCTGTCAAAAATCTTATGATAATAGACTATGGCTCTGAAGGTATATATATGTATATAGGTGGGTTCATTAACTGGGTGGTTTCAGAATCATAATATAACTATGTACCTTATATGTCTATATTTATGATATACAGAAGCTATGATCAAAATAGAATTCCTAAACCGGAAGGTACTAGGGGCGATCAAATTTGGTTAGTCCAGAATACGAGACCACGTGACGCCTATGAAGCTGCCTCCAATTAACCAGGATAGGCCCAATCTGCGGACCCGAATAGGCCCCCCTCATTTTTACGGGTAAACATGTCCAATCCGTATATAAATGAACGATTTTTTGAGCACCAGTCCATTTTGGAGGGGCTATGATTACCAAGGCTATCTTGATTACACATATAAGGGGTGTCCTAAAGTGTAGAAATGATTAACCCACCATTTACCTATTCTAACTCAATAACATAACAAATCGAAACCATATCCATCACCTAGTCAAATTATTGAGTTTGAAAGAAAAAAAATCTCATCTTATTCTCTTTCCTCTTCCAGCCGTTACTCTTCACTGCCAGTTTCCTGAGTTTGAATTTTTTTGTCTCATCTCACTACGGGAAAAAACATCATTGACGACACTTTATTAGCGTTGTAGTACCCCTACGACAACGCTTTTTTATGTATTGTGTAGGTGGGGTATTGTAGAAAGTCCAAGCTTTTCTACAATGCTTGACTAAGAGTTGTAAAGGGTGATGTGGTTCATGGTTCGACAATAGTTTGCCAAAGTTGTGATTCTCTTTCGATTTTTTTTTGAAAGCCTAACACAACTCTTGCTTGTGTTGTAGGATTATTTTACACAACAAAGCATACGTATCGTAAAAATATGTAACACAACACTTGTATAAGTTGAAGGTCTATCTTAGACAACCTAGGATGTGTATCATAGAAATATGTAACACAACACTTGTATAAGTTGAAGGACTATCTTAGACAACCTAGGATGTGTATTATAGAAATATGTAACAACTCTTATTACTATTATGAATAAGATTTGCACAACACTTGTTAGAGTTGTAGAACTATGTTGGACAACACCTAGTTATGTCGTAAAGACATTCTTTCACAACCTCCGGTTTGTGTAGTTGAAATATGGAACACAACTCTTATTAGAAGTTGTGTGCATAAAACAATTTTGAAAAAAAAATTATATCCAAAACCGAATTGCCGAAAGTGTTTCACATTCATATTAACCTGCCAGTGTAACATATTTACATTCATTCCAGTTAATTGCATTACCTAGCTAACATCAAATCACCTTGTATGGAAGTGTGTTGCTCAATGAAAGAAAATAAAATGATAGATTCTTTGAACATGACTAAAAATATCATATAAGTCGTAAAACGCAGAGATATTGGCCTCCCTACAAATATATGCCTCGAGATATAGCTCATCAACACGGCACTTAGTCCGCATCGCAATCTAATTCTCGTCTCAAACCCTTCAATCTCACACTCAACAAACAACAACCACCACAAATGCTGATTTCTTGGCCTTAGACTCTTCATTACTAGGACTTCAATTTCAACACTCCGCTGCAATACTTAACACCGCAACATCTTCCCGTAGCCTTCACTAACTTCCCGACAAACCACTCAATTCATCTCACCAATAGCACCTCACTTTCTCCCCAAAGTAAGTATAAACCACTTAACCAAAATCCAGTCTAACCAAATTAACTTCTTCTTCAATTGGATCCTCATCACTCACGGAAAAAAATTTCATCTTCTCAACAGGACAACCACGGATCCACTACAAACCCATCTGCAATTCTCCTTGTTCTCATGTTCACCGCAACGAGCTTGGCAAAACCCATTTCTGTAGCAAGCAACACATTACTTTCTTCTCTATTCACGCTTGCAATTCCAACACCGCCACCATCATCCGTTGTGGCTCCACCAATTCAAGCAAAATTCGGGTTATGGAAGGAGGCTCACTACTCTTATTTACTAGATCTCCCGCAATATACCCCATCTAAAGAAAAAAATTGGTAAGGTTTCTTTGTTTAAGCATATGCATAAGCAATAGTCATAACTCAAAGCATCACCGATCCAAAATTCAAGAAACGAAAAAAAAAAAATCCGTAAAATTTGATTAAGTAAGTATTCTACATTGTCCTAGATAGTGCGAGTTTGAGCCAACTTTGGAAACTCAATGCAACTAGATGCAGGTTTGGCGCTCATTAATTCATCGGTACATTTGAGAGGAATGCACCAATCACCAACAAGCTATCGCCCAATCTACAACATTATCACAGTCTTGTTATATGGGAAACTTAGCTTACTACTCTACTCAAAGTCCAACAATAGAAGGTTCGCATAAAAGTAGTGTCGATCAAAACATAGTGAACCGAAAGGCGTGCAATTCAATACCGCAAATTGACCAATCTTGTACCCTCTAAAGCATGCTAATAACATACAGAAATTGGCCAAAGTTATGAGATGCTTACTTCAAAGAACACTTCATCGTGATCCAGAGCAAATCTACTTCCAAATAAAATACCTTTTGACTGTTCAGAACAATTCTTTCCATCAGATTCTAACTCAGAAACAAAATTAAACTTAACAAACATGATCATGTGCACCAACAGATAAAACTTACTCCCCAGCCCTCTCCTCAATTGCTTTCATTTACATCAGAAACATTTCTGCTCTCAGGTAATGTGTCATTTATAGCGTAATGCCTTTTGGCACCTTCTCCTGCATTATATGCGGCAACTACAAAAAAAACAAAGTATTGATCCTTAACCCCTCAACTCTCCACAAATAAACACCCATTAATCAAGAACCGGGTAAAGTTTGATATATCAAGAACCCAAATTAAGAATTACTTACTGAAATGAGAACATCAGTTGGTTACAGGCTTGCTGTCATTGTTTTCAAGTATGATATGTCGTAATTGGACATTGGGAACATCTTTAACTATGTGCCATTGGACTGAAAAGACGCCATTCCACTTGTCTTGCTGCCAAAAGTCCACATCCTTCTTGAAATCAACTTGTCAAGTCATTTCAGCTCGGGCCAACAAACCGCCCGCTCCCATTTACCACGAAATTACCAGTAAAAAGTTCACTTATCTGATTGATAATGTTAAAATAATAAGCACGGTTTCACAACCAAAAGTTCTGTAAGGTATGAAGCTAGCTTTATACTCGAGAAGAGGAGATAGATGGGAGACCTTTTGCACGTCTCTCCAAGTTTTATCTCTCGCCTCTCGGAATGCCGCATCCCAGCTTTTTATACTCATTGAGATGAGAAGGTCAGTTTTATATCTACATAGGCGCGCCACCAACATACCACCCTTAACCTGCATACGCTTATCCTTTGTAGCCTATGAACTTCCATCACCAATACAAGCAATCACTCGCTTATCCTTTGCATCCTGAGCATACCCAAGTGTTGCACCAACTGACCAACCAATAGACCCATAATGCATTTGGAATTCATACCTGCAACAACAACACTTACTTAGATGTATATTCTTATGTAAACTCTAAAACCGCTAAAATAAACAAGAGAATATAACAAGAATATGATGTTGATGCAAATTTCTCACCCGCAATCGGATAACCACAAGCATCCACAATTCAAGAAACGTGTGGCAGTCTTCTCAGTCAACTACTATTCCTAGACCAGCCAAGAACTTTCCTTACACCATTTGCAACTAGATCAACATATATCTCCATTTCATATTTGGATTGCTTTCTCCACCAATTCGTATTCAGACTCAACTCAATTCAGCCGGATAAACCCCAAACTCCGTGGGCTGCTGTTGTTGTAAGAAAACATGAATGAAATTTTAAGATTTTAACCATACAAATTCACCTCAGTTCACACAAAATCCCCATATCAGTCTATACCGAGAATCCCAGGATCCTATTGTTGTAAACAGAACAATCACCCTGCCCTGCAATTCCTTCGGCCATCGAACACTCAAACTTAGAATACAACATCATCTTTCTTCTTCACAATTCCACTCCTCCACCATCGAAGATGTCTGATAGCACCGGCTGAATTCCTGTTGATGTTCTTGTTATCATTATCGCCACCGATTCGAGCTCAACACAAAAACAACCCAAATATGCTATTGATCCACTTACTGAGAGATCCATAATGTGATTCCTACAACTCCACAATCATCCACCACAATATCTCGCATAAAAACCACAAAACACACACACATTAAACTCTAATTCAAACAAAATATCAACATCAATCATGAAGGCACTCATGTGTTCCTGTGCATAAATGAGCTTACCAAATTCATATATGTATTAGGGATAAAAGAATTATACCTTTATCCAAAATCTTAGATTGAAGCAGATTGATTTTGATTTCAATTTTGCCTCAATTAAACTTCTGAATCATCACTTCAAACCCTAACTATCAATTTTATTTTCAATCACCATCATCTGATCTCACTTATTTCTCCAATTTTAGCTCAACACATCGATTTATAATCCTCAAATCACCAAACCCAATCTCTAATTTCTTCTTGTTTATCACTAAATTGAAACTTCAATAAAATTCGTAACCCTAACTTTTCAAATTAAACTCCCCATCTCTACGTCTTCTCGAAGCCTATTTCCTCTATCAGAATCACCTCCACGAACTAATTCCTAATCTCGATTATAAGGGTGAGGAATTGGAAGAAAAATCAAAAGAAAGAGTAAAGCTTCGGTGGTGGAAGTCTGGAAGATGAGGAATCGAGGCTGCGAGCAAAATCTTTACTCTTGTTTGTAACCCTAAACTCAAAAACGACAACAACACCTTCTTCTCCTTAATCTCGAGTTCATCAGTTCTTCATAAACTCTCGATTCCAAAATATCCCTGTCAATTTGAATCACATCAAACCCTAATTCTTTTCTGTAATATTCTCCTCATCATCTTTTCGATTTCTTCTCTTGGTTTCACCATTAACAGCACCTCCATTCCTCTCCTTCTTTCTCAACTTCTCTGTAGATGGCGATGATGAGTAAATAATTAGGGTTTTTGAAGAGATTTGGTGAAGCAGGTGAAGAGAGGGAGAGGAGATGGCGATGATGAGTAAAGATGGATTGAGTGAATTATATTTTCTCAAGTAATGTCGTCGTTCATCTGTGGAGTGTGGAGGAGACGAAGAGGAGAGGAGATGAAGATAGATCAAAACAGATAGAGTTCGAGTGGTTGAGGAGGGTTTGGTGAATGAAAATGATGGACGGACTAGATTTCGTTTGATCCACTCATACGGATTGAGAAAAGAATCTGACGGCTGAGATTGTATTTGTGATGCTCATACGGATTGAAGCATTTGTGTTTCTCCTTGTGCTAATACGAACTCATGTATTCTGTTTATTATCAACCTTCGACATGAAAAAAAAATCCAAAATAATTATTAATAAATTTAGGACATTGTTATCGACATTCTGATATAAAAAAATCCAAAAAATGTATAAGAATGAAGCTGAAAAATAAGAAGTGAATTCGATAATTGGTGTGTTTCTTTGTGCTTTTGTGCTTTCTCTTTGTGCTTCCGGTTTGAATTTAGACTAGTTAGATAGGTCATGAAGTAATTTAGACTGGTCATACAGGTCATGAAGTAGCTTTAGTTCACATTAGTAGGATGATACATCATCGAAATCGATAAATATGAAGCTCAGTGTCGATTCAAACTTCAAATGTGGTATAATGATATACAAAATATGAACCAAGAAGCTCTGAGAGGCTCAGAATCGAAACCTGGCCGCGATTTGACTACTTTAAGTCAGAAACTTGGTAAGAATGAAGAAACAATCCATTTAAAGGTAAGATTCCATCGAAATATTCTACGAAACCTTAAACAAACCTTATTTATGCATATTGTATGCAAATCAGGCTTAGAGATCGAAACCTGGCTGCGAGTTGACTACTCTAAGTCAGAAACTTGGTAAGAACGAATAAACCATCCATTTACAGGTAAGATTCCTTCGAGATCTTCTACGAAACCTTAAAAAAAACATATTTCTGCATAAATGTATGCATACCAGGCTCTTAAATCGAGACCTGGCCGCGAGTTGACTACTATAAGTCAGAAACTTGGTAAGAACGAAGAAACCATCCATTTACAGGTAAGATTCCTTCGAAATATTCTACGAAACCTTAACCAAACCTTATTTCTGTATATTGTATGCATATGAGGCTCAGATATCGAAACCTGTACGAGGGTTGACCACTCTAAGTCAAAAACTTGGAAAAAACGACGAATCCATCCATTATTAGGTAAGATTTCTTCTAGATATTCTACGAAACCTTAAACAAACCATATTTCTGCATATTGTATGCGTATAAGGCTCTTAAATCGAAACCTGGCCGCGAGTTGACTACTCTAAGTCAGAAACTTGGTAAGAATGAATAAACCATCCATTTACAGGTAAGATTTCTTCGAGATATTCTACGAAACCTTAAAAATACCCTATTTCTGCATATTGTATGCGTACCAGGATCCGAGATCGAAACCTGGCCGTGAGTTGACTACTCTAAGTCAGAAACTTGGTAAGAACGAATAATTCATCCATTTATAGGTAAGATTCCTTCGAGATATTCTACGAAACCTTAAAAAAACCTTATTTCTCGCATATTGTATGCGTACTATGATCCGAGATCGAAACACGACCCATGAGTTGACTACTCTAATTGTAAATTCGGTAAGAACACGAATCCATCCATTTACAGGTAAGATGTCTTCTAGATATTCTACGAAACCTTAAAGAAACCCTATTTCTGCATAAATGTATGCATACCAGGCTCTTAAATCGAGACCTGGCCGCGAGTTGACTACTATAAGTCAGAAACTTGGTAAGAACGAAGAAACCATCCATTTACAGGTAAGATTCCTTCGAAATATTCTACGAAACCTTAACCAAACCTTATTTCTGTATATTGTATGCGTATGAGGCTCAGATATCGAAACACATACGAGGTTGACCACTCTAAGTCAAAAACTTGGAAAAAACGACGAATCCATCCATTATTAGGTAAGATTTCTTCTAGATATTCTACGAAACCTTAAACAAACCATATTTCTGCATATTGTATGCGTATAAGGCTCTTAAATCGAAACACAGCCGCGAGTTGACTACTCTAAGTCGAAACTTGGTAAGAATGAATAAACCATCCATTTACAGTAAGATTTCTTGAGATATTCTACGAAACCTTAAAAATACCCTATTTCTGCATATTGTATGCGTACCGGGATCCGAGATCGAAACCCGGGCCGTGAGTTGACTACTCTAAGTCGAAACTTGGTAAGAAACGATGAATTCATCCATTTATAGGTAAGATTCCTTCGAGATATTCTACGAAACCTTAAAAAAACCTTATTTCTGCATATTGTATGCGTACTATGATCCGAGATCGAAACCTGACCGCGAGTTGACTACTCTAATTCAGAAATTCGGTAAGAACGACGAATCCATCCATTTACAGGTAAGATGTCTTCTAGATATTCTACGAAACCTTAAAGAAACCCAATTTCTGCATAAATGTATGCATACCAGGCTCTTAAATCGAGACCTGGCCGCGAGTTGACTACTATAAGTCAGAAACTTGGTAAGAACGAAGAAACCATCCATTTACAGGTAAGATTTCTTCGAGATATTCTACGAAACCTTAACCAAACCTTATTTCTGTATATTGTATGCGTATGAGGCTCAGATATCGAAACCTGTACGAGGGTTGACCACTCTAAGTCAAAAACTTGGAAAAAACGACGAATCCATCCATTATCAGGTAAGATTTCTTCTAGATATTCTACGAAACCTTAAACAACCCATATTTCTGCATATTGTATGCGTATAAGGCTCTTAAATCGAGACCTGGCCGCGAGTTGACTACTCTAAGTCAGAAACTTGGTAAGAACGAATAAACCATCCATTTACAGGTAAGATTTCTTCGAGATATTCTACGAAACCTTAAAAATACCCTATTTCTCGCATATTGTATGCGTGTACCGGGATCCGAGATCGAAACACGGCCGTGAGTTGACTACTCTAAGTCGAAACTTGGTAAGAACGACGAATTCATCCATTTACAGGTAAGATTCCTTCGAGATATTCTACGAAACCTTAAAAAAACCTTATTTTTGCATATTGTATGCGTACTAGGATCCGAGATCGAAACCCCGACCGCGAGTTGACTACTCTAATTGAAATTCGGTAAGAACGACGAATCCATCCATTTACGGGTAAGATTTCTTCTAGATATTCTACGAAACCTTAAAGAAACCCTATTTATGCATAAATGTATGCATACCTGTGCTCTTAAATCGAGACCGCCGCGAGTTGACTACTCTAAGTCGAAACTTTGTAAGAACGAAGAATCCATCCATTTACAGTAAGATTTCTTCGAGATATTCTACGAAACCTTAAATATACCCTATTTCGCATATTGTATGCGTACCCGGGATCCGAGATCGAAACCTGGCCGCGAGTTGACTACTCTAATTCAGAAATTCGGTAAGAACGACGAATCCATCCATTTACAGGTAAGATTTCTTCTAGATATTCTACGAAACCATAAAAATACCCTATTTATGCATATTGTATGCGTATAAGGCTCTTAAATCGAAACCTGGCCGCGAGTTGACTACTCTAAGTCAGAAACTTGGTAAGAACGAATAAACCATCCATTTACAGGTAATATTTCTTCGAGATATTCTACGAAACCTTAAAAATACCCTATTTCTCGCATATTGTATGCGTACCGGATCCGAGATCGAAACACGGCCGTGAGTTGACTACTCTAAGTCGGAAACTTGGTAAGAACGATTTAAGTCATCCATTTATAGGTAAGATTCCTTCGAGATATTCTACGAAACCTTAAAAAAACCTTATTTCGCATATTGTATGCGTACTAGGATCCGAGATCGAAACGACCGCGAGTTGACTACTCTAATTCAGAAATTCGGTAAGAACGATGAATCCATCCATTTACGAGGTAAGATCTCTTCTAGATATTCTACGAAACCTTAAAGAAACCCTATTTCAAGCATAAATGTATGCATACCAAGTTCTTAAATCGAAACCTGGCGCGAGTTGACTACTCTAAGTCGAAACTTGGTAAGAACGAAGAAACCATCCATTTACGGGTAATATTCTTTTCGAAATATTCTACTAAACTTTAAACAAACCTTATTTACGTATATTGTATGCATCTTAGGGCTCCAAGATCGAAACACGCCGCGAGTTGACTACTTTAAGTCGAAACTTGGTAAGAACGCCGAATCCATCCATTTACAGGTAAGATTTCTTCGAGATATTCTAAGAAACCTTAAACAAACCTTATTTATGCATATTTTATGCATACCGTGCTCCGAGATCGAAACCTGGCCGCGAGTTGACTACTCTAACTCAGAAACTTGGTAAGAACGATTTAATCCATCAATTTACGGTAAGAAATATATCGAATTGGATAAGAAATATATCAGAATTGAACATCCAGGTTCGAAGATTACGAGTTAAAATGACCATATTACCCTTAATAGAAATAAAGGTAATAAATATTACGGAGATTGTGAAAATTACTAAACTATCCTTATCTCGAAATAAGTAAAGTAAATAATCTGAGATAGTGAAAATGATCATATTACCCTTCATGGAAATTTGTGCCATAAATATTATGGAGATTGTGAAAGTGACTCGACTACCCTTATCGAAAAAATTAAAGTAAATATTATCGCTTGTGAAAATGACCATATTACCCTTCTTGAAATTAATGCAATAAATATTATGAAGACTATGAAAATGACAGACCATGCTTATCGGAAAATAAGTAAACTAAATATTATAAATTGTTAAAATCACCATATTACCCTTACTAGAAATAAAGGTAATAAATATTATGGAGACTTTGAAAATTACGGACTACCCTTATAGAAGTGAGTAAAGTAAATATTACGAGATAGTGAAAAATGTATGTAATTATTTACGGATAAAGCGTGTATGTGATTGTTTACAGAGAAGGCTTCGTCTTTGTTTGCTGGCTCGATCACCTGAGCATTATTTTTGAGCATTACATTTTGTTTTACAACTCTTATGAAGGGTTGTCATAAAGTTAGTGTATTAAAGAACCACAAACTTGACAGAACATGTAAGAGTGTAGGTATGGTTAGTGGTGTAGACTTCCATACAGGAGGTTGAGGATCAAATCCCCCCATCCTCATTTCTTCTAATGTTCTATATTTTTACTTCAACAACACTTATAAGTATTGTTATACATTTTTAATAAAAAAAGAAAAAAAAAGCCAAAACTTGTGAACGGTAAGGATGGTTGATGAGTTAGACGTCCATGCAGTAGATTCATGTTCGAATCTCCCCTATAACCTCATTTTTTCCAACATTATATATTTTTACTTCAACAACACTTATAAGTGTTGTTGTAGGTTTCTATTTAAAAAAAAAAAAAAACATAACTTGTGAACTTAAAGGATGGTTTGAGCTACACTTCCATGCGGTGGGTTCATGTTCGAATCTCCCCTCTAACATATTTTTCATTATCATATTTTTGTGTTCTTCCACAACACTTGTGAGAGTTGTCATAGGCTAAGTCACTACACTTATAAAACAGAGTTGTTATAGCTAAATGTCGTCACAACTCTTTTTCTTAAAGAGTTGTCATTTTTTTCTTATCGAAACCCCTTGGTCCTAAGTGTTGGTAGTGATGATATACGACAACTCTTACTTCGAAAACAGTTGTAAAACATATGACTTTCTACGATATTTAGCAAAGAGTTGTAAAACCCCAGTTGTAGATGTATATTTTTCCTGTAGTGTCTTCTTCTCTTTTTCCACAAACTCAATACTTCTAATTCGTTTTTTATTATGAAATTTGAGTAGTAATCATCAAAATATGGTGAAGAAGGAAGACCCAGATAACAGTTTGGTTAAGAGATCTTTTAGAAAACCATTGTTTTGCTAACCGATCTTTCGTAGATGAAAAACACGAAGAACAATGCGGTTAATAAAAATATTGTTCCCAAACTCGCGAACTTTCTTTCTTAAACGAACTACTATCTGTATAGGTAACGGTGGGTATGTGGAGTCGCAAATTTTTTTCGTAACCGAACTCCTCTCTGTATAAGCAAATGTTGAGTTCGGTTAAGTCTATTTCATATATACTAAACATAACAGAAAGTTCGGTTAGATTGGAAACTTTGCGAACACGCTGAACAAATATCTTCCAGAGTTCGGCGCAGAAGTATCCAAACTTAATAATCGGGTGGAGGAAACTCCATCAAAGCTAAGTGTTTGTACCATAAGTAAAAATGCCACATAATGGGCCTAATTGGTACTTGGATCATCTTTTGGCCCTCATCCAAGCCCCCTAACCAGTCAGCCTAATCAACCCACCAGCCTGCCCAGTGTTACATAAATTCAATGACCGGTCAATGGTCAAAGTCAACGCCCAGTCAATAGCCAAAAGTCAACCGTCGGTCAACTGTCGAAGTCAGTTTGCATGTCGCACCTCTAGCCAATTTTCCACTCATGTTGCCAGCGGTGCTGCCAACCAATTCCCAACAAAGTACTCAATCGCACTGCCAGCCAGTCTCTACCCGTGTAGCCAATCTAGTCTGCCAGCTAACATCCATCCATATTGTCAGCCATTATGCTTGTCAACCATTAGTCCAGTCTGCCAGCATGCAGAATTTATCATGGAAGCATGAATGAATAGTTTCATGCAGAACCCATCATGGAGGCATAAATGTGTAGTTTTATGCAGAATTGAAGATGGAGGCATGCAGTATTAATTCCAGCAGTTTCATGCAGAATTGAAGATGGGGGCATGAATGAGCACTTAATGACATTTAAGTTTATATTGAAATTAGATATTGAACTGTATAAATAGGAGGTAGAGAATACAAGAAAGGGGGGGGTGGAATACAAATATCAATAAAATATTTCTCCCCAAGGGGATTCATCCGTGGACGTAGGAAAACCATGCCGAACCACGTTAAACCTGTGTCTCTTTATTTGTTCTTCAATTCGTCTCCTAACCCAAAATATACACCAAATTATCTATTCATCGTGTTTCGTGCCCAGAATTTATTTAGGGTACAAACAATAAGTTCGGCTACCTACAAAGTAACTGAAAAATAGCTGAAATACATTTACAGATAAGTTCGGCTACATGTTCTTCCGATATGGTCTACCTGTTTTGCGGGTTCCCTACCGAGAGGTTCGATATATGCAAGTAGGAAGGTCTGCTCTTGTTGAACCGAGTCTCAGAGAAACTGAATTGTCTGTAACAATGGCTTCTCTAGCGTTAGAAGTTTCTCGTCTACGAGCCAAGATTTCAGATCTTCAACCCAGAAACGACGACATATGAGTCGGTTGTGGTAAGCAGAGCATCTTGACGGGTTAATCCAATCCACCAAGGTTAAATTCGTATGATCTATTCTGTGTTGTTTGCTTTTAGTTTTTGCATTTCTTTAGAATCTGGGTTGTTTTTGTTGTTTGTTTTTTTCCCTTATTTTAAAGTTGTGGAAATTGAACTATTGTCCTTTCTTTTGATGGGCCTCTACAAATATCCTTAACAGACTTGACAAATATCCCTGATGGCATAATTGAAATTTTTATCTATAATCTGAATTTATATGATTCCTTATTTAACCTTTCACTCTTACTTTCCTTCTTTTCTTTTTTATAAGCCATAGAAAAATTTCCATCCCTCCCACCATCACTACCATCACCATCCCTCCCACCATCACTACCATCTCGATCGTCTCCGCAACAACAACCACCATCTCGATCCTCTCCGCCACAATCACCACCACCATCACCATTATTTCAGAGTGGGAGAGAAACATATTTGAGAGAGAAGAATTTTGAGATTGACGGAGAGATTTTCTGCCGAAATTCGAACCAAACCCACCACCGCCAACTTCAGCTTCACCACCACCCCTACGACCATCATCTATATCGCCGCCACCACTACCATCATTATCTTCATCTCGTCACCATCAACGTTATTTTTAATGTACCAAATTCAAAAATACTAGAACTATTACCAGCAACAGATTCATAGATTCTGATTTTAAAAATTCTTCTTCTCAATCGATATAGCAACAAATTCGAATTTTCAGATCCATTAGATAAAACAACAACTAATATTAAAGAAATAGGATTAGAAGATGCATTATTCAATGCTTATATTGATTATTTAGATATTTGGATCTATAATGGAAGATGGTAATTATAATATGAATCTGGAATTGGTGATGTCTAGTAATACGGTGGTGATACTAATGGTAGTGGTGTTTCTACAGGGAGGGGCCTAGAGATTTATGCATTTTAGTTTCGTAAAAATGAGTGTCAAAATAAAACCAGTAAGATGAGTAGGTGGTGTTGTAAATCCTGGTGGTGGTGGTGGTGGTGGTATGGTTGTGGAGTGAGAAATTATCATCATCAACAACATTAGCTTGATCGGATTTATTTCATACTTGCTAGTTGGTGGTATTGTTGATGTTGTTTGTAACACTTGTACCACTCACTTTGCTCGTCTCACTATCCATTTCCAGGTTCATTCCCTATTCAATTTCTTTCTCTGCACTTCATTATGGGAATAACTCTTTTTGTTGACCCAACTTTTTATGGGATCAACTACTGTTGTTGACCCATTTATGGGATGAACTCTTGTTGTTGACCCAATCTTTTATGGGATCAACTCCTGTTGTTGATCCTTTCAACTCCTGTTATTGACAATATTTCCTTTGGATAAGTATAATCATGCTTGTAGTTTAAATCATTTAATTTTCTTTCAATGTTGGACTTGTGGTGCAATGGTAACATGACTGACTCCGTGTCAAATGATGCGTGTTCGACAAACGCCAAGTTCACTCCATTTATATGGATCAACTTCTACTGTTGATCCTTTTGTTTTTTGGATCAACTACCGTTGTTGATCCCCTAAATTGGATCAACTTCTATGATTGGTTCTATTTTATTTGGATCAACTACTGTTGTTGATCCAAAAATATCTGAACCAGTGGTGGTGGCGGCGGCGGCGGCCACGGTGGTGGTGGTGGCGGCGGCGGCGGACTTGTGGTGGTGGTGGAGGCGACGGACTTGTGGTGGTGGAGGACTCTTGGTGGTGTAATGGTGGTGGTGAAGGAGTGGTGGTGGAATATTAGTGGTGATTGTGGTTGGTAGGTGGTGGTCGTTGAACGATGGTGGTTGAATAGTTGTTGAATGTTGGTGGTGGTGGTGCTAGTGGTGGTGATGAAGTGGTAGATGAAGAAATTTGTTCCATTTTGAAATAAAGAAAAATATTATATAGGTGAACGTATTAAGGTAATCTAATTTTAAATGGATAGGGTTATTAAAAGTAGAGACATATTTATTGTTTTATAATGATATATTTATTGGGTGTCAAAAGTAAGGACATATAAATAATGCACCCTTTAAAGTTAGTAGCGGTTTACTTCCGCGAGACTGCAGTTTCCTTGAATAAGTACGCTAGCAAGATTTGGGTCTCTTTGAAGAATTCCGAAGATGTTTGGGTTTCTTTGAAGATCGAGATTTAAGGGTGTTAGTCGTGGGAGATTTTGATGTATTTCAAGGGAGTTAGCAAATCCCCTGTTAGTCGTGGGGGAGTTTCTACAAATACCTCAAACTCCCTGTTAGTGGTGAGAGATTTGATTAGAATCTCTTAAACTCTATGTTAGTCATAAAACACTAGAAGTATAGGGAGTTTACAATTTGGGGGAGTTTGAGGGAGTTTCATGATGTTTTTGTGCTTGAACAAAATCTCTCAATAAACAAGAGATTTCTGGGGAGTTGGGGTTAAACTCCCCCAAATTGTCTAGACTCTCATACATTCCCTCTAAATTCCTAGGGATTTAAATACATTAAAATTTCCCAAACTCTCTCACCACTAACACCGGTTAGATTAAGAGATGGTGTCTCTATTTATTAGTTTGGTGCTCTTTGAGTGTGTTTTACTTATCGGTGATAATCATTTTCTTTTGTAATCCCTCTTTATTATGAAGGAATGAGCTAGAGTTTGTGTTGAAAATTGAAATGTATCCTCGTCTATGTTTTGTCAGGGCGTACATCTTCCGATTTGCACCATATTCAGCGGTAAGTCAATAGTCCACAGTAACGTTGGATGGGTTAATGTAATATATAGGTATAGGTTAATGAATGAAATTTAATGGAGATGTAACATGCATCACCTATTTGATATATTCAGTAAGGCCTAAGGACACCCACAAAGAAATCACCATCACCTATTTGAGAAAGACAAGGACTGCTGATTGCATCCCACCTAGAAAGAGATTTCATCACTACTTTCACCAAAAGTCTCTCATTTGTGAACTATGTATGTTAGCCCTAGATTCCCTACCCTAGTGAAGTTGAGAACAAGGAACCAGTAAAATATAGGTCCCCATTTTGGACGTCGAATATGTTTTATTTTTGCTCGATCATTATTTTGTCTCCAAGGATCAAATCCGGTTTACTCAATTCTTTAGCGTGTTCTAAACAACTGAACCCAAATTGTACATAGAAACCGGCTGTTTCGCGTCAACTCTACTTTTACTCAGTTGACTGCAAATCATTCAGCAAATGTAAGTCTTTAAGAAACTTCGTTGAAAATGATATCAATGGCTATCTTTAAATTTATATGAAGGACATTGATTGCTGCCTAACGTCACTATGATGTGGCCAACACATAGAGAAGTACCAACATGCATGTGATTCTCGGTGTCAGGCACAGGCTTTAGTACGATGTGAATGAAAATGAAAATTTGAACCAAAGTTGAAATAATTGAACAAGTTGGACTACTACTGCCTATAATGCATTGATATTCATCGATAAAGTCGGACTTCGGCAAATGGCTTTGATACATAAAAGATCAAAATTCTGTTAATGAAAATATAGTGCACAATCCGTGACAAGTATGGGTAGCTGATATCATAATATTCTAAAACAAAAGAAATCTGAAGAGGTTTTTAAACCAAACAATTTTTAATTTTGTTTCATTTTTTTTTTCCTCGGCAAAAGTAAGAATATATTGAAAGGCTTACTGGGAGTAAGCGAAAACAACACCCCATATCATACAAATAAGACTCCCCAATTCAATTTTCGGCATAACGAAAGAAGAGAGGAAGGAGAACCTCCCAAAAAACTAACCTGGCAGCAAAAGAGAAAACCCCCAATAATGTCCACATTAGGATTTTAATTTACAAAAAATTGCCCCCGGTTCAAATTAACATTGTCTAAAGAAATTTTGTTTCATCTTTCACAATCAATATCCAATATCCATCACCCGTACTCTCCCCAAAAATCTCCATCGTGAATCATGCGTTCAAGTTCATGACTAGAGTAGACCTATATTATCTCTACCCTAGTGAAGTAGAGAACTAAAGAAAACAAATAGTAGGCATGTGTACGTTGAATGTGTCTTGGACTAAAACATGTGCTTCCTTCTATCGTCTCTGAATTCCAGTGGGCTTTTGTTGATTCTAGACGGATTAGTGATGGTATTTTTATTGCTTCAGAACTAATTGATTCTAGAGAAAGGGAAGGAAATCCAGTTTTGGTAGTAAAAGTGGATCTACAAAAAGCTTTGATAATGTGATTTGGGGATGTCTAAATTATACTTTATCTAGGTTTGGCTTTGGTAATGTGTGGAGGAATTGGATTAAATGGTGTTTGTCTACTACAAGATTTTCAATGGCTATAAATGGTTCTGCTTCAAATTTGTTTAGAAGTACAAAGGGCCTGAAGCAGGGAGATCCAATGTCTCATTTTCTTTTCATCATTATTGTGGAGGTATTATCTTTAATGATAAAAAAGAGTTGCTTCTTTGGACTTAATATCTGGTTTCTAGCCTTCTCCTGATGCTTTTGAGGTCAATCATTTGCAATTTGTAGATGATCTAATTGTATTTTTAGATGACAATTGTGAGCAGGTGACTAATCTCAAGAATGTTTTGTTGGGTTTTGAATTAGTTTCTGGTTTGAAAGTTAATTTCCAAAAGAGTGCTCTAGTGCCAGTTGGAGAGGCTATTTGTGCAATGGATAGTGTTGTTATTTTTGGATGTCCAATTACTTCTATTCCTATGAAGTACTTGGTCATTCCTTTAGGGAGTAAGTCCAAGGCAGTGGGAGTATGGGATGTTATTCTTTAAAAGTTTGAGAAAAAGTTGAGTATGTGGCAAAGGAAATACCTTTCAAAAGGATGGAGACTTATGTTAATTCAGAGTGTACTTTCTAGTTTGCCTTTGTATTACTTATCTTTATTTCAGATTCCCAAGTCAGTGGATAAGCAGATGGAGAGAATCATGAGGCAGTTTCTTTGGGGATCAGTAAAGAAAAAGCCTAGAAAAGGATGGGTAGGCTGGTCAAAAGTAAATCTACCAAAAGAAGGTGGTGGTGCAGGTTTTAGGAAAATAAGGCTCATGAATAGATCACTACATGCTAAGTGGATATGGAGGTATGGAAAAGAACAAAAAGCCTCGTGGAGGAAGATTATTAATAACAAATTTGGGGGTAATGAGAAGGCTTTTTTACCTAGCAACACAAACTCTTCTGTTGGTAAGAGTCTTTGGAGTGAGATTTTGAAATGCAAGGAGCATGTGGAGCAAAATATGCATATTCAGGTGCATAGTGGGGAAAAATTCTTATTCTGGAAGGATGTCTGGATGAATGGACAATCTATAAAGTAGGAAATACCATTAGGTCCTAGGAATAATATATTAGGATGAGTCTAGTCCATTTGACCCAGTCAAATATCTGTTTGGTCCTATTTGGTAATATAAATTATAGTTTGGTCCTAAAAATTATTGTTTGGTCCTACGGCTGATGTCATGGATGATGTAAATGTCACCTTGTAGTGGCGAAATACCCTTGTGGATAAGGACCATATATATAGTCAAAAGGTAAAGAGATAGAATCATTCTGCATTTACTTTTCTCTCTTCTTTTCTAGATCTAGTTTTTCTTTTCCTCTCAAATGTTTTTTTCTACTAGGGTTTTAATTTTGTGGAAACAAGAAAACGAGGTGATGAAGATATGCGGGGGCGACGATGAAGATTTTTGTTGTTCTTTGGTGTTTGAATGTTCTCTTTGGTGTAGACGATAAAGAAAGACGATGAAGAAACAAGAAACAGAGATGATGAAGATATGCAGACGACGATGAAGATTTTTTTGCTGCTGATGTTTGAATGTTGCTGCTGGTGAAGACGATGAAGAAAGACGATGAAGATGATGATTTTGGTAGTTGTAGGCAGCGAATATGATAATGTTCTTCTTGATGATGTTGAAGTATATGAAGATGATGAAGGCGATGAAGTTTTCCGTTTCTTTTTTTAGCTTTTGTATGGACTTCATTTAGGAATGAAGTCTGTTTTTTTAGCTTTTGTATAGACTTCATTCATGGGAATGAAGTCTGTTTTTTAGCTTTTGTATGGACTTCATTCATGGGAATGAAGTCTGTTTTTTTAGCTTTTTGTATGGACTTCATTCCTGGGAATGAAGTCTGTTTTAATAGATTTTTGTATGGACTTCATTCACGGGAATGAATACATTTTAATTGTTTTGTATGGACTTCATTCACGGGAATGAAGTCGTTTTTTAGCTTTTGTATGGACTTCATTCCCTGGGAATGAAGTACATTTTTAGACGGAAGAAGCTGCTACAAAAATAAAAATTTAACACGGAAGGGTATTTTTGTCTATTTAAATATTTTAAAATAATTATGGACCAAACAGTAAAGACGTTTGACCAAAGGACTAAACAGACATGGGCCCACCTAAAAAAGGACCAAACGATATTTTTCCCTAAAATCAATGTTTCCTAATTTGTTTAAATTAAGGAGGTTAGAGGATGCAACAATCCAGGAAATGCTGAATATAAATGTTGGAAATAGATGGAATTTTGCTTTCTGCAGGAGTTTGAAAGATACTGAAATTGAGGACATTGCACATCTGTTAGATTTGCTGTCTACTTTCAACAGTGGAGTTGGTGCAGATCAAAGAGTGTGGCAGAATGGATCAAAACAGTTTTCAGTGACAGAATGTTATAAGTCATTAGAGGAAGATGGCTTACTTGTCTTTCCTTACAAATGGGTGAGGAATCCAAAAATCCCACAAAAGGTAATTCTTTGTTTGGTCTCTTTGCTACAATGCTGCACCAACAATGGACAGTTTAAGGAACTCTTTTAATGTTCATGGTTGTTTACTGGGCAAGAAGAATGCAGAAACAAACCAGCACTTATTTCTGCATTGAAGTAACTAGAGAAATCTGGCACTATTTCTTGGGAGGTTATAATCTGCAATGGGTTTTTCAGAGCAGTGTAAGGGATACTATCTGGGACTGGAGAATAAAAAAAAGTAGAAACTTGAATTTGAAAAGCAAAATATGGGATATTTTACCATTTGCAATTTGGTGGGCAGTATGGCTAAAGAGGAATGCAAGAGTTTTCAATGGTAGATATAACTCCGTGGAGTATGTGAAAGACAGTGTCAAAACTTTCATCTACAATTGGTGTATGGGACAAGCATTTTTTATAGCATTATTTATTCTGGACATGGTTTTGCATAACTGGGAGGCGACTATTCACTAAGTAGTTTATAACTTTGGCTTGTTTTGTTTTGATTTGGTTTTGTTTATTTACTGTATGGCAGTAGCTTCATGGCTGCTTACTCTGGAGTTGTTTTTTGTTTTCTCTTCTCCAACTTCATTACTTCCTTGGTGAAGTGTTGGCTTTCTTAATAAAATTAGCCCTTTTTGAATCCAGAAAAAAAAGGACGGCAATTAATGTTATGAAACTTTTGTCCTTCATTTAGCCGTTTGCTTGCCTGCGAACGCAAGACCTTTGGCTACTTTTCTCTGGATGACAAAAATAGTCTTGCTGCTGATAAGAAAAATTAGGATTAAACCCGACGACTCGACGAGTCCGTAGGAAACCACCGTACTGCTGATCGAATCTGTTTTACTTAATTGATTCTTTAGCGTGTTCTAAACGACCGGTTTTTTTTCATGGACTATTTTTTACTCAACCAACTTGGTTTTGCTCAACTCTTTTTTTACTCAATTGAACCCCGAAAATGAAGGACAATAATTGCTGCGATTCTCAGTGGCACCTACACGCATGCAACTTGCAAGTCTCTAACGTCACTATGATGTGGCCTACGCACAAGACAAAAACTAACGTGCGGTCCGCAATGGGCCGACGGACGAGCACAAATCCAACCGGCATTGAGATATATGTAGCGGTGAGAATGGTGCTGAGATTTTCCCCTCGGTATGTTTAGCATTTCCATTGAAAAAATTTAACATGTTGGAGTTCTTAGGCTTATAATGCAATGAAAAGCCATGAATACGGCTCTATACCTAGGCCATTCATTGATCAAGAAAACACTTTAGATGTTTTCACTCATGTATAAAGAAAAAGCCTAATTTGATTGGGGGCAAACATTTTAATTGGGGCCAAGCACTAGAGGACAAAAAGGTCACCCAATTCTAATTTGGGTCACCCCTTATAAAAATAGTTTCTAAATGGCTAAAATGCCCTGAGTGATTAGTTTTAAGATTTAATTAAGTTGATTAGTGTGATAATTTTGTTTAGATAAAAATCAGGTTTTGGGATTAAAATTTGGGGAAATTTTAGTTTTCGGTTTTTTTTTTTTTTTGAGAAGAAGAAGAGTAGTTTTGAGAGGAAAACTAGGGTTTTAGAAATGAGTGATTCAAGTGAACCCGCACCTCAAAACAATCGGAGGTAAACCTCATATACCTTGAAATTGTCCGAATGGTGCTCCAAGGGGTCGATTGATGGTCACTATGGAACTACTCGAGTGAGGGTCGTTATAGTCGGGTGTTGTATACGCCAACGACCCTAAAGAGTCGTCATACTGTTGACACACATGGCGACGACTCTAACCTGCAACTTTTAATGGTGATGAAAGATCGTCAAGGTGGTGTGTTAAACCATGACGACTGTTTATAATGTTCACCTAAAGTCGTTAGTTGATTCGTTTAATACCCAGACGAATCTCGAATCCAAACTCTCTGTATAAAAAGGCAAGTTTTTGTGTGTTCGAGTCGTCATAGGGATATGCTGATATACTGACGACCCTAACCAACCATTTATAATGTTCACCTAGAGTCGTTAACCAATAACAAAGGGTCGTCAAAACAGGGTCGTCAAAACAGGGTCGTCATTTTCAACCTAATACGGTAAACGACTCTATTCTAGGGCAAAAAATGTTGAAGTAGCGAGAATTAGGGTCGTCATCTTCATCCTAATACACTAACGATTTTTCATAGAATCCATGCAAATGAAAAGTTGTTGGGGTTTTCATTTCGATACTAACGACTCTTACACTCGAAATTTCGATACTAACGAATACAAGGTGGGTTTAAGTTCACATATCTTCTAATTGGAAACATAGCTTTCTTGGGTTTTGATTTTTGGCGACAATTACGCGATGAATCGGTTGAAGAAAAAAAAATTCTTCAAAATAGTCGTTAATGGTGGTGGTGGTGGAGAAGAGAACGGGGAGGAGAGGAAGATGAAGATGAAGAAGAGAAGCCTAATTAAGGTTTTTAATTAAGGTTAACTTATTTTTAATGTTTAGTTTTAGGTAAGGGTAAAATAGTATTTTCATAGTCGGATTAATAGGCCTCTGATAATTTTGGGGTGAAAATAAAATTTGTTGGCCCCAATTAAAATGTTTGGCCCCCAATCAAATTAGGAGAAAAAGGACGAGCCAAAAAAATTTCAAAAAGAAACCTTTAATAACCTGGCTTGATTGGGATATACCCAAACTAAGAACGCGCAATTGGGGGATAAAAAAAGTAATTGGGGGATATAGATTACTTCTCCCAACCCATGGTGTCTGATAAGGGGTGATTTTTGGGTATGAAAATACCAAAATACCCTTTGCTTAATTAAAAAACATTATGAAAAGACCATACTACCCTTTCTACTAAAACATTAAAATCAAAAACCAAATCAAATATCCCCCATTTTCAGTTCTCAGTACCGGCACTGTTAGGGCTTTAGGTTCTGAAAAAAAATTTTCAGTGTTCTTCTCAGTTCTTCATCGTTCTTCGTCGATTAATCGTCGATTCAAAAATTTCTTCGTCGATTAACCAACCCGAATCATTAACAATGCCTCCACGAAAGAAACCAAATGCCCAATCGAACTCAACATCATCGATTCTTTGAACAAAAACAAAGCGGAAAGACTTGCTAAGATTGCTCAAGAGCAAGAACACGAAGAAGCAACGTTATCGACGATCAACTACACAAATATATGGCTTTTGTGAGAAGGTAAGTCATTTAAAACTACTTTTTAGGTGTTTAAATCGATCTATGGCAATGGGTTCAGCTTAGAATCGCGAACCCTAACTCAAACAGATTGAGTTTAGAGAAAAAGGCATTGAAATTTATATGAATACGGTCTTAGGTTTATGAGTTCCGGCATTGAATCTATGATGAATGTCTTAGGTTTACAACCCAGAATAACCGTGAGACTGAATTTTCACTAAGGCATTCAATCTAGGATGAATACAAGGTCTTAGGTTTGTAGTACCGGCAGTGTTTGATAATAATTCGTGTATCTTAGGGAGTGGACTTAAAACATACTGAGAGAGTTTATGAATTTGCCACCGATCTGGCATTGTTTTTTGGATTTATTCTATGCCAGGTGTTAAATACCGGCATTTGTTTCTAATATTTCGAGCATGCCGGTAGTACTCTTAAAACATACAGGAGAGTGTATGAATTTGTCACTAGTACCGGCATAGATTTTTGGTTTCTTTACATGCTTAGGTTATTTGTAAGCGTTGTTTTTAAATAATTAGAGAATGCGGGTAGTAGACTTAAAACATACAGAACATTGTCAACAAGGCCGGCATAGATTTTAGGTTTCATTTGTATGCCGGTAGTTGCTACCGCACTATCGATTACCAATGTGTCTGCCGGAACATTGTACCGGCGTTGTCTAGTTTAAAGTATTCAATGCTTAAGGTACGAAAAAATGAAGGTGAGTTGTCTTATATTCTTTGCTTTCCGTGTGCTTACGATATAGGTCAAAAGCAAAGGAAGCCAACAAAAGAAAAAAATAAAGATGTTGTCACTAAGAGAAGAAGGAGGGACGGTCTTGATACTCCTCGGTCTCCCGCCTCCTCGAGGGAAAGATGAAGGTCGTAAGATTCGTTTGGGGCTGGTACAAGAGGGATAATTTGGGAGAGTGGTGTTGACCGTAGTCGACTTGCAATCCGTGAGCACAATGAGCAAGATGAGCAAGATGAAGAGGAAAGTCAATTAGCAAGCCAAAGCGAAGTTGGTGGCCCAAGTCAACAACCAACACAAGACTATGGCAAGAAGGGGAAGGGCAACGTCAAAGTGAAAGTTAAGGGTTCTCACCTTCCTCACATTGATGACATGATTCCTGACCTTGATCGTGGTAGAATTTGGGGCGAAGCTCCGGAACCGAAAATACTATTTGGATACAAGGACTCGTGGGCTCGTACTATCTATCAAACCTATGTAAGCATTTTCTATCTTGTACATATGTATTGTTGTGTATTTATGTAAAATCTCTTAATTGTATTGTCTCTCCTAATTGTAGGATCATAAGAAGGCTGTGCGTGTTTGCCGAAACCAAGCCGCGGATGGTTGGGACTTGTCCGAGGAATGTGAAGAGGTCCAAAGAATAGTAAAGGATTCTGGTCTATATGCTTTGGTTGAAAACTATGTGAAGCCTGATTCTGTTACTGTCAATTGCTTCGTCGAAAGGTATCATGGTGAAACCGATACCATGCACTTCCCTTTTGGGGAGATGACCTTCATCCCTGAAGATGCTCAGAACATTCTAGGCTTGAATGTTATCGGCAAATCAATTGCAGAAGGAGTTGAGTCTCTAGACCTAGAATGGTCGAAGTTGCACGGTCTGACTAACAAGCTATTTGGTTGGGACTACAAAACTTACGTGGAGAGCTTTTATGAATCCACGTCGGTAAGACAAAGACAATCAAGTTGATATTGCTTAAGAAGAATTTTGAAAAGACAAAGAAAAGAAGTTTGGAGGATGGATGGGACCCTAAACAAATTCGTTATCTTTGCCCATTGCTTTTTGTTGTACATCTTGGGCACTAGGGTATTCCACGACACCAATGGCAACGGGGTTAGTGCGAACTACCTTCGATACTTGGATCCGTTGGAAGATGTCTATGGATATTCTTGGGGCACCGCTGTAATGGCACATTTGATGATGGAGATGAGAAGGGCCTCTAAGGCTAAAACCAACCAATTTGTCGGGAATTTCACTCTACATGCTGCAGGTAAATTTGTTCTTAAACTTATGTTATTGTGTATATTGTTCATATGTACTCTTATCGTGAACTTAGAAACAAAACTTATTGCTTCACATTGGAATAGGTGTGGGCTTATGTACACTTCCCAACCTTGTTCAAGGCCTACCCCTCCTTGAAGATCATAGATCTTCCAGAACCCGATACGCCTCTAGCTAAGAGATACGAGTTCACTTGAGACTCAAAGCCGGTAACATGGGTCGACCGATCGATATGAGATTGGCTTTGGACGCAATGAGTACCAAAGATGTTGTGTTCGACCCTTACAAGGAGGCTAGAGGAAACCAGCAGGTTTTGAGGTTTGGTAACGTTGCATTTTACCATGGGCCGTTGTTCCACCCAAAAGGATACGTTATGGCTAATCCTACGCGTGTGATGCGTCAACTTGGATATAAGCAATTAGCATTTTCCAGACGGCCTCTTTTCAATGTTTTGATCTCGACCTTTCTCGGTGTTATTCAACTCCAAATCGGTTGCATGTAGAGTATGTTCAAACCGGACCCAACAGATTGGAGGGATAGGGAACCACGTCGTTTGGTAGATTTTAGTCGGTGGGAAAAGTTGGAGATTGCTGAAAACGGTGATGAAGTTGATGCCGATTACATGGAAGAGTACCGGAATGGTCACATCCTTATGTCGTCCGCCCGGATGACGTCCAAGTTCCTCCCGAGAAAAACCCTCCAGTTCCAACTCCAGACGGGCACCCCTACGATGACCCAACTAAATAACACCGTTGGATTGCTTGTAAGTATTGTTAATTGCTTCGTTCGTTTAATATACACATAATCATATATGTATACTAATTATGTGTTTGTTATATTAAACTAGCGGCGTCGGCTTGGCAAGTTAAAGAAGATGTTGGGTTGCAAATACCGGGAAGGAGAGGTGCGTCCCTTGAAGAAATGAAGGAATTCGAGCAAAAGCTTGATAGAATTGAAGCAACCGGACCCTAGTTCAAAAGCTTTGTTCGGGAAACTAGGAAGAAACCTGCCCAAAAGAAGCAAAAGACCCAGTGATTTAACTCTTTAGTTGTGTTTCTTTTTTGGATCGTGGTTGTCACGTCTTGAACAATTCCAAACTTATTTTCGTTTGTACCTCGTGTTAAACTCTTTAGTTGTTTGGTTTGCTTTTGGTTTAGGATACCGGGATTAAGAACATTTGATAGCAAAATCAAGTTGGTTGGTTTATGTTGAGCGTGTTATCCTTGCAAGATTTATTTGTGACTATTTCCGGCATAGATAAATTAGGATAACAAAGCCGGATTTTGGTACCAGCAATGTTTAACATTTAAACATCAATGCCGGTTCTAATAACCGGCGTTGAAAGTATTTATAAAACCATACCGGGACAAGAATACCAAAAATTCAATGTTCCTGTATAGATATTCGATGGTACCGCACGGTAGTATTTTCTCGATATCTATGCCGGTTTTCGATAATTTGAAAATTTTCATAGTTCTAAAAACCCTTTGTAAAATTGAATACTTCCATGCCGGTATTACTCGCTTGTTTTGAATAAAAATTCATTTCGAATGCTCTTCTATTTTATTCCTAATAATTAATCTATTACATTGGATTTGAATCTTTTAATTAAAACATGCTAAAGATAATCTACTTCCATCCCTTTTCAACAATTACGGAACCTTTGAGCCTTTCTCGAACCTCTTCGAAGACATTGTCCAGGGAGTGGGGTGTCAAGGATCAACTTCATTGGTTCTTCTTCTCTTTCAACATATTCCTTTCCCTTCATATAACACCCATCACACCCATCGATTGGCTTGCATTGGCCCTTGTGGTTTTCTCTTGACTCTGCTAGTTGAACATGTTCTGTCAAACCATTGAAACTCATCGCACTTTGGGTGATTCAAACACCTTAGAAACATTCTTCCATTTTCAGCATCATCGGTTTTGCAATCCAAAACCGGCGTGTCCCATCACAAACTTCTACACTTTGAATAAATAAAAGGACAGTCCATGGCTAGATGAGAAGGCGACTTGCAAATTTGACACTTGCAATGATGACTCGTAAGAGAAGATTATATTAGTCGGGGTCATAGTAGTGAAGATCATATTGTTAGTAAATGTACTTACTTTGCAAATAGAGGAAGATGATGAATCCCCCATCCTTTGTGAAGCTTTAACCGTGCTTGCTTTCCTAAGAGAATGATTTTTGTTATTTGGATGCTTTGGTTTGTGTATAATTTTCCAAAGGAATGGGGGTATTATATAGAGATGAATCTCCAACGGTCTTATTTTTCAAAAACTAGCCGTTTTTTTTTTCGAATTCATCAACTACCGGCATAGACGTTGTTATAGATTGAATGCCGGTTGCATCTGGCGTTTCACGAGTTTGAAACCATGCCGGTATAGGTTGCATATTTGTCGCAATCTCTGTTAAAATTTTTCCTATTACCGGCATTGTAAGCTTATCGATACAATGCCGGTTGTATTTACCGGCGTTGTATTTCTGATTACGACAATGCCGGTTCTGCGATTTTCCAAAAAAACTAGTCGTTGAAGTTTTCTCTATATAAAGGGAGCTAATTCTTGGACCCAAATAGCAAAAACTCGGGTTCTTATATATCTCCTTGAGAATCTTAACTTAAGAAACCCTAAACCCTAGAATAGTCATCTATAAATAGAACCTAATCCCACATAAAACAAATGGCATCGTTTGACTCGGAGGAAGATTTAGCAATCACCCAAGCATGGTACTCCGAAACTCGTCCTTCAACTATAGATAGCAGCACGCGGGATTCCATGTGGTTGAAGATTTTTAGGAAGTTTGTTCACGATTACGGTAACCGAAAGGAAGAACGCTCAACAAATCGAGCAACGACACGACATCATCCTAAATGCTGTGGTTGAGTATCTAAAAATGAAGTACCGGATCGATAACGCTCATCACAATAGGTTGTACCCCCAACAACTCGTAAGTATCTTTATGAATAATTCGGCACAATCTACTATTTTTTAATTTTTATGTAACCAACAAAGTTTGTGTGTTGTTTTTGTAGCATGAAGCCGTGAAAACGCGTTACTTACAGGAAAAGGGAGAACCATTCATGTTTGAAGCCAACGTGAACCATATTGTAACCAAAGTCACTGAGTACCACCAGTTGGGGGAATCGGAAACGGATTCTTCTTAAGAAGATTGATAGTTTAGAGTAATTTGCTTAGGTTTTTAGGGTATCCAGTTAGGTATTTCGTAAGGTTTTGTGGGTATACCTCTATGTAAGCCCTCACGAGACTATAACTCGTCCACTTGGGCCACCAAGTGGTTTAAAGGCTTGATGCACGTGCTAAGTGCATTCGTTGTTCCGTCGACAAGGATTACGTTCGAAATAAATTATATTTCCGGCTTAGTATGTAAACATATTTCAATTGCCTAATGATTCCGGCTTAGTATGTAGTATATTAAACTATGCCGGTATTTAGTGCCGGCATATACGATAAGTTTGTACCAATGCCGGAATGTTCAAAAATCAGTGCACAACGGCTATTTTTTTGAACCATAAACCGGCTTTAGAGGGCCGGCATTGATTGTAGGTCACTGACAATGCCGGCACTAAATAGACGTTGTGCAATCATCTATATAATGCAATGGATTCACCCATTGCACTTGATACCTCCAATGGAAAATACTTCATCAACTACCGATTCCATCATTGCCATGGAAAAAGAAAAAACTCAAGAAGAACAAACTATCCACTCCGTTGGGAAATCAATTATCAACCACCAACTCAGTTTCCCTTATACTAGAAAAACTTAAAAGGAAGGGAGAAACCACCAAGTCAATTGCCGCAATGGAAGAAGAGATACTTAAGAGACAAAGAGAAGAAGAAGAGGAAGCAAAGCTTGAACATTATCGCAAAGAAGATAAAGAAATCCTTAAACGCCAAAAACAATCTAAGATAGAAGCGGATGTCGAGGAAGAAACCGAGTGGATTAAAAATTACTACATAGTATCCGATTTCCAGGAAGATCACCGTCCTTCGAATCTTTTTGGGGTTTTGTTAGGGACTGGTCCTTACAAGAATAACTACTTGGAAGGTAAGAAAGGCCGAATGGATTACGGTGATCTCTATGTACAAAATCGAACAATTGCACTCATAAAGTTATGTCGCAAATACAACGAGTTTCTTGCAAGATACAGAGGGAATAGGTTTCAAGCTCAGGACGCATATACCAAATGGAGAAAAGAGCCTTTTAGGCATTTCGAAGCGGCTATGCTTATTGAATCTCGTTCGAAGAAATGAGTTAATGTTTTTAAGTTTATTTCCTTAAGATTATGTGGTCTATGTTATTTATTTCATCAATTTTCTTTCCTTATCCTAAGATCGAAAAATAAACCAAAAACTAGACCGTTACCTATGCCTCCGTTGAATTCTGCTCACCAAGTACTTATTGTCAGAATACCGGCATTGAATGGTTCCATTTTTCAATGCCGGCATTCTGACGGTTACAAACTCAAGTTATGTGGCAGTTACAAAACTCATTCATTCCACTTATTTGACGGTTACAAACTAATCTATCCCACTTATTTGGCGGTTACAAAATCCTTAATACCATTTTATGCGTCGCCATTACACACTCCTTCATTCTATTTAAGTGACGGTTTTAGAAAGGAAATCATTCATTCTCCATTTTTATAGAAAGGAAATCATTCGTTTCTCTAACACAATGGGTCGCCATAAACCCGGTGAAAAACCAATACCCAATCTCAAGAAACTGTTGATGATGGTGGTACATCGAAATCAAAAGCGCAAGAAGCGCTCAAGAGTCCGATGGTGAGGCGAGAATAACAAATTTGCTTAGGTAAGTGATGTATATGTTGAATTGAAGTTTTTAATTTTAGGGTTTATCCCATACGAGAAAACACAAAGTGAAATTATGTTGTTTAGTCTTTGAAAATAAAATTGAAATTCAGTTGCATGTTTGAATGGCGGCATGGACGAGTCATTTCTTTCAATTCTACCCTTTGTTTTTTCCTTTTTGTTTTAGTTTGTGGTCTTCCGGTTGGATCTCCCTTTCTTGGCTCTTCGCTTTGTGCGATCCATGGACGAGCAAGTAGCCTTAGTTGGCTCAACAAGACTTGTCGGCTTACCGAGGTGCCACGAGAGTAAGCTTCGAAGAATTCCTTTGCTTCGTTCGTATCCCATGGAGATTGCCCGGGATCTCCCGAAGGGGGAGGGTCGAAAGATAGTTGCTTCCAAAACGGATCAATAACCTCCAAAGGTATCAGTTTTTCATACTTAACAAGCATATGACGACATGGAAGCCCCAATGAAGACATGTCGGGACAAATACACACATCACCCGGTTTTCCGTAATTTTTCTCATATTCCATTTGTCTCATCATATGTTTTATTGCCCAATGAGAGACGTTGAATTCTATTCCTTGGAGAAAGTTACCATAATGAAGAAATGGAGTCAACCTATCCATTGAGCTTTTCTCAAAAGCCTCCTTGATCCTATTGATATCTTGCTTAAAGTATTGCTCCATTGCCTCGGTGACTGTAACCACATTGCCTTGACCGGACTGGATGAGATCTTTAAATCTCCCATGAGCGGCCTCAACTGCACTAGTTGCTTCCGTCTTGAAGTGTCTATACCGGTTTGTCCATGCACGTACAAATCTTTCCTTGAACTTATCCAACCATTGAGTCCGACAATACCAGACGGCGGTCGGATAAACTTCGTCCAATCGGCAATGAACTTCTCCAATCTCTTTTCGTACATAACCTCGGTAAGAGACCAATAAACTTTCTCCCAATCTTTTAGAAATTCCAACCACTTTTTATGATTTTCCGCATGTTCTTTGTCCACTCGCTCCTTTATCTTGCCTCTCTCATCTTCTTCTTCTTCGGGGATAGTTTGTTCTTTCGAACATCTTCCTCTAGTTGTACCATCATTCTCTTCTTAATATCCGCCTTTGCGGGTTCAAACAAGGCATGGCAAGTTTTTATCACATTATTACGTATATGATATGTACATAGGAAATTTTGTGCGTCCGGAAGACGTCGGATATTGCTCTCATTAATGCGGCATCGTTATCGATTACGATGACCTCGGAAGTTGATTTTCCCGAAGAACAACTTCAATTGTCGTAATTCCCAATGATAATTATGGTCCCTCTCGTTTTCCATTAAACACCAAGCCAATGTGAATGTTACCTTGTCCGAGGTTTGCCCAACGATGTTGAACAACGGCATATTGTATTTGTTTGTCTTGTAGGTGCAATCCATCAAAAGAACACCACAACATGTATTTGCCAACCGTGGAAAGCAACGGATGCGAAATGAATATTTGAAGGGGCTTGTTGTCGGGCCCTCTTTTAATGATACGCGTGTAGTTGTGATCCCAAGCTATCTTCTCAAATTCTTGCATAACGGACCTCCCTTCCCATTCCACCCTTCTAATAGTTGCTTGTGCACTATAAATTGTACGTAGAGAAGACACGTTAGTCTCGTCCTTTTCCTTGAAGCCTCTGAGAATTTGTCTCGGTTTGATAAGTGCTTTGGTCAATCTCTTTACATCCTCGAACTCGTCAGGTTTTAGCTTCGCAACTAAGGAGTGACCAACAAAATCTTTCGGATCCCGATGGTTATGACAGCCACACGAAACCTCACAGTCCCAATTGTTCATGTCATTTAAACGGAATACAAGCTTAAAAGGGCAATCATTCTTCCTCGTACGAGTCTTGTATACCCTATTAGTCTTCTTTGGATATACATAATCCTTTCTCTTGTGGCTATTCTTCTCCTTGTATTTCCCACTTCTCTCGCAAGCCATCTCAAAACGCCTATTCGAACCTTCGGTGTTCCTCACCAACACACACATGTTCTTAAGAGCCGTCTCTTTAGCCCAAGCGATTGCTTCCTTTCGATCAGTTATTCCCTACATAAGAACAATTTCGCATTCATTAGAAGGTTCACTACTAGCAATCCATTAGTAATGTTCAAGATACTAGGTGAAAAGTATTATTTGGTCACATACCGGAGGGATTTTATAGCATTCCGACGTATCCCGATAAGGCGGCTTTGCATTTGTTGGATCAATATATGGCACCACCTAAGGATCGAATGAAAATTAGTTCCAAACAACATTAAAACACTATGCCGGAAACATGTACCGGCATGCTCGACAATTGTTCCGGCATAGTTTAAGTTTACCAAAACGGAAGACCAAATTTGAAACCTATTCCGGCATATGTGTTTCGTAAGACTACAACGCCGGAAGCAAGGATGCCGGCATTATCGTAACATATTGTTCCAAGCCGGTACACAATTCCGGCATTAAAAAATAATCGATATTGAATGCCGGAATTTAGCTTTGGAAAACATTTATTCCTGCATGGTTTTTGTAGGTACCGGCATTGAAAAGTTGTAACTTAACAACGCCGGTTCTTTGCTTCTGTGCATTATCGATAGTGATGGTACCACGCGGTACTAAATTCGGTGTTAATGTTTATTAAGTTTCAATGCCGGTTTTTGGTTTGGGATGGAATTGTTTCGTATGTTTTTCATTCAAGACTACCGGCATGGTAAACGATCAATGTAACCATGCCGGTTGAATATTCCGTAGTATATTCCTTGGTAGGTAAAAAGGTTAACTCTGTACCGGCATAGTTTTTTGGTAGAATACTATGCCGGTTTATAATTCAAATTGGGGGATATCAATTACCGGCATGGTCGTAGTATGAATACCATGCCGATACCGAGACAACCGGCATGGTATTCATACACCTACCATGCCGGCACCGAGGTTTTTCAGTTGAAAAAATGGCGGGTTTAAAGAAAAAAATTTGATTTTTCGACATCTTAGCAGCCTTTTTACTCGTGGTGTGTTGGGGATGCTTGTATGTTGTGCAAGTTTACTTTCTTGTGTTGGTTCTTCAAGAAACTCTCCATACTCGTCAAAATCATCATCCAAGGGTGTTGGTTCCACAAATACTTGCAATTGAGAATTGTTGTCGTTAGTCAAGATTCAAGATATGCTCCTTGTTGTAGTTGAGATAAAGATTCAAAGAAGACAGCAGCAGAAAGAATCCTCTCTTCACAATCATCCTCCATTTTCCACAAAAAAATTTCTCTCTCAAAATATTTTTCCCTCCTTCTACTCTCACCTCACTCACCCAAAAACAAATAAAACACACACTAATCATTTATAAAAAATCTTAAGATTTTTACTAATTATTATTAACCACTAAACCTGATTAGTGAGGGGTAGATTAGGATTTAAAAAAATACTTAGATAAGGGGTGACCCCGAATTGATATTTGGACTTTTTTTTTGTCCTTTTCCTATATCCCCCAATTACTAATTTTATCCCCCAATTACGTGTTCCAAACTAATTGGGGTATACCCAATAAGACAAAATCGGGTCATTTTGAAGTAAAACCAAGCCACCCCTTAACCTTGTATTTTCTAAATGGCTAATATGCCCTTGTTTAATTAACACTAAAAAATCTGATTAGCTTAATTAATTGAGTTTATATTAAAATTTTTAAATTATGAATTCAGTAGTCTTTAACCCGTCTTACGAGTTCGATTTGGATCAAAAAAAATTGTTTTGAAAATGTGAAAGGTCGGCAAGGTCGACGTTTGAATAAGGTGTCGGCTATGTTCCGCCGGCATGGTAGACATTTTAATAAGATGCCGACCAATTACAGCCGGCATTGTCTACGGATGAAGAACATGCCGACTATATCTGACCGGCAAGGTCTGCGGACGAAGAACATGCCGGCTACTTTATGGCCGGCAAGGTCGATAAAAAATACCCTGCCGACTATAAGATTTTTGACGTACAGAGAAGGTCTTACAAATGCATGATTCGTCGGCAAGGTACTAATTTCATAACCGCCGACTATATTTTAGTCTCGGCAAGGTATAGAGATTGATATCTTGCCGACCTCGTAATTGTTAAATTCGAGAGATGAAAAAGTCGGCATGTTATTCAACCTTCTACCCCGCCGACTATATTTTGGTCGGCAAGGTCGACAAAAAATACCCCGCCGACTTTTGGTTCGTTTTGATTCTTCGTTTTTTTTTTTTTTTTTTTTTTTTTTTTTGATTTCACATGTATAGTTAGAGTGTAGAAGAAAGATTTTGATTTTTTTTTATATGTTTTGATCGGCAAGGTTTTTTAGTATGGGCAATTTGATCTTTTAACACCTTTTAGAAACCCCTTAGCACACTAGTTTGGATGGGAATAAAATGGGTATACCCCAATTAATCTAATCTGGGTATAACCCCAATCTCGGCAGGTTTAATAATACTTCCTAAAATATTGATGTCCCCGGTCTTTATCCATGGTTAAACCAATTTTGTTTATTTTTATACGTAATCTTTATTGTGGAAAATTCTGAGGAACCCAAACTTGGTTCATCTTTCTTTTAGAAACCCGTCATTAAGATTGTTTATATGTATAGCCCAAATGACAAAATCTATGGTTAAGATTAATAGTTTAGATTGAGTTTAAATTTTTCACATTTTATTTTGGACTGAATTGACCTTAATAATTAGTTATAAATTATCAATATAAATATTTAAAAAAACTTGTTACCATATTTTTCTCCAGTTAAGTCGTCAATTATTATTTCCATAATTTTCGGCCAAGTAAGTTATTCCCATTAATTCACCTTTTTCTACCAATTAAGTCGTCAATTAATATTACTTCCATGATTTTCGGCCACGTAAGGTATTCCTACTAATCGGGAAATTTGAAGATCGTGTTACCACTTTCTTCTTTTTTTCTCACGTGAAACTCATCTCTAGCTATCTTTTCCAATCACTTTCTCTTCCTCATTAGATTTCTTGTACTCTTTTAACTTAAGAAATAAATTTGTGATTACACCAAACCCAATGTTTAGATTACATGCACCATTTTTATAATTTGTTGTCTTCTTATTTTCTTCTTTATCAGACTAAAATCTGCCATTGTTTGACCTTTTCCGAAATTCTTACAGGGGGTTAGTCAATTGGGATTAGTAGAGACATTCATAGACTTTTTATACATGAGATTTTGGGTGACTCTCAGTGAGTTTAGAGATTTTGAGAGACTCTCAGGATGATTTTCAAGGAATTATGGTGATTCATTGAGACAATAAAACATATATGAATTTCAACTTACACACATGGGACAAGCAATATATTTATTTATATTTCAAAATGAATATATGGTATTTCAATGAAAATGTATTAGTCCATGCATGGCTAACATAAATTGTAACCATTTTACCAATAAAATCAAAACGAAACGAATTAAAGGTATTTGAATCTCTAATAAACTTATTGGGTTTGCAAGACAACAATTTTTTTTTCTCATTTTTTACGAATTTAATTATAGCTTATTTGGTTATTGTTTTTAATATATTTATCCTTAAAGAAAAGAGAAAGAACAAAGTCTCTCAAAATATCACCTACTTAGGAGAGACTTCATTTTAGCCATTTATGGTATGTTTTGTAATAAAAGTCTCTACAAGTCTCTCAAAGCCATAAGTCATTGATTTGAAATTCTAAATCCAATAACAGAGAATTCTGAAGATTTTTAGAAAGTCACGATCCAATAACAGAGATTGTTTGAGATTTTGAAGAACTCTCTGTTGACTAACAAGAGATTTTAGAAGTCTCTAAAATTCTTTCAATATCTCCACAAATCTCAATTGACTAACCCCCTGTTAGTAAATCACCATCGTGCATCGAGTGCTAGGAAATCACTTATATGTTTTAACCAAACCTAAGACTTTCCCTTACAACAGATTTTGATTGAAAGTTCATACACTTTCCATTATTTTTATTAGGTTCAAACCAGGCACAAAAAATAATAATTGGATAAAGCTATGTGATCATAAATCTTGGTGTTGACACAATACGGTGTTATATTATAGTTCCATATTTTGATTTTCAGCTATAGTTGAAGATACTTTTAACCTTCTTCTAAAGATGGTCATTGTGATCGACATACTTTGCCCATATCAATCTACTTTAGACTTTTCATCCGCTTTGTTATTCGATGTTCGATTTGTATGATTTCTTTCGTTTTATGTTTTTAGATTGTCTTGGAAAGAATTCGGTGATAATTACAATCTTCACAAATTATGTCTAGACCGACTAGTGAAAAATGAAATTTTCACCATTTCGAATGACGGAAAATTGAAATTTTCACATATTGTGTTTGCGAAAACTGGAATTATTACCAATCTCGTATGACACTAGAGAAGAAAATTGAATTTTTAACGATCGAGATTGTGAAAACTTGAATTTTAAGTCTGATTTTTCTAACGACGCCACTTTATTACGGATGAAAACAAAAAATTTCACCAATCTTGCACAAAATTGAAATTTTTACAAATCGCGTTGGTGAAAACTGGGATTATCACCCAATCTCGTATGACACTTGAAATTAAAATTTTAAGTCCGATATTCTAACCACGCCACTTTATTACGGATGAAAACAAAAAATTTCACCAATCTCGCATGATGGAAAATTCAAATTTTCACAAATCGCGCTTATGGAAAATGGAATTGTCACCGATCACCATTATGAAAACTGGTATTTTTCAATAATGCAAGATTGTGAAAAATGATATTTTTCACTAATCACGTTATTATTAGTGAAAGATCTAATAATAATGATAATCACACATATTCACCTTATGGCGTCAATACGAAAATTAAAATTTGTACAAAATAAATCATTTTTAGGGAAAGTCAAACGAGTAATTCAAGGAATTTGAATTTTTAACAACCGTTTTTATTTTCAAAACAGAAATTAATTGGATAACTAATTTTTAGGGAGATAAACAAGGAAAAACGAGTTAATGTAGGGATTAGAGTTTATGATAACCGTTTTCCTTGTTTAAATAAAATTAATTTGTAAAAGGTTATTTTTGTAAACAATTCATAATATAAATAATTATGGGTTTGTTAAATAAGGAATCTTTATGAAGGGTTTCTAATATATGAAAAAAGTAAATTGGGCTAGAAAAAAAGTTCCCCAATCTTTATTATATATTCCGATTTTTCAAACAAAGAAAAGCATCCAGTTAAAAATACAAAAAAAATTACATAATTTATACACACAAAATTAGTTAAAAAGACCAAAATCAACAATTCCTGAGTGAAAAGGACATTAAGATTTTGATACTGTTTAAATGGACGAATATGTAAAAATAGCCAGGATGTAAACAAGATTTCATCATCCCGCCCATTTTCAAATACTTTTTCTTATTTTTAATTTACATCACGATGCATCCAGTTTCATCCTTACTATTTTTTAAGTTTAAGTCAGGTGAATCCAATTTCATCCTTGCTTCTTTTTTTTTAGTGTCCATTTCATCCATACTAATTTTTACTCGTCCATTTGAACCATATTTTAAAAATATTTGGACTAATGACCCATTTTCCGATTTATAAAGCGCTATACCGATCTTAGCAAAGCCAATACCAAACAAAAGAAATTGGATTACCTCAACCAAACGCTAATTTTTTGGAATTGGATTACCCCATAATTGAATTCCTAGTAATCCAATTCTTCCGACCAAACGCGGTGTAAGTTTAAACTTTTACTGTGGACGACCTTGAAAGATTCACCAAGTGTCCAAATTTTCAGTGGGTACACGTCCACCATTCAGATATGAGTTGTAATCTTTATCCATGCTTAAACCTTTGGATCCCGGCGATCAAATTTTGCCTCTGCCATGTTCTTGCCTTTGTGTTTTTATACGTAATCTTTTATTATATACTCCCTCCGTCCCTAATTAGATGAGATACTTGTAGTTTGCACAAATTTAAAGGCAAGGAGGAAAGTAGAGTATATTTAAGTATTTTTTACAATTATACCCTTATGAGCAATAATTAGTAAAATTTAGAAACGATTTATCTCTTAAACTATACCACGGTTTTTTATAAACTTTATACCGTTGAAAAGCATTTTAAAACACTTACGCAACTGTTTATGGGTGAAAATCGTTTCTGTCGATTTCAGTAAATTCGGCAGGTGAGTGAGAAACTGATTCAAACCCTAAACAAATGTGCTTCGCACGTGAGCACTTTATAGATTCGAGAGATCAATTCGTACAAGTCCGGACTAAACCAAGAAATGGCCGTTCCGGACTTGCTTCGGTCACAAAGTGGAGGAGAAGGGTTGATTTGGGGAGGGAAGCAAAGAAAAGTGTTGAGACGAGAATAATTCGGGAGAGTAGTATCTCGACTTGTATCGTAAAGTAGAAGCTTGGGAAGCTTGCAAGAGATGAAAGCTTTTGAGAGAGCTTGCAAAGTTGCCTTCTCCGAGAGTGTAGTATTTTTCTCCTGACCGAGACTCCGTTGTCCGGGTGGAAATAGGTAAGACCTATTTATACAAGTCGGGATTGAAACGTACCCTGGCCTCATGAAGGAAGAGAGTAAAGGGTGAAATAATGGGAGGATGTGGTAACCGCATGGTGTTAATGGGTGAAAACGTTTTCACCATTATTTCCTCATTTATTTGACCGCTTTATTCCTTTTCACGCTTTCTTAATGTGAGCGTAGTGTACGCGCAAGTCGTGGACCGCCAAACCAAAACCCTGGAAAGCATCCCCGAGTTTGTGTTGATATCTCGAGTGTTGGTTGCACCTTGAGTGCAAGTGGCGCTGCTAGTGGCGCGTGTGGCATGTGCCATTGGCATGTGCGGAATGCCTTGGTGGTAGGTTGTACGTTGAGTGTAAGTGGCAATGCCAGAGCTGCTAGTGGCATGTGTGGCATGTGCCAATGGCATGTGCGGAATGCCTTGGTGATAGGTTGCATGGTTTGCAAATTAGGCTACAAGCGTGGGTTTTGGCATGTGCCAATGGCGCGTACGGTCGAATTGGCCTAGGTTGCACGGCTTGCAAGTTAGGCTACCAGCGCGCATTAGGGCCACGACTAGGTGATGAAGGCTACCACCGAGCGCGTTGGCATGTGCCAATGGCATGCGTGGCCGTTAGGCCGTGGCCTTTGTAGGAAAAGCTACCAGCGAGCATGTTGGCATGTGCCAATGGCATGCGTGGCCGTTTAGGGTCGTGGCCTTGGTAGGAAAAGCTACCAGCGAGCATGTTGGCATGTGCCAATGGCATGCGTGGTCGTTAGGGCCGTGGCCTTGGTAGGAAAAGCTACCACGAGCATGTTGGCATGTGCCAATGGCATGCGTGGCGTTAGGCCGTGGCCTTGGTAGGAAAAAGCTACCAACGAGCATGTTGGCATGTGCCAATGGCATGCGTGGCCGTTTAGGGTCGTGGCCTTGGTAGGAAAAGCTACCCGAGCATGTTGGCATGTGTCAATGGCATGCGTGACCGTTAGGGCCGTGGCCTTGGTAGGAAAAGCTACCAATGAGCATGCGGCATGTGCCAATGGCATGCGTGGTAGTTTAGCAGCCGTGGCCTTGGTAGGAAAAGCTACCAGAGAGCATGTTGGCATGTGCCAATGGCATGCGTGGCCATTAGGGCCGTGGCCTTGGTAGGAAAAGCTACCAAAACGAGCATGTTGGCATGTGCCAATGGCATGCGTGGTCGTTAGGGCCGTGGCCTTGGTAGGAAAAGCTACCAGCGAGCATGGTGGCATGTGCCAATGGCATGCGTGGCCGTTAGGGCCGTGGCCTTGGTAGGAAAAGCTACCAGCGAGCATGTTGGCATGTGCCAATGGCATGCGTGGCCGTTCGGCCTAGGTCGCACGTTTTGCAAGCCAAGGGCGTTATATTTGGCAGGTGACAATGGTGTAGCGGCTTGGAAATATGGCTTGTGGTACGCGTTGGCATGTGCCAATGGCACGTACGGCCATGTTAACCTAGTTGCACGTTTTGCAAGCCTAGGGCGCTATATTTGGCATGTGCCAATGGCATAGCGGCTTAGTTTTATGGCTTGTGGTACGTGTTGGCATGTGCCAATGGCACGTATGGCCATATTGACCTAGTTGCACGTTTTGCAAAGCCTGGGCGCTATATTTGGCATGTGCCAATGGCATAGCGGCTTAGTTTTGGCATGGTTGCTAATGAGTGTGATATGTAGTTTGGTTTTGGCGTGCCGCCATGGTGCGCGGTGTGCGGCTTGGTTTGGCATTGTTGTCATGGTGCTGCGAGAATGCGGCTTGGTTTGGTATTGTTGCCATGGTGCGCGAGTGTGCGGCTTGGTTTGGCATTGTTGCCATGGTGCGCAGATGTGCGGCTTGGTTTGGCATTGTTGCCATGGTGCTAGCAGCGGCTTGGTTTGGCATTGTTGCCATGGTGCGCGGTGTGCGTCTTGGTTTTGGAATTAGGTTCGTGGTCGAAAACCCTAATATGGTATTTTGAAAAAATACCCCTATTAATTATTTACACCGAGTTAAATGCTCTTAGTTAATGTGTTGCGGGTAACACTAGGTCATGGGGTTTTACGACCCCTTGTTTAAAAACCACCATCAACAGCAACGAATATAAACATGACTATCAAATTATACATATTTCTTATAGAAAAAAATAATCAATTAAAAGGGTAGTTTTAGAAATATCCCTTGGTTAGTGAAATAGCTCATCTATTTGTGGACAAAACTAAAAACCAAATAGCTCATCTAATTAGGGACGGAGGGAGTATTCCAATTTTTCAAACAAAAAAGAAAAGCATACAGTTAAAAATACAAAAAAACAATTTACAAAGCGCTATACCGATCTTAGCAAAGCTAATACCAAACAATCCTGACCGTCAGAACCCTCCAATGGTATTAGATAAACCCGACCCTCTCTCTTTACAGCTCTAAAACACGTAAGCAATTTTGTTTGTACACGAACCACAAGCATTTTGGATCCCCTATTTAAGACTCATTTTTGTTGATGCGTCTAAATAGTGTACTCATCCTCGGTTCACACCTTTCTTTCAATTTCTTTACACAAAAACCTCTGTTTTCCCTCTTTCCGTTACCAATCAACCATGGCACCGTGCTGGTTTGAAGATCCTGACTTGTTCATGGAATATTTTAATAATCAGATCTATATATGGAAGCTTTGCAACAAAACCGGTGCTACCCCTCTATATCCAGGTGATTTCAGTTTTTATGGTAGTTATAGAAATCTCAATGCTCTTGATCATCAAACTTTCGTGGGTCACTCTTTTCCATGGAAGAGGAGCGATTTTGAAGCTTTCATAGCTTTCTTAAATAGCAAAGACATATTCGTCAACTATCAAGGATTGGTGATTACCACCACTTTCCCTCGACAAATAGCTACTGATCACAAACCTAACATGGACGCGGGCTGGATCGTGAGATTTTGGTCTCATGACGTACTGAACTTGGGTCAGTATGGTCTACCTGTTTTGCGGGTTCCCTACCGAGAGGTTCGATATATGCAAGTAGGAGGGTCTGCTCCTGTTGAACCGAGTCCTAGAGAAACTGAATTGTCTGTAACTCTGGCTTCTCTAGCCTTAGAAGTTTCTCGTCTACAAGCCAAGATTTCCGATCTCGAATCCAAAAACGAAAACATGTGAGTCAGTTGTGGCATGCAGAGCATCTTACTTTCGTATGATCAAGTCTTTGTTGTTTGCTTTTGGCATTTCCTTGGAATTTGGGGTTGTTTTCGTTATTGTTGTAGTTGTTATTTAATGTTTTCTTTGTTTCAAAGTTGGTAATGGTTTTTACTCCGGCGAGAAGTCTCCTTGAATAAGTACGCCAGCAAGATTTGGGTCTCTTTGAAGAATTCCGGCGAGTTTTGGGTTTCTTTGAAGATCAAGATCTAGAATCATGTCTTATTGTAATCCCCCTTTATCATGAATGAGCTAGGATGGTATTTATGTGTTCAACCCATTTTTGTGTTGAAAACTGAAATGTCTCTTTTGTCAGGGCTTACATATTCAACGTAAGTCGATAGTCCAAATGCATGGCAATTCTGGGACAAATATTGCACAGACAACAACAGCCTTGAACACCAGAAATCAAATATATCAACTTCAAACTACTAGGTCTTGGGATTTTATAGGACTTCCTGAGAATGTGAAACGAATGCCTACCGTTGAAAGTGACACCGTAATTGGTGTCTATTAAATCTCGTGTATATACATATTCCACGTATGTACAGGTTGTTATAACATTCACTGGTCCTCCTATTCTTTTGTTAAGAAGTCCTATTCTATAGTTGTTTAGGTTAAGTCTTGTTGTAAAGTCCGGTTCTTCTGATGTACCTATTCTCTAGTTTATTTCTGTTTTGTATTCTCATCTGTAAACTCATATAAATACTATGAATGAAATCAATCTCAAGTGTTGTGAGAGAAACTTCAAACCAATATTCATTTATGGTATATTAGAGCTAGGGTTTTATTTATTTTTTTGAAACTTCATCTCCATGGCTACTGATGATACTCAATCAGATTCTATCATAGAACCTCACACAATCTCCGATAAGGATACTGAACTATCTCCTAGCGGTCCCTATTATGTCCATCCAGCGGACAATCCCACATCTGTGATTTTTACTCCTCTCCTAACCAGCGATAATTACTATACCTGGGGTAAGGGAATGATGAAAGCACTCAGTGCAAAAGGAAAAACCGGCTATATTGATGGCAAGGTAAAGAAACCAATAAGTTCAGTCGATCTTCCACACTGGAAGCGTTGCGATGATCTTGTTGGAAGTTGGATCTCCAACTCTGTTGACCCTGAAATCAGAGGAAGCACAATGAACTTTCCATCTGCAAGAGAACAGTGGCTGGAAATCAAATCTCGTTTCTCCCATCACAATGCATCCAAGCTGTATGCATTAAAGCAATCCATCTCCAATCTGAAACAAGACAATCTCAGTGTTGCAATGTACTACACGCGACTCAAATCACTCTGGGATCAGTTGGATGTTTTTCGTCCTGCTGAGCCATGTATTTGTGGAGCCGGCAAAAACTATGTCGACAATCATAATCAAGATAGATCCATGGAGTTCTTACAAGGGTTACACGATCGATTTTCTTCTCTGCGCAGTCAAATCCTTCTCATGGAACCTATGCCTTCATCTGCTAAAATCTACAATCATGTCAGGCAGGAGGAGGAACAACAAGGTATAAATTCTTCTTCCGTTCCATCTATTGAATCAGCTACTTTGAATTTCTCTCGTGGTGATTATAGAAATTCGAGGAACTATGCACAACCTGGTACTGGAGGAATCATTATTCCTGGTAATAATAAACGTCCCAGGCCATTCTGTGATTATTGTACCAAAATTGGTCATTCTCGATCAACTTGCTGGAAGTTGAATGGTTACCCTAAAGATTTACCAAAATCTTCTCGTGGCCCTGATGCTCCTATGGCTGCTGCCATCATACCTTTTGTACCTGTACCTCATGCTGCACCGAATATTAGTGTAGCTCAATACCAACACCTCTTGTCGCTGCTGGAAACCAATGCTACTACTGGTGATAATACTCCTTTCGCCAACTTCGCAGGTATGTCTCTTTCTTGTATTATTAATTCTTGGATTGTAGATAGTGGTGCTACTCACCACATTTGTCTTCTTTATCATTATTCACTTCTCATAACTTGGTTCCTAAACCAATCCATGTTCAATTACCAGATGGATCACATACATTTGTGACTCATATTGGGTATGTTGATTTATCACCCACTATCAAACTGTTAAATGTTTTCTATATCCCAAGTTTTAAATTTAACTTGCTTTCTGTCAGTCAATTGACTCAAACAACTAATTGTTTTGTATCATTCTCAAACGGATCTTGCGTTTTTCAGGACCGTCAAACGAAAACGGAGATTGGATGGAGTAAATGCATTGCAGGCCTCTACCACTTCAGTTCTCAACCATTTGCTTTATCTGTTCAAACAAATAAGTCTGTTAATCCATGGCATCGCCGTCTCGGCCATCCAAACATGGACTGTTTTAAATTTTTAGCTAGTCAATTTCCTTACATTCATTCTCACTGTAATCACCTTTGTGATGTCTGCCCAAGGGAGAAACAAACTCGTCTTAAATTTAATAAAAGTGTTTCTTTATCTTCTCATGTTTTTCAATTAATCCATACCGATATATGGGGTCTTTTTTTTCAATTGGTCTCTTTAGGTGCAAAATACTTTCTTACTATTGTAGACGACTACTCTAGATGCACTTGGGTCTTTCTAATGAAAACTAAATCGGAAACTTTAAAGTTTCTTCAATATTTTTTTAATTTTGTTTTGAATCAGTTTGGTCATAAGGTTACCACCATTTCTTGGTGTCAATAATTTAATCATCCCATCATTGCAAACCTTTCTGGCCCGACAATGGTGCTGAATTTAAATCAAAAGAACTTGATCCCGGTTTCATGAAAAGGGTATTCTTCATCAAACAAGTTGTGTTTATACCCCACAACAAAATGGCGTTGTTGAACGCAAGCATCGACACTTGTTAAAAGTAGCAAGGTCTTTACGATTTCAATCCAATTTACCCCTGCGTTTTTGGGGTGAATGTGTTCTTGTTTCGCTTATTTAATCAATAAGTTACCATCTCCAGTATTATCTCATAAATCTCCTCATGAGCTACTACTTTGACAGACCTCCAGTTATACTAATCTGCGTGTTTTTATTTGTCTTTGCTTTGCAAGAAATACTCGTATTTCTCACAAATTCGACCAGCGTGCCAAACCTGGCATTTTCATTGGATATCCTCATGGTCAGAAGGGTTACAAGATATACGATCTTGAAACTAAATCCATTTACACTTCTAGAGATGTAGTGTTTCATGAACAGTCTTTTCCATTTGATGATTTATCTCATAATTTCATTGTACCAGCTCCCGTACAATCTATGGAATCTTATCTCTACGATTCCATTCATCCTTCCCCTGCACCTGTCTCACCAGCATCTCCCTCACAGCTGAACTGTGATGATCCATTATATCTTTGAACCATTGGTCATTCCGCCGCAAAATCTCCACAGAATGTTGGTTTTTCGAATCCTCCATCTACAGTTTCTCACTCGACTGAAGTCTCTCCTGCCAGTTCATCACCAGGTCCGTCTGTCAATCTTCCTGATCGATCTTCCCCAGGTCAGTTGCTGACTCATCCTACACACTCATCTCCAGGTCGTTTACCTGATCGATCTTCTACAGGTCAGCTCTTAAGTCCACCTGTACAATTCTCTCCAGGTCTGTCTTTACCTTTACAAACCCATAATCCCGTGATTCCTTCTGAAATCCAATCTTCAGAAAACTCGTCTTCATTGGCACATCCCACTGCCTCTTCATCTGGTTTATCGTCAGTACCAGTCCATCCTATTCCTCCAGCTGAACATTCACGACCAATTCGTGATCGTCATCCCCCAATCTATTTGCAAGACTATCACTGTTCAGCTGCACGATGTCAATCAACTTCGACATACCCATTGATAGACTACTTATCTTATGATAAATTCAAGCCAGAACATAAGGCTTTCTTATCTGCGGTTCTACTTAATGAGGAACCAAAATCCTTTTCCCAGGCAACCAAGTGTCCAAAGTGGCGTGCTGCAATGGCTAAAGAGATTTTGGCCTTGGAAGCTAATGATACCTGGATAATGGTTGATTTACCACCCGACAAAACAGCTATTGGCTGCAAATGGGTTTTTAAAATCAAATTTAACTCTGATGGCTCCATCGAACGCTATAAAGCTCGTCTTGTTGCGAAAGGATATACTCAACAGGAAGGAATCGACTATTACGATACTTTTGCACCTGTTGCCAAGTTAGTCACTGTTCGTGTGTTGCTGTCTGTGGCAGCAATCAAAGGCTGGTCTTTACACCAGTTGGATGTGAACAACGCATTTCTTCAAGGTGATCTCGATGAAGAAATCTATATGCGCATTCCACTAGGTCTAGCACGTAAAGGTGAATCTAAAGTATTCAAACTTAAGAAATCTCTCTATGGCCTTAAACAAGCCTCTCGTCAATGGTTTGCAAAACTAAGCTCGGTCTTAATGGCTGAAGGTTTTCAAAAATCTCTATGTGATCATTCTCTTTTCACATATCATCGAGGTACAAATTCGATTTTCGTTCTAGTTTATGTTGATGACATAATTATAACTGGCACAGATGATAGCTTCATCAATTCTCTTAAGCTACGTCTGGCTACTCATTTCTCTATTAAGGACCTTGGACGCTTACAATATTTTCTAGGTATTGAGGTATCTCGTTCTCCTAAAGGAATTTTCCTTTGTCAACGTAAATATGTCCTTGATATTCTCACCGACTCTGGTCTTATTGGTGCTCATACTTCGCCATTTCCAATGGATGCACATCTTAAGTTAGCACCTACTGATGGTAAGGAGTTGTCTGATCCAAGCTCTTTTCGACGCCTTATTGGTCGTCTCCTGTATCTTACAGTTACTCGTCCTGACATAACTTATTCAGTAAATTATTTGAGTCAGTTTATGCAGAAGCCTCGCACATCTCATATGGATGCTGCTCATCGTATTCTCCGTTATCTTAAAGGAACAATTGGTCATGGCATATTCTTGTCTTCCAGTAGTTCTCTTTCCCTACATGGGTTCACGGATTCTGACTGGGCAGGATGCCCATTCACTCGTCGTTCTACTACAGGTTACTTGGTTAAAATAGGTGATAGCCCTATTTCATGGAAATCTAAGAAACAGCCTACTGTGGCTCGTTCTTCTGCTAAAGCCGAATATCGTGCTTTGGCTAATCTAACAGCAAAATTACAATGGTTATATTACCTCTTCACTGACATGCATATTCCATGTCCTCTTCCTATCTTGTGATAGTCAAGCCGCAATTCACATTGCTCAAAATCCGGTTTTTCATGAACGGACTAATTAAGCATATAGAAATCGACTGCTATTTTGTTCGTGAGAAATTACTCAGTGGTTTGATTTTTCCAAAACATCTTCAATCCGCTGATCAACTGGCAGATGTCTTTACGAAGCCGTTGGGAGCTCCATAATTTAGTCGTTTGGTTGGCAAGTTGGGCGTTCGTTCTGGCTCTACCGCTCCAACTTGAGGGGGGTATTAAAGCTCGTGTATATAAATATTCCACGAATGTACAGGTTGTTATAACATTCCCTGGTCCTCCTATTCTTTTGTTAAGAAGTCCTATTCTATAGTTGTTTAGGTTAAGTCTTGTTGTAAAGTCGGGTTCTTCTGATGTACCTATTCTCTAGTTTATTTCTGTTTTGTATTCTCATCTGTAAACTCATATAAATACTATGAATGAAATCAATCTCAAGTGTTGTGAGAGAAACTTCAAACCAATATTCGTTTAGTGTCATCGATACTGGGATATGGCCAGAGTCGGAAAGTTTCTCCAATGTTGGTTTTGGTCCTCCTCCTAAGAAATGGAAGGGTGTCTGCGATGGTGGTCAAAATTTTACCTGTAACAAGTAATCTTTTATTATTTAATATCTTCTTCTAATCTTCATCTAAGCAATATCAAACTATTATATCATGCTTATTTGAAATTTTTTATGTATAGCAAGCTAATTGGTGCCCGATATTACGAGAGCGTACCCGTTGGTGAAGGATCTGCTAGGGACACACAAGGCCATGGTACTCACACTGCATCTACTGCAGCGGGCAACATTGTTAAGGGTGCTAGCTTCTACGAAATTGCAAATGGAAATGCCAGGGGAGCAGTTCCCTCTGCCAGGATCGCAGCTTATAAAGTCTGTTTCACTGGTGGTTGTCGATCAGATGCAATCCTGGCTGGATTTGATGATGCGATTGCCGATGGCGTTGACATTCTTTCAATGTCACTGGGATCTGATCCATCTGGATTTGACTTTGATCCTGTTGCCATCGGGTCTTTTCATGCTATGCAGAAAGGCATACTCACTTCACATTCAGCCGGTAACAGTGGACCCAATCCGCAGACAGTGGGCAGTCAGGTCATGGACAAAATTGTCTTAGGAAATGGAAAGACGATTCAGGTAAGTTTATTGCAACCCAGTGTCTTTTGTGTTATTTGAGGATCATTGTTCAGAATGGAACATAATCTGCAAGTTTAGTTGTTTATATTTTTTATTCATTTTGACAAGTACTTGATCGAACGAAAGCAGGGTCTTGGAGTGAACGGCTTCATGTTGAAGGGAACCCAATTCCCGCTTTTGTATGGGGATAATGTTTCAACCATATGTGATACTTTAGAAGCAAAGTAAGTTACTTTTGTACTTTACTTCCCTCTAAAGAACTAAAGTAAAACACTTGCGGGCTGAACAATGTTTACCAAACTTCAGGCAGTGCGAGCAAGGTTGTTTGGACAAAGAGTTGGTTAGGGGGAAAATTGTCATATGTGATTCAGCCAGGGCAGGAACTATCTTTGGTTTCGGATCCTTCACAAACGCGGTTTGATATGTCTTCAGTTTATCCATTACCAGCTGCACTAATAAACACTGCGAGTGGGCTGTAAGTATATAAATTTTAGCCGAGCGGGCACTGTAATACAGTGCTATAGTTATTGAGAGATGATACAAATGACATGAGTTTTAAATTCGTCAAAACCAGTTCTTTGTGAATAAAAAATAAAGTATATTATTCGTTTCAACAGAAACCCAGTAGCCACCATTTTGCGAACTGAATCAATAAAAGATTTTGAAGCTCCTGTTGTAGCTTCGTTTTCTTCTCGCGGACCAAACAAAATCTCACCCGACATTATCAAGGTGAGGAAAAATGTTTTATGCCTCTGTAATATGATGTATCTGCCTTATGCATAAACAGAGGCTAATGAGCAAAGATTCATACTGTTAAGGACCCTAAGCTAGTCATATATTCATCATCTGTAGAACTAAGCCAGTTGTAGTGAACATCTCTAAGTCGCAAAACAAATCAAACAGACTGTCACAAAAATTTTGCAGATGCATGTGATTCACTTGGATCAAGGGAATTTTGAATTTTCCTTCTTAGTGGTGGAATTCTACTATGCTCTCATAGCCTCATGCAATCTAAGACTATAGCCTTCTACTGAGAGTGAGATGAGAGAAAGCATGATGGGTCGTGCAAAAAACATTGCCTAACCCTCAATTAGCTAAGGAGTTATATTCCGCAATGTTTAAAACTCATATTACACATGAAACCAACTAGATGCTTGTATGTTGTAACTAAACTTTATCACAAGTGTGTCCTAACTAAATTATCCAAGCAAAGAAAGAGGAAATACAAATACCATTCGACATCCATGTTACTGAAATTCTAGAACAAGATAAACCCATGTAATTCCATAAATATATCTGTGTCGGTTGTTTTTTGAGACAGTAACACCTCATGAAAGAACCAACATGATGAACTAACAAAATTACATGAAAGGAATTATGAAAAACAGACCTGCAAACATTCTACCATTATTACTCAGATGAATCTTTTGCAGGAACAGAGTGATGGCTGACAGCAATAGGGGGGCGTATAGCTCGATGGGTTTCTTGTTTTTGCATGCGGGCCTTGTACATCTCTTCCGTTTCGATCACAACCAACCTCTTAACCTGTAATTGAAGAGAAGATCGGGAACTAGAGCAACATGTTTATCTTTATAGAACCAAACCATAATATTCAGAAGGTGACAAAGCAAAAAAAAAAATAAATAAACAATTTGAAGCTGTGGATATTTTAACCTGCTGAAGCATCCCTCTAACTGTAGGTGTATTCCATCGCATGACAGTTCGGTTAGATTTGCCAAGGCGTAAGGCCTCAAGGGTGCGCCTGTGAGATTTCCTTGTCCCCGGAATTCCCCTCACTTGGGTTATATATATGTTTGAACTCCAGGCAATTGGAACACAAGCTTTATAAGCCTTGAACGCATTCATTTCTTCACTAACTTGGATAACAAATACGAAAATGAATCAATTATTTGGATGTGACCGAAACTTCTATGAATATCTCCTGCAAATATATATGTAAAATGAGTTCATAATGACATATATACCAAAACAAAAAGCACTGACAGTGAAAGGCGAGAGAATAAACAATAAGAGCACCCAAACACAAGCAATTTAAGAAAACTAAGTCCGTAGATCTTTTTATATAGAGAAAGATATTTCTGACAATCTCTTTCTAAAACAGGTTCCCTGGGTATTTTCTTCAAAGGCGAGTATCACCGATCCTACCACACCAAGAAATCATACCACGTAATGCCATTGCTGACAGGCTGCCACTTAAAGCATAATGTGTGTTAAATGCGACACACCATGAAACAAGAACATATATTCCTTATAAAAGTAACAGAAACTTCATATACTACTGAAGTACAAACTAGACTCTGAATGGCAAGATTATCAATGGCAAGCATGAAATCTCAACCTCTAAAACATATTCGATCAATCAAATAACCAATTTCTCTTCTTTTTTTTATTTCTTTTTTCATTTTCTTTCAGATATATAACGACAACCTAGACATTAGGATGAAGGGAGTTGTTATGATTCTAATAGAGATTGAGAACCTAAACTAAAATTCCAAGGGATCACAACAAATATACAAACAGAGAAAAAAAAAAATTATAGTAAGTACAAACCCAAACAGCCAACAAAGGAGAAATTGGAAAGATAGTTTACACCATTAGGACAAAATCAACAATATCATTCTACTTTTCCCTTCTAGGGTTTTATCTTATAACTTCAGTAAAATCCTTAAACCCCTAATTCACCATAAACCATCAACCCCCATCTAAACAATCCATCATAAAATCCAAACCAACCCAAAAAAAACCAAAGTCAATTCGTTCCAACTGAAAAAATCGACATTTCATCAAACAATTTGTATTCATGTTCAGAGTTTCTAACCATTGTATAATAAAAACGAAAAATCAAACCCTAGAGTAGATTAAGAAACAAAAACAGAAATTCAACGTGATAGATAGAGAGAGAAGAGCTTACAAATTTATCAATTTCTTTCAAATCTCTCAGAATCAGATTTCTCTGCAGGACAGCAGTATGAAAATGAAGAGAACCCTACTGTTTCTGGTTGTTAAGAGGGCTGTTTATAAATGAAAATGGGCCATTATTGAAACGGAAGAGAAGTTTAAGGCCCACAAACAACAACAAGAAGCCCACCGAGCCATACGCCCCGTTCTTATTGGGGCGTCACACTCCAATAGAGGGGCTTCACTTGGTTTCTTAGTGTCCAAAAAAGTGGTAACACCAAAACAAAATGTTTAGATTACCCTTGAACTAAAATAAAAACTTAAAAACCTAATCTTCTCAATCAACCTCCGGACCAAAATCTTCATCCTCAACAGCCGATTCAAGCAACCGAAGAATCCGAATTTCAAACTCCTCAACAACAACCCATGGTGTCTGTTAGGTATAATCGAACAAACCCATCTTTGTTTACTCGTTTTTGTGCTTAAAATGGGTTAGATTGAATGAAATCGAAGTAAAATATCCAGAAAGTTACTCAAAAAACCCACATATATTATCAATCATGTTAAACAAAAACTAATAAACAACAAACAAACAGCAAGGAATTTCACAAATAAACCCCCAATTTGTTCTTTCAAGATAACACTAAGTCTTGCCAAACAGAGCATACAATAAAACAAACATCCCAACCACTCAGGAAAACTCCAGCAACTAAACCCAAAACCCCCATACAAAAAAAAAAAAAAAAAAAAAAAAAAAAAAACAAATCAAACACAATTTATTCAACTAACAACATCAAGATAAACCAACCAATCTCACAAGTCAACCCTCACTTGTTCTTTTTACATGTTAAAACAACAGTAACACTAAACCCACAGCTCAGATCTAGTACCCACATAGCAGCATATTCAGATGTTTGCAAAAAAAATAGTTCAACGCATAACCAAATCACATCATCACATCAGAAAAAAACTCAAGATACTCGTTTCAATAATATATTAAACATCATGAAATCACGGAATAAGCATATAAACTCTATTATTCTTCACATTTACAGCTAAATCCACACAAAGAGGTTGAAAAAATCGAAAAAAAAATCAGCGAATCTAAAGATTAACTACTACAATGGAGGTAGTCAAAGAAGAAATCAAGAATATCATGAGTAGAGATGAAGAAGAAGAGGACGTACCATCTTGTTTTCGGCTCTAGGGTTTTCAGAGGGGAGAAAGCTCAGCTGCGGCCGAAATGAGAAATTGTTATGAGGAGCAACTCTTAAAAGCAAAACCCGAGAGGGGATAGATAAATGGGCCGGTTTAAGTCCAATAAGCTTATAAAACCCCCGGTCCGTACATTACCGACATTTTCCGTTTTTCTTGTTCCGTTATATCGGACACAACCCGATATTTTCCGTTTATTTTGTTTTGTTATGTCGGACATAAGAAGCTTTACAACGAAAAAGCGGCCAATTTACACAATCAATAATATGAATCAGTTTAACTGGACAGGAGAACACAAAATTGGAGACTGATAACAAGGTAATGGAATAAGATTTAACTTAATAAGTTCAATTTCTTCACAAGCTTTTTTCATACTGGAAGTGCAATGATTTTCACTTGTCTATAATCTTCCAAGCCAGCTAAGTTCAGACCCAAGTAATCTCATTACGGGCATCGCCAAAATGACAATGCCATTGAAAAAAGAGTGAAAATGGAACAAATGTCCTAAAAAAAGAAAGATTAAAACCTAGATTAACACTCTACTGGAATAAATTACAGTAACTACAGAGAAAATCTCAGTCAGCGGTATGATACGGAAGGTCCAGGGAATGAGTATCTGGACGAAACAGTTCCAGCTGCGTGATCAGCGCCATGAACTAGATGTTGTCTTTGGTTGTAATCTGGCAACATATGTGGAGCATACGGCGGATATAATCTTTCGAGTCTTTCCTCATCACCAGGCAGTCTCCTTTGAGGAGCGTTATAGTCGTAGTTGGGCACATGAGTTTCTCTCCTTGGCAATGGAATATATGGCTCTGAAGGAACTGCCTCTCTTCTCAGTGGCAGTGGAATATATGGATCTGACGGAACTGCCTCCCTTCTCAGCAGCAGTGGAGCATATGGATCTGATGGGACTGCATCCCTTCTCTGTGGCAGAGCATAATATGGATCTGATGGGACTGCCTCCCTTCTTGGTGGCAGAGCATATGGATCTGACGGGACTGCATCCCTTCTTGGTGGCAGAGCATATGGATCTGACACGAGTGCATCCCTTCTCGGTGGCAGAGCATATGATCTGATGGGACTGCCTCCCTTCTCAGCGGCAGAGCATATGGATCAGATGATGAAACATTATGACCATATGTATAATTTAAATCCCTTGGGTACACATCTAAAGGAAGAGATCTAGGGTCCGGAACAGGTGGAATTGATGGTGCAGCTCCCCTGAGACCATAAGTATGATAAGCTCTCTCACTGAAAAGAAGCGGGTCAGTAGGGACTTGTTCTCTATGTAAAGGCAATGCATCCCTGGGAATGTGCGAGGAAGGAGGGTTATGAAGCTGCACCCCATGACGATCATCTCGGTACAGATCTGAAGTGGGAACTCTGACAGGAGATCTTCTGGCATGTTCAGCTCGACTAAGACCATAAGTCCGATAATCTTTCTCACTAAGAAATAGGGCATCATCAGATTTTTTTTTGTAATCTACTATAAGTGCTTTCTCTGGGTGGAGAGCCATGATGCCTAGAAAATCGCTCCCTTTCTTGATCAGCTGGCCTGTGATATATACGTTCTTCTCTGGGAGAGTAACGGTCTCTTGGGAACCGTTCCCTGTCTATTTGCGATTCTCTTCTGTTTTCATAAGTTTCTCTATGGGACGCAGTTGGCAATGGCATACGCGCAGAATGATCTGTGCGTATTGGTGATACAGGCCGACCATATGAGCGGGGAATTGATTGCTGCTGTTGGAGGGGTTTGAAAAGATCTGTGAGCTTCTTTACCTGTTTTAGCAAATAGGGAGCTTATCAGGATTTAAACTACAGAAAGATCGAGATTGCTCACTTGTTCTACAGTCAGCTGAGTCTGAAATTTATTATCACTGTGTTTGCCTCTGAATCTGATTGCCTTCTTAAACACATATTTGGCTAGGGGAATACAGTCCTTTAGGACTTTAAAACGCACCTACAAGAAACCTAAATGTCAACAAAGAAATTTGCTGTTCCGCTATGAACAAAGAAGAAGAGATAGAAAATGAAACCTGAACAGGGAAGGCACCATCAAATGCTTTAGGTTCAAGCTTCATCCCACCAACAGAAGATTCCATAAAGTAGCTTTAGATCGAAATCAAAGAGGAAGAGCTTTAGACCAGGTTTGATGGCTAAGACAAGCTCTTTCTTGTTAAGCGGAACACCCATGACTTTAAAGCGAAAACAGTCGGGCTTCGTTTTAGAATTGCACATCATAATCAGGCCTCCAAGTTTTTCCTTATCCTTGTGATCCCTCTGCCTCTTCTCACTTTTCACCTCATTGTTATCATCCTTCTTTTCGGATCTCTCACTGGACATTGTATTCTTCTCATCATTTCCAGTGCTACTCAGTTCCTTGTTAGGCCCATTCTTCTTGTCATCCTTCAATTTATCCTGAGCCTGTGACATATGATTTTTTCTTCTTCTCCTTGCAAAGTTCTGATTTTGGGATTTCTTCACAATCTTAGTCACAGGCTTTACTATCTTTGAATTATCCTTTCCTGATGAGGATGGTAATGAGGAGGCCTCCGCCTCAGAAGTGGTTTTGATTATTTCCTTTGCAGAATTCTGGTTTGAGGGTTTCTTCATAATTTTGGGTTCAGGCTTTAGTGACTTTGAAGTTTCGGCTACAGAAGATGAGGATGGCGCCAAGGAGGCTTCCACTGCATTAGCAGCTCTTATCTTGTTTTTCCGTGGAGCCATAGCTTGGATGACCAAATATTTCAATCGTCCACGCCTAACGACCCTGCATATAGTTCAGTCTTCATCACATTCGACGTTTTGTAGATTACAACACTACTTGAACGTTGTAATTAACCAGCAGACGTTACAGAGAAATGTATGAAGAGAGTAGAAAATAGAGCAAGGCTCAGCGAAAATTACTATACCACTTGACCGATATTTAAAAAATTTGCTTATGTACAATGAAGTGGTGTTTGGTTCTGAAATCTGAGAGCCAAAGAAGTTTCAGGAGAAAAATGAGAAACTTTTCTTAACACTTGACACAACAATATGGGATTGAGAGACAAGTGACAGAAAATTTTCAGACCGGCAAGATGAGAGTATAGATGTGGAAAGAAATTGCTAGAGAGTTTCAGATGAGAACCAAGGACCATCTCTCTCCCGTTTCCAAGATGGGGAGGACAGGTGTGCAGCTTTTGAAGCATGGGTTCCAACCCCCTCTCTGGCAGAGGAACACGCCTCGTATTGACTCTTAGTAGGAGTCATAACACGCACAGAAGTTCTCTTATGACCCTGAGAACTGACTAGTCGACATAGGCTCAAAAAGAAAGAAAGCACCTTTCCCAATTGAGACTCAGACTAGAAAATGCTCGCTAGTCGTGTGCCGACCTGGATAGAAATAAGGTGAACGGAAAGAGCGCAACTAACTGATCAAATGAGACTCTATAGAGGAAAATATCCTAATGGAATTACTAGACCGTGAACCTCGTACAGGGTGCTTTATAACATGAGACACAAAAAAGGCGGCCTTACTTGGCATTGGCCAGTAGATGGGAGAAACCCACACAAGATGAACTAACTAACAGGGATTTCAAGCAACTACTCATGACAATCGGCGGCACATGCTTCATCTTTATTGATCAACTAACTAACAGGGATTTCAAGCAATCGAATTTCAATAGTAAACCCTAATTTCGTTTCTTATAAGGTAAGAACGCCCCTGCTAAACTATAATATCAGATGCATATATATGACAAACACACATACATACTCCAGCAACTAAGCCTGAAACCCCCCATACAGAAACCATCAAATTAAACAAAATCTTATAACTAACAACAACTAGTATAATCATTTAATCTCACAAGTAAACCCCCACTTGTTCTTCAACATGCTAATCAAAACCTTATCTTTATGAATAGAAAACTACAATACCCACGGAACAGATTTAGTTGCCACACAGTAAACTTAGCATATTCTGATGCTGCAAACACAGCAAAATCTCATCACTATAAGGGAAACAAAAATCGATAACAAATTAAAAAATAACCCTTTCAATAATTTTTTCACTAGTTGAGAATTTAACAGAAATACCTAAATTTGCTATAAGTAAAAAAAGTAAAAAAAGTAAAAAAGGAATCATACTTCACATCCTCGAAATCAATCTACTCATCTCAAAACTATCGTCAATTCCCAATACAAAAACAAAACAAAAAATTATTCTAAAAATTTGTTTTTGACATTCATTCAACTACAGCTGCAAAAGTTTTTTTGATTGTAATGAATTTAACGACCAAAAATCTATACAAATTCACATGGTTATTATCATATAATCTGAAATGGAATCAAAAAAGTTTAGGATTACCTGAAATTCTCGAGGGTGATTGAATTTATGCCCTAGCTTGATGAAATTCTGGGCGAAATGAAATTCTTCTGGACTTGTACGTGTGCTTATGTGGGATATACCTTATTGGGCCTGGAGAAATGAACAAGAAAGATTATTTTAGGACCAGCCCGATTCTGGGGTTTAGTCCATCCATTGTCTGGTGATAAGGGGTGTCCTGGTACACTCTGGTAGTAGTAAATGACTAAGTTATCTTCTACTTGAATTAACCTTACCTAACCCTAGTTCAAAACTAAACTAATGACCACTACTTAAACCTAATCCCCATAATAAATCTAATTTTAATTCTAATTCTTTCTTAAACTCCCTGTAAATCTAATTTTAATTCTAATTCTCTCATAAACAAAAAGCAACTCCTGTCATAGGAGATGTTTCTTCGAACTGTTATCTCCTATTTTTCCCCTTCTGCTTTCATAATTGTTCCTCATCGTTGACTAATCATCGATTCATAGCTATTTTTACTAGGATATGACCCGTGCCGTAACGGCACGGGCTTTAGTTTGTTGTTGGTTAACGTGACCTTATATTAACTTATTGGACGTTCCTTTTGCGATACGGATGGATTTGCCTTTATGTTTGTTGCAGTAGTGGTCGACAATCCTTTAGTGAGGATATAAGCATATCTAACTAACCTTCTCGGGTGAAAAAGGTCGTCATAGCTTGATGAAATTCTGGGCGAAATGAAATTCTTCTGGACTTATACGTGTGCCTATACCTTATTGGGCCTGGAGAAATGAACAAGAATAATTATTTTGGGACCAGCCCGATTTTGGGGTTTAGTCCATCCATTCTCTGGTGATAACGGTTGTCCTAGTAGTAATAAACGATTAACAGCATGTTTGACACTTTAGGACACCCCTTATATAAGTATAGGGTTGACATTCCTATCACAAAGTAGTCCCGCGCCATTCTTGAGTAGTCTCGAAAAACTGTTCGCGGTAAAACACTAAACACGTGATGAATTTTTTCATTGTCCAGGTCCCATGGGCCTTCCCCTATCAGGCCCAGTCAAGATCCTAACCTTTATAACCATTTCCTGGCGCCAAAAGTTCTAGGGTTTACAATTTCCTTCCCCCCCTCCCTCTTTCTCCTCCTCCTCCTGGTAATTATTCGTCGATTTCTTTACACATCTCTTTAAATTAACGCAACCCAGTTTCTGAATCCTATTCAGCATCAATTTCATCCTGAAATTTTATCCAATTTCAGATTCTTAAACCCTAAAAAATTGTAGAAATTGAAGAAGAGACGCCCGACAGAAGTCTGCAAATTTTTGGGGATTCTTTCATCTTTTCACGAGGTTAGTAAACTAGAACCCTGTTCCTTATGAGTTTAATAAACTGAAAGTTTAGGGTTTTACTGGTGTCAAAAGAAGATCTCAGTTACTAAAATTATGGTCCACGAAATGTTCGCTTGTATGTCTCAATGAAGAATTGTTAGTTTCTTAATTTCTTTTTATGTTTCCTCATTGTAATTATGTTGTTTTTATAAAAGATCACTACGTATTTTGACTCGGTAATCTTCTTGTGAATATCAACTTATTAAGAATTTTGATTGTTTTTCTGATGTGGAACAGTCTACTTGAAGATGTCAATGACTACTTTGAAGGCTTGGAGGGAAGTGTTGGACATTAAGAATCAAGATCCTGAGGTAGTCTGTAGTGCAGTAAGATTTGGGTTGTTGCGTTTTGTTTGTGGTTTTCGAATTGGTGCAGCTTGCCTTCTACATTTACCTTTATAGTCAATTTTTACTTGTTTTCTGAACTAAATATGATGATTTCTTTGTCAGGTTTTAAAACCACAATTTCTGCTGAAATTGTATGACTTGCTCATCAGTTTGTCTTTGGACTCCATATCGCAGTGTCCTGGTGAAAAGCTTACTGATATACGTAAAATCTCCAATTTTCTCTTTGAAGAACTTTCAAGGAGGTTTGAGCATTTTTTTTCCTAATGTAGGGCAAGGTGTACTATGTTCAGATTCATGGGGTCTTTTACAGGACCTAACTCTTTTGTTAAGATGCTGTATTTCTATGCTACACTTGATAGAGTTTGATTCAAGTCTCCTCATTGAAAAATGCAAAATTCTCCTTAGCATACTCGGCAAACTATGTTCTCCAGAATTGGCTTCTTATGTTGGAAGAAAGGGGACAAATGTAATTAGCATTAAGGAATCCACTTCACGTGAATGCACTATTGCTGGCGAAGATTGTATTACCTCTGTAGTGGAGGAATATGAAACTTTTATGTGCTTTGTTCAAAAATCCGGTGCATCGATTCCTGTCCTGCGCTCAATCGTCGAGGTATTTTTGACCACTCAAACCCTCTTATTTACTCATTAATCTACTAATTTACTGAACATTTGAACATGAAACCATTAGACACTCTACTGAAATCCTGTAGTTGTAATTTCTCAAAACCAGATATTCACTTTTTGTTATTGATATTTAAATTATGTTCATATGTTTATTCCCAGCAAAGTTGAACAAGTTTATTCCCAGCAAAGTTGAACAAACCCTGTTTTTTACATTCCAGGTGTTCATCAACGAATTTCTAGTGCACAAGAAACTGAGAGATTATTTTATAATGGTTGAGAGTATATCTTCTACGAGTGATAAACTATTTATGTCCCCACTGAATCTTGGTTCAAGCAATGTTCTTTTGGAGTTGATATCTTCTCATTTTCTTTTATCAGTTTCTGATCAGCCAACCTTCCAGAACTCCTTTGAAGAATTCCTTCTGTTGTCTGATGAAAAGCCCCTCTTTCTAGACCTAATAAGCCTAAATGCAGCTATGCAATTACTTTCAACAGTCCTCATATATTCTCCACCACAAATTTTACAGGCGTATATAATTTCCTTAGTATGTAGACGCAGTAGCATTAACCTGGCTTCAGAGGATCAAGCATCAGATCCAAGACTCGTGAACTGGTACATTTCAGCATTTGAAATATCAATGGAATTGTATTCTCGAAACATGTCAAGTTTACAATTGGGGGATGATCATGAAGAACCTGTAAGTGGGTCTGATTTTATTAAGAAACAATGTACATCAGGAGGATTATCACATCTATCTTTTGAATCTCATATTCGGCCGGTCATGTATAGTCAACTTAAAGCTCACACAGCGAACTTTGCCAAATCCAGTCATGGTTTGGCGTCGAAAACAAAGTCTGATCTTATGGATACGTGTACTGCATATATGAAGGAGAATCAAAATATCCTTATCGAGTCATACAGAGATGAAGGTTTCGCTGTTTTGTGTTACATTATATCAAGGATCCTTTCGGGAGATATTAGGGCCAATAGATTGTGGAAGAAAGGAATCATAAGTCAGCAGGAAATTTATCTTTTGGCTTCCACAGTAAATTTGATGAGCAGTTCACTGTTGCAAATAATCTGGTGCATGCAAAAACGAAGTTTGGGTAATCCTAAAATTCTAAAAGATTATTCTCAGTGCAAGGTTTACGATATGATAATAAGCATCATCAGTTGTTTCCAGCAGTGCAGCATTAGTCAACCAATGGCTACCCTAGTAATGGATATGATGGCACAGTACCCAGCAAGGCACAAGTTCTCGAAAATGATGTTTATGCACTTTGCAGGCTTGCTGTTGTTTAGTTTTGAAGCTGGATATGCCTTCTTAAGCAAAGGTTGTATACTCATGTTGATGACATTGACAAATCTATTTATTTTCGAAGAGGGTAATCTGGATGCGCTGAAACAAGCCCCTCAACCTTCAAATAAATCGTTGGTGGTATTGTCTTCTTCTGCTATTCCTAAGTTATATGATTACTTTTGGTTTGTGTATTTTCCCCTATTTTTGAAATATAATATTCTGTTTCAGGTTTTTTCTCCACGTAGTTCTTCCCATCAAGTCGCATCGAATTTTAAAAAGTTTCAAAGGTGCATCTTAAGGTACATATAGTTTTTGATGAATATTTCGTTCTATTGCTTCTATAAATTTCTTATTTTACTATCGGTATGTACGTAATACCGTTGAAGTAGTTCACCACATTTGGATTTCTGACGATTAGAATTTGGAGACTGATATTTAGTTTCGCTTTAGGTATTCTGGATTCAAAACTGTAAAGTGTTTATGCTTTAGGATTTTGTTTACGTCACCCAATCCTATTTACTGTCTCTAGAAGTCACATTTAGTTTTTTCGTTTGATTGCTATAAACTCTTTATTTTTTTTGCAGAATTAATGAACCAATTGAATCTGAAGCTTCAAAAAGTACCCTGATCAACGATGGGGTAGAGCAATCTGCTCTCAGCACAGAGGAGGAAACTAGAAGTAATTGTAATGGCCAGAAGCATTTGAATTTGAAAAGCATGCTAGGTAAAACTAGACAGCAAGATTATGATGAGTTGGCTGATTTTGTTGAGTTCAAAGAAGGAAAAGATTATTCGAAATATGAGAAAGATCGAAAGAAATATCGGAAGTATCTATGCAGAAAAAAGATTGGCTACAGTAAAGAAAGGAGAAGAAGATTGAGAGCTATCCTGAAATAGAAAGCTTGTCATGAATCTTAAGTAAGTTCTTAACTAGAGCTTAACTGTGTGCAAATTGCAAATGTTGTTAGGGTTTAACATTTTGGAATCCTGTCTCTTTAGAAGTAAAAAATCTGGAGAAAGGACATAGGAATTAGTGAATTTTGTATAGGTAGCAAGTAATGTAGCATGTAATATATATTTATAAAAAACTCTTATAGTGAAACTGTTATTTCGATTCTCAACCCATTTTTTTCTAGCTTCATCCTGGTGGTTGTTGATTTGAAAACAATCAATCACAGTATGGCTTGCAGGTTCTGGAAAGTTAGATCAGTTAAAATTCCATTTGGCCACTATTTGAAAACATTATTAGAACTTTCAAAAATAAAAAAAAAATAAAGCAAAGCAAACCACTTGAGGTCACTTTTTGTGGAATATTTGCCTCTTTCAAAATCAGTTTTGCCAATGTAATTTGGCTTGTGGATTACCCTGCAATATCAATTTTAAAACGACTTTTAGGAACAAAAAAAATTAATTTTTTATCTAATTTTTGCTTCTGGTACCCAAACAACTCCTTTTAACGGAGAAAACCATGTCACTGGAGTGTCATTGTCTGCTTTCCGTTTGTTGTCATAACGGTTCACTACACGTGGCCTTCACTCATTGGATAGTCATTTATGGCATCCGTTAGTTTGGTGGGTATATCGTATATAGTAGCTCTCTGTACTGTGTCCGAGTGTTGGCGCGAGAGGTCCCCCCACCCCCAACAAAATCCTTTCTATTTTCACAAGATTTCTTCGGAAACCCATCGGAGATTCACTAACCCTTTCCTTGAATTCAAGTAATTTGGGGTTTTGTTTTTCTTCAAATGGCAGAATTAGAACAAAGGTATAACCCAAACTCAAACCCTAGCTTTAATTTTATTTTTTTTCCTTTTAAATTAAGTGTGATTTGTTTGATTTTACTGCAATAATGTCGAAATTGATGACAAATATGTCTTAATTTTGTATTAGTTGATCATAAAGATGTGTTATTGTTGCAGTAAAATCATTGATAAAGATGTGATTTTTGCTGTTAATGAATGTGACTGGAAGGTGTCAATGACTTGTACCTTGAAGACTTGGAGGGAAGTGTTAGAAATTAATATTCAACTGGCTGAGGTAATTAATTAAGCTGTAGTTCTGTAAGATTCGGATGTCGTATTGGTTTCTAGTTTCTAAATTGGTGCAGCTTGCCTTGTATGTTTACCTTTATAATCAATTATTGCTTGTTTTCTGAATGAATTTACTTCCTCAGGGTTTAAAACCAGAATGTCTGCTGAAATTGTATGACCTGCTCATTAGTTTGTCTGTGGACTCGTTATCACGGTGTCCTGGTGAAAAATTTAGCGATATACGTAAAATGTCCAATTTTCTCTTTGAAGAACTTTCAGGGAGGTTCGAACATTTATTTTCTAATGTTGGGCAGCATATACTATGTTCAGATTCATGGGGTCTTTTACAGGAGTTAACTCTTTTGTTAAGATGTTGTATTTCTATGTTGCACTTGCTTGAGTTCGACCGAAGTCTCCTCATTGAAAAGTGCCAAATTCTCCTAAGTATACTCAGAATATTATGTTCTCCGGAGTTAGCATCCACGGCAGGAAGAAAGGGGAAAAGTGTTTGTATCACCTCTGTGTCCTGTGCGTTTCTTCCTTTCCTGCACTCAATCATCGAGGTACTTTTTGACCACCCTCTTATTTACTCATTTATTTATTGATTATTTGAACTTGGAACCTCATCACTAGAATCATGTAGTTGTAATGATATAAACCAGGTATTAATTTTTGGTATTGATATTTAAATTGTGTTCATGTGTTCATTCTAAGTCGATGTCTTTTGTTTTTACAGGTGTTCATCAATGAATTTCTAGTGCACAAGAAATTACGTGATTACTTTACGACGTTAGAGACTGTCTCTTCTACAAGTGATAACCTATTTATGGATCCATTGTATCAAGGTTCAAGAGATGTTGTGTTGGAGTTGATTTCTTCTCATTTTCTTCTATCAGTTTCTGATGAGCCAACCTTCAAGAACTCCTTGGAACCATTCCTTCTGCTGTGTGATGAAAAGCCCCCTTTCCTTGACCTAATAAGCCTAAATGCAGCTATGCAATTACTTTCAACAGTCGTCATATATTCTCCACCACAAATCTTACAAGCGCATATGATTTCCTTGGTTTCTAGATGCTGTAGCATTAGCATGGATTCATATAATCAAGCATCAGATCCAAGACTAGTGAACTGGTACATATCAGCCTTTGAAATATCAGTGGACTTGTATTCCCAAAACATGTCAAGTTTACAGTTGGGTGATACTCACGGAGAACCTAAAAGTGGGTTTGGTTTCAGTGATAAACATTGTACGGCGGGAGGATTATCACATCTATCATTTGACTCTCATATTCGGCTGGTCATGTATAGTCAACTGAAAGTCCACACAACTAACTTTCCTACGTCTGTTCATCTTTTGCCATCGAAAACGAAGTCTGATTATAAGAATGCTTGTATTGCATATATGAAGGAGAATCAAAATATTCTTAATGTGTCATCCAGAGACGAAAGTTTCTCTGTTTTGAGTAACATTATATCAAGGATCCTTTCTGGAGATATTGGGACTAGTAAATTGTGGAAAAAAGGAAACATAAGTCAGCAGAAAATGTATCTTTTGGCTTCCATAGTAAACTTGATGAGTAGTTCACTGTTGCAAACAATCTGGGCAATGCAAAAAGGAAGTTTGGGTAATGCTGAAATGCGAAAACGTTATTCTCAGTGTAAGGAGTACGATATGATCATAACCAAGATTAGCTGTTTCCAGCAGTGTAGCATTACCCCACAATCAATATGTACCCTAGTAGCGGGTATGATGGCACATCACCCTGCAAGGCATAAGCACTCGAAAATGATGTTTATGCACTTTGCAAGCTTGCTATTGTTTAGTTTTGAAGCTGGGCTTGAGTTCTTAAGCAAGAGTTGTATACTTATGCTGATGACATTGATGAATCTATTTAATCTTGAAAAGGGTATTCTGGATGCACTGAAACATCTTGAAGTCGAATCTTTATCATCTCCACCTTCAAATAAATCATTGGTGGTAACATCTTCTTCTTTATTGAAGTCGCTAGGGCTATATGCCCGTGCATTGCAGAAGCTAGATTTCTGAATTTTGCTAATCCGTATGTCAGGTACAGATAATTTTTATGAATTTCTCATTGTAAAAGTATGCAAAAGTTCTTGAAGATTGCTTCTGAAAGTCCCTGATTTTATTATTGTTACATATGGTCGAAATAGTTCACAACATTTGGATTTTGGTGATAAGGATTTGGAGACTAATTCTCAGTTTTGTTCTAGGTATTCTGCGATTTAACTTTGTAATATGTTAACTCTTTGGTATTCTGAGATAAGCATACAGGGTTTTGTTTATGTCGCTTAATCCTCGAAACTGTGTCTAAATTTCCGATTTACTTCGTCCATCAATTGCTATTAACTCTTTGGTTTTTCGCAGGACAAATTAATCAATTCAACCAGAAGCTTCAAGAAGTTCCGTGATCAGTGATGGTGTAGAACATTTTGCTCTTAGCACAAAGGAGAAAACTAGAATCGATTATATGTGTGGCGGCGAGAATTGTTTGAAACCTATACTAGGTAAAGATAGACCGCCAGATAATGATGAGAAATGGCTGAGAGATTGAAAGAAGTATCCAAATTATGCATGGGACAAAAAGGCAGGCAACAGGAAAGATAGGAAGAAGAAGAGTAAGAGCTAACTTGAACTAGAATGCTTTTCATGAATCTTAACTAGAGCTTTACTGATTTATTTTGAGTTCCTCGTGCAATTGTTGATTAGAGTTTTATCATTTTAAAATCATGGTTTCTTTAGAAGTAAAAATCTGGAGAAAGGAAATATAAAATTAGTGAAGTTCGTAAAGGTAGCAAGTACATTGAAGAGCTTTTAATATTGGTACAAAGCTCTTAAAGCGGAACAGTCATCCCAATTCTCTACCCAATTTTCCAAGCTGGGTGTTTTGAGATATCAGCTGCTGGTTTGGCTGGCCATTCTTATTGTAATGCAATTCTTGTATCCACAATGATTCACTTTAAGATCCTAATTCAGATTACATTTATTTTGTGTAGATCAGATTCAGGGTTACTCGAAAATGAGACTATGATACAAGCTTTAGTGCTAAGTTTTACTTTCTAGGCTATATTAGCTTTTCATTAGAGCATAGTAGTGTGGTGTATAAGGGTAGTTGTTCTCACACACTGGGGTGTCTGCGATTTCAGCTGTGGTTATTCGTGTGGGAAAATTCTTGTGTTCTTCATGATTCATTTTTGGATTTTAATACTTTGGTTTATGTTGGTAAATGCAGATTCCATCTTATTTTTTTGCAACTCGATTCTGTGTAGTTCTTATTTTCTAGTTATTTGATTTTTAGGGTCAGCCCTGGCTTTACAACAGCTGGTGGATTCGAGCATGAACCAGTTTCTGAAGGAGGAAGTCGAAGTCCTGCAGATATGACCGCATTTGTTAGTTATTAAATGGTTGCCTCATACATGAATTCTGTGCTTGACCAAAAAAATGAGCATAACAACGGTGTTCAATCTTAAGAATGGTTTGTTGTTAACTCAGTGGATTTGATTCTTTTTATACATGATAAGAAACCTAGCTTTAGAATAAGAAAGTATTAGATCAGAATAAGTTACCAGCATGAACGCGATGACATTCAATGTATTTTAGAGATTATAAATTTATAAGTCATGTTTTAGTATCAGTTTTGTGGGTACATTTGGTTACAAGTATAGAAGTCATGTATGAGGAAACAAGTTTATGTCCCTCTAGAGTGAAGCACATATATGCTCTCGCAGTTTCATCGAACATATATGATTTTGATTTTTTTTTTTCATTCTTTTGGGGCTTTTTTTTCTTTTCTGAAATATAGTTGCTCCCCTTTCTGGATTTTGTACTCTTGTCACCTTTTGTCACGATTACCTTGTACACGGACACAATACTCCAGCATTTTGTGACCTCTTTTTAATCTAATTTGCTCTTTCTTATCAAAAAAAAAAAAAAAAAAGATTGCGGCTTAATTCTATTATGTGTTATTTAGATATTTAGTTAATATGCTCGACTCTGGCTTGATCCCTCTTTTACTTTCTCAGGTTCAAAGCCTTCTTCAGCAGATGGTAAGTTATCTTGCACACAGCATACTTCGGGACCTCTTCCATTACAGCAGATGGTAAGTTATCGTACAAACCAAGGAATTGCAATTTTCTCAATGTGTAATCCTTTCTGATAAACTGTTGTCTTTTGCAGCAATCTAGGGGTTTCAACAGATGTCGTACACCATTATCTTAAAGAATATGCTTTTACTACTTTTTCATTGTTGAACTTGTATCGCTGGCAGTTCTAACTGTGACAATGTTATTGTTCTATGTTGCATCTATAATGATTGCCTACATATAAGAACGGCAAACTTAAATTACTGCCCAAGTGATTAAGAACAGTTCTTGATTCCTTAACTTCTCTGCACTTGATGGGATGAGCAATGCACTGGAGCAGAGCATCAATGCACTCAGAATAGAGATGGGATCTGAGGTTCTCCTTCACCATTACCTGGGAATCCCAGATCTGAAGCAGTCATGCCTGGTGATGATCCTATAAATAGGGTCAGGTGCATGGAACAGAGGAATGTCTGAGATGAGTGAGAGTTGTAGTCTACTGGTTTTAGTATTGACAATGTATGTGCATCCAAGGATGTTTCTCTCAGTCTGTCATATGGGTTGTTCGATAGGCTAGATATTGCCGTTTGTATATGATAAGGATATTCATGTTGGCTATTGAACTATCTGATTTTTAATTCAGTTTGCATCACCATTTCTGAAATATGTTTTTGATTGATTCCAAAGTTTTAATTCCTGCAGTATGTTACATTGTGAATCTGAAGGGAAGACCCTAGCCAGTTGTTTGCTGTCTGTTCTGTGGTTAGTCCAAGCTTTTTGGGCCAGAAATTCCTCTTACTCTATCTGGAAAATTGGTACTTCACTCGATCATCTTTGTTTGTTGAAATCAGCACATGTTTTCTTGACAATGACTCAATGAGTAAAAGCGGTTTGAATTGGTTCCCGTTTTGAAGTGGTTTCCCGCTAAGCTTCAAGTAAACTATGTCATACTGTCTGTAAAATGTTTCTAAAAATGTTCTGTTAATGGTGGTTGAAAGTCTTTAAAAGAAATTCCTTTAAAATGTTTCATCTAGCAGGTGGCTTGGCAACATTCTGAAGAGCAACAACATTTTGATCCTCGACTGGTTTTCCTTTAGAAATCCTCCAAGAGTGATTCTCCGTGTACGTTGGAAACTCCAGTGCAAAAACTCGAAAGACAATCCCTGAGGGTTAAAATCTCGAGCGACAATCCCTGTGGCCAACCCACGAAGACCAGCAGGAGGTGAAGCTTACCCATTAAAAATTGTCTCCAAAGTCTTTGTAGGTGAACCTTACCCACCAAAAAGTTGCCTCCTCAGAATTTCCTTAGTATTATGTACATCACAATGGCACTTGGCAGGTTTTATTTCCTAAAAATTGTCTCAAATGGGTTTTATACCGAAACCCATTTGCCAAAATATAATGACATTAGAATCTGAAAGTATTTAGTGCGGGTAGCGCCTCTAGGGCTTGGCTTACAGATGGAACAGTAGACTAACTGCCCTCCAACACGTGTATTATGTACCTGCGTTTCTGCTGCACGTTTCAGAGGGTTTTGAATGTCGCACCATACTTGTAAATCACAATGGCACTTGGCAGGTTTTATTTCCTTAACCATATTTTTTTTTTAACGGGAAGATTAAATAGGAAATATCGACAAATTCTTATGTATCCCAAATAAATAAAAATTAAATAAAAGGGTACACTGCTACAATTTTCTCTCTACTACTGAATTTATATCAGAATAGCTCATATAGTCATCAATCGTTTTATAATTAATCTGGTGCAACACACCACACTCATGACTTTTGGTCTTGTGTAGTATCAAGCATTCAAGCTGATCAGCACACTGACGGTGCATAACAGGCGTCACATATAGGCACTTACAAGTACATCACATGGCATCTTAATTATTCTTTCGGCAAAGTCTGAGGGTTAATGATTCTTTATTTCTTTCTTGAGCTTAGCTCCAAAAGCCAGGAAAAATAGTAAATTCTAGTAAACTACCATGGACAAAAGAGCTTATAAATCAAATAGCATTTCATTATCAAGTTCATGTCATGGCTGCTCACTAATATATAAATACTAGTATACAAAATGCATAAACAAATAATTGTACGCGTTTTTGACTATGAATGCGGTATGCCTATATATTGGAAGAGTTTACATACCAGTAAGATATCAACTCAATACAATAAACTGAGAAACTGAAATCATGGCTAAAGTTCATCTAAATTTGTCTCGTTTTCTCATTGGATTTCTGTTGGTTTTGATTGTTGCAGACGTAGCGTAAGTTACAATCTATTCGATTCGTGTGTTCTATTTTTCTCTTTTTTGGTCGATCGTGTTCTTTATGTTCTTGTGTTTTTCTCTTTCTGTTTGTTGATATATTTGAAACGCTAATACGAGCATTCTACTATTTCTGATGGCATGCAGATGCGTCTGTGTTGAATCATGTGGTGAGTGGGGGAACGACGTGTACTCGCGTACGTGTGATGATTGTGATTCTCTGTGTGTGAGCAACAGTGATTTTTTAGTCCATCACACTGAATGCAGACCGGCTAATTTTCCTGGTTATATGATCTGCTCATGTTGCAAGTCGTGAAAAGGATATAAACGGCAACTTTGCTGCTGGCAGTACCGGCGTATGCACCAATCACGTATCTTACTTTTTCTCGTTTCTTTGTAATAATAAGTTCCATGAACACGTTATTTGCTAAAGTAATTATTATCGGTTGAATCATATCTGTCACTATTAAAACAGTGTTTAAGTTGTAATAATAAGATTGGTTGCAACATTGTTAATGCAATGACTATTAAAACAGTGTTTCCTGGAAATATAACTGCACCGCAAGAGCACACTAGACACTTTTCGTTACTCTAATCAGGGCCGTTCCTGAGTTGTTTTTGCCCTGAAGCGTACAGTTTTTTTGTTGCCCCCATAATTACATCAATGATCATTTTTTTCTACAATGATCGAACAATAATAATAGCGAACTATCAAGATAATGAACATATACAAGCGTACAAAAGAAGAATGAGAGATTAAAGATGAGAATTAGAAAACCTTTACAACTTCACTCCTAAATCCTAATAGCTTAGATTGTTTTTTTTTTCTTTTGTAATTCCTACCGCCAAGAATGATTATCCGATGGAATAGGAAAACACTTCCGTTTTAGCATTGACTATTCAATATTCTTTCCGTATACAACACAATTATGAATAAGCCCCTAAAATATTTTTATTTTTAACAAAAACCCAAATAGCGTAACAACTATTTTGTTGCCCCCTGGGCCTTGTTGCCCTGAACTGGGGCTTTCCCTGCTTCCCCTATTGGCCCGGCCCTGCTCTAATGGTTGTCATGACAATACAACTGGCATAGTATACGCATTGGGCCTAGAGTCGCTAGACAATCTGGCTTAGGATCTATCCAGGGATGCTAACCTCAGCTACGCAACTACTCCCTCGGTACCTATTATATGGGCGGAATTTTGAATTTTCTTTGTACCAATAGATGGGCGGAGTCCTATTTTCAAGATGAATTTACTTACAAATACCCTTATTTATTGTACATAAAAAATTGTGTTAGTAATAAGACAAAGGGTAAAACAAGAAAAAATATGGAAAATGATGAATTCAAGGTAATTTTCTTAATCTAAGAAAATTTGTCCCTCCGCCTATATATGTGGTACGGAGGGAGTATTATAAGTCTATAACAAGAACGTTTTTGTTAACAAAAAGAACTCAACAAGATAAAATGCATTTTTGTTAACCCCGTCTGTCCATTAAAACACCGAAACTCTAGACAGTGTTTGATATGATTTAATTCTATGATATTAACCATTTTCCCATGGAAATAGTATTTTTCTTCGCTTCATTATAAATTTATTTCCATGAAATTATGGGTCTATTTACAGAATTGTGGGTTCATTTACAAAAAAAAACGTAATTTAAAATACTAAAATTTAATAATTAATCTTTTCTTGCCGCACCCAGGAGTTTCACGGAATTATTTCCATTCCCTATTATCAAACACAACCTAATTAAGAACCTACAATTGGGGGATATGAAAACTAATCGGGGGATATGAATTACTTCCCCCAACCCATGGTGTGCTAAGGGGTGACATTTGGGGCGAAAATACTAAAACACCCTTCCCTCAAAATAAAAATCAAAAAACAAAATCATATCCGCCATTTCCATCTCCACTTCTTATTAATCTTTTTAGGGTTAAAACTTTGAAACCCAAATGTTCCCCATTCTCTTTCAAATTCTAAATTTTCCCCATTTCCTTTCAAATTATAAATTTTCCCCATTTCCTTTCAAATTCTCTTCTCCTTCTCTGCCGGAAGTGATGAAGAACATGTCGGAAATGATAAAGAACATGCCGGAAATGAAGAAGACCACGCCGGAAGTGATGAAGACCATGCCGGAAGTGATGAAGAACATGTCGGAAATGATGAAGGTCACGCCGGAAGTGATGAATACCATGCCGGAATTGATGTAATTCAATGCCGGAACTAAATTACGGCATGCTCGATATAAATCTATCAATGCCGGTATTTACCACACCGGAAGTGAGTTCCGGCATGGTTATTTAGGATGAAGACCACGCTGGAAGTGAGTTCCGGCATGGTTATTTAGGATGAAGACCACGCCGGAAGTGATGAAGAACATGTCGAAAATGATGAAGACCATGCCCGAAGTGATGAAATTCAATGCTCAGGAACTAAATGCCTAAGATGCTCGATATAAATCTATCAATGCCGGTAGTTAAGTGAAAAAAATCAATTTTCTGGATACTTTTCATCATGTTCCGGCATAGAAATTTAAGCAAAAACCATGCCGGAAGTAGTTCCGGCATGCTCTAAAATCAGATAACTGTGCCGGAAGTAGACTGATTAAAACCTGAAAAAATAGGTTTTAAAGATCAAAACCCGGGGAGCAATTGCTTAATTTGGAATTTCAATTCGGGTTTGCAAGTAAGTCATTTTTTTTATCCCTCATCTATTCATTTTAAAATTTTAAAATTTTAGTTCACAAATGTTGATAATTGTTATTAAATAAGATGATATTTCTTAAATTATCCTTTTAATTGATTTATTGTTATTAATTTTTAGTATATAAATGTATATACCTTTTTTTTTGTTTTTTTATGGACGCATTTCAATTCATTCAAACCATAATAGTGATTACATGATTGCTTACAAGATTATCAAAAACACCAAAATACAACATAATCAAAACCCATATACAAATGACGACACCAATTGCAAGTACACCGCGAAGAGAAAGAGCCATGAACCGCAAAGACGTCCAATTTTTGTAGATGTAGTAGTGATGAATGATGGTGTGAACCGGAATCAACTCCGACCATTTGAAATGATTTTCTTATTCAATAAGAGATACTCCAAATAAAATGGAGTTTTTTGCCCAAAATCTTGTAGATCCAAACGAATCCGGGTGCCCTAAATCCCTGTTATTGAAGATGAATCCAAAGTGACGCCGAGTAGAATCGTTGATGTTCTTGATGAATCAAGAATAGCAAGCCAAGAAACACCATGGAGATTTGAAAGAATCACTATTAAAGCGAAGAAAAAATCGTCTTAAAGACGAAGAAAAGATCGCCCAAATAGCGAAAAAATGTGTCCATAGACACCCAAAACTACAAAAATAAAACCCAAAAATCATCAAATAATTTATTTTTATTAATAAAAACTAAAAATCCTTGCTCAGATCTAGTCCAAAAAGACTAAATCTGAGCAAGATGAAGAAAAGAGTTCTAAAGTTTTTCTTCTTTTTGGAGAGAGGAAAGAGAGAAAGAAGTATAAATGTATATAACTTGATAGTCATGTTTATATCCGTGAAGTAGGTTTAATATGTTTTCCAATGATATAAATTTTAAGAATATCCTTATCATAGTTTGAGAGGTACGCAATTTCCAATTTTTATTATTTTGTTATCCATAAGGATATAATTGAAAAATACCTAAAAGTGTCCCTATTTATTTTCTTTAAAATGTATAAACCTGATATACCTCAACTTTTATAAAATGGAGGGAGTATTTTTTTTTTTTTTTGACAAAAAAATAATATTATTAGAAAAGACTGGATATATTACAATATAGCTGAAATTAATGGCAACCAAGGAGGTCTAGGCCACAAGATTCTAGCTACCTTATTTTTCCTTCCACACTTCACGAATACCCGCTACTTTGTCCCATTTTATAGGGAGCAAACACGCAAGACCAATTTACATGACCGATAACAAGAGCCTACTTCCTATAGCCGGATACGAGTTGTAAATTCCGTAAGAAAACATTGGGTTTTCTAGTTTGGGTCAATTCCATATATAAAATGGGTTTCCAAAATATTGACCAAAGTCTCGTATGTCTAATCGATCAAATGGATTTGCTATTCAAAGAGATTAATACTTAGGAGCCAAGTTTGTGATTCCTGCCTAAAGAGGTCTAGGTTGTTAATTTTTTCAGTAATGGATTCTTAATGGAGTTCTCAATGGAGTTATCAATATCAGGAATTAATCTTATCTTTTGAGCCGGTATCTGAGAGACCCTTATATCACTAAATACATTACTTATATTAGTATTACTGACCTTCAAAGACATTCAAGCACATCTTTGAGATGGTTTTACACTTATATTAGAACTCTTATTAATAAAGCTCATTATGAGATGTATACCTGGTGCATAGTCTTTAAAGAGTTTGAAAATAGCTCTTTTGCTGATGTTATTCAGAATTAGCCGGGAGCTTATTTTCATCCTCCTTAACTTTGAGAGTTTTGGATTGTTGTTTGTTCTTTTGTTTTGTTTTCTGAGGATAGTCTTGTAATAAGCTATCATGTTTTGTCCTCTCTTTCGTGTGGTATTTCTTATACCCTCGTTTTTTGATCATTCCAATTTCTCTTTACCGATCAAAAAAAAAAAACTCTTATTAATTTATAGAGTTGATTAACGTACCTTTGGAGATGATACAAATTTGATAAGGTAAAATAAATCCAGAAAATAATAATATAATTATTTAGTTTTTCTTTGACTTGGTCTTTGTTTCCCATGCAAAATTGCGTGGTCCGTTGATACTCTCATCAAGCACGGTAACTTCTGAGTTTGACATTTACGATATTCCAATATACTTCTTGTTGCTTTTATTTATCACTTACCCCAAGAGGTGTAAATTGGGCCAGACCAGCACCCTTATGGCATAGTGTGATGTGTTGTGCCATCACGTTAGCTTAGTGTGATGTGTTGTGCCAGATAAATTGGCACATCGGCACGATACAGCACGTGGCACGTGTAATCATATGGCACAACATAGCACGACACGAGAAGAAAGCATGCCAAATCATGCATAAAATACAACGCAGTACATCATATTTCTTGCATATTTCACAAAAAAACTTTTTTTTAGCGAGTTTTGGACATTTTATATTCGTTATGCTGATTAATTTGAAAAAGGTGTTGGTGCTCAGCTTGTTGCTAAGCTACCAACCAAAGGGCTGTACAAACCTTGGTTATTTTCTTTTATAAGATATCTCGTAGTCCTCCTATTTCTATAATAATAATAATAATAATTTTTATGCTAACTAAAATATCAAAGAAATATTTACTTTGGAAAATATAAAATAAGTGGTCTAGCGCAGCACAGCACGACACATCATGATTATATTTTTGGCACAACACGCCATTTAGCATGGCCCAACACCACATGTCTATGTCTCTGGCACAACCCAGCACATCACGTACCACGGTAAGCACGTGACATTCATGGGCGGGACTATGTCGGGCTAGCACGTTTTACACCTTTTCCTCAAGATTGCTAATGGGGGTGCCAGGATTGGTGGGGATATACCAAGCCAATTAGGCAAAAAAAAATTTGTCCAATATAAAAATTATTTTGTCTTATTATAATTTTGGTACACCCCCACTAATCCTGGCATTCCCTTTAGCAGCCTTGCTTTTCCACTTTTCTCATCCTAGATCTGGGTTTATGCAGCAATCTAAGATTTTTTTGTTGGCCAGTTGTTTGGAAAGTAAGTCATTTAAAGTCGTTAAAATTGGATGCTAGGTATTTAAGTAGTCAACTTAGAAATGAATTCGGGTAAGATGAGTTATTATTATTTAACTAGGTATTCCCGGGGCCTTACGGCCCCGGCTCAACCTTTGTACATTAAAAAGAGATAAACACAAAACCTATTCATACGAAATTAAATATAAACTAAAAGACCAATTAAAATTAAAAAATATGGCCTGAACCTATTTGTAAAAGTCGTTACTCAAAACAGTAACAAAATCATTTAACATTCTTTCCTGATCTAAAAGAAATATAACTATATCTAAATTAATCTACTGAATAGCTAAATTAACTATTGTGTTAAACAACTTTTTGAAGTATAAAACACTTTGGTAATAAAGCAATGAGTATATATAATATGAAGGAAGCAGACTTTAGACTGGAATTGTATTTATATATTTAAAAAAAAATTTATAAAATAATTGAAATTAATATCATATAACAGGTGTGCTAAGCACTATATGATTTTCATTGGAATATATAAGTCCTCCCTGTACTTGCTTGGAGTGTAGTTGCTTTTGTAACATTGCATCATCGTTATTCTACAATATAATTAGACTGAAGCTAGCATTGTATTGTAACCTATATATGTTGGCATACAAATTTGGATTAGTCGAAAAGCTGTATTAAAATAATATAAATTGGCATAGTCCATCTACATACCAATTTATTTGAAACTGAAACACACATACTCTTCACATGAGACAAAGAAAAATCATCCTTCTATCTTAAAAGAGAATGGCATAAATTTTTTTGAAGCAATATAAATTGGGGAATATTTATCAAAATTGTTCTGCTTCCGTCTTCATCGTCTTCATCAACTTTGCCCCTAAGTCACAAAATCAAGCTATCAGAAACGACCAATAATTTTGGTATTATCATTGGACCGATTTTTCTTGCACCCAATAATTTGTTACCAAAAAATCAGAATTGCACAATATACAGTCTGGCAAAGGCTTGCATCCAGATCTTTATAAAAAACTACCAACATGTCCCAAACACCATGTCTTACTGACCCTGCTCAAACTTTGATTTTATATACACTCAAATGTATTCAAGTCTTATTGCTCAATGTCGGGGTTAAACTCAACCTCTCCTTTTAATGTATATATTTTAGGCTTACACAACAACCCTGACAGCATAACAAAACGTAAAACCCGTTATCTATCCTTGGTCCGATTGTTACCTTTTTATTTGGTAGTAGGTTGATACTGCCTTTGTCCTTGCATGTTCACAAATAGTGTCTGTGGTTTATTCTAAATCCTCATATTGATTCACTACAAATCACTAAACTGGGCGATTCTAAATGAGGATGATTACATCAAAAACCACCCATCTGATCATCTCCTTACTACACCTTTCACCTTTGAGAGAACAATCCTTTCAGGATTATCATTTATCAACATCAATTTTTTTTGAAGTTTTTTGAAGTTAAGACTTGAAGTTCCCTCTATCATCAACTGGATAGCTCATCCTTGTATCTCTTGGATACCCATCTACATGTCCATTTACATCAGCTGAAAAACAAACTACGGGTTCTGCATTTTCTTCTAAGAAAATCTGGTAGATGTGAAAACACGTACTACAGTATAATCGCATCCAGGGTTTGTGTGGCGATGTGAAAATGCTCGTGAAAATCGTAACTGAATTGAGTTAATATGCAATTTTCTAATCATAAAGGCCTCAAGGGAAACAGTATTAAACAAAAACAGACTAACTAAATGCAGTTATGTTATGCCGTTCCATCGCAGCAGGCCATAAGATTACTTCATTTATTTGACAGCAAGCGAAAAAAAAGCCCAGATCTTCAAATATAAGTCATACTTCTTAAAATCATGTTGGCAGCTTCCACAATTACAATGGAAAATGGAGCAATGAATAGAACATCCCGAGGATTTCCGAACCCACACCACTCCAGAGTTTTTCATCAGAATCCTGTCAAAACATATAGGAATTAACATGTAAAACTTATACATTTTTTTTTTTGGGTACAAATGTAAAACTTATACATGACTTATGTAGAAAATCGTGCAGTTGCACAATGGAAGTATTGTCGATGCTGAGATACTAATGAGCATAAGTACATTGCATCTCTAGCACAGATTTAAACGCCACCATTCACCACAACTTGCCATTATAGACTCTGATATGTCATAAAAAATCATGAGCTTAGTCCTTTAAGAAATAAACTTTTAAAGTCCAACATAGGAGGCCCTCTTGGGGTGAGATTCCTGCCCATAAAAAAAAAGTAACTTTAAGCATGAAAGTGACCATAATCTTACTATTTACTATGTTGTCACTTGGTATTAGGAATTTAGGACAAAACTCATGTCCACACCCACCGTACCAGCAATTAGTAGTCTAAGTAGGTTAGACCACGTTTAGTGCTTACATTAGCTCAACAAAATCAATCAATCCTAATTCTACTAACAATTTAATATACAAATGTGTACAAATAAAGAAAAAATATATGAAAATTTCTTGGGTCTGGATAGCTTCATTTGAAACATTTAACCCTCAAGGAGTTTTGGGGCAGTAACAGCTACACAAACCCTCAATAAAACATTCAATTTTGGATAATAAATTAAATTGAATAAATACAAATTTTTGCAGTACTACCTGTAGATGGGTTTAACATGGGTGAAATTGAAGAATTCATCAGCGGAGTGACATGAAGCTTTAATCTGTCACAACCATGAAGTTCTCCATGACCTATAGTGACATTAAAGAGAGTTCAATGTTGGAAAGATTAGACTATAATTATTAAAGTGAATTATTTTGTTATTTTCTTAGCCAAAAATAAATAAATTAACAAATACACTTAAAAACAAATTCTTCAAGCTATGTACTCACACACATTTATGATACACTCGCAAAGCGGAGAAATAGCTTTCATGTGACTTCATATCAGTTTTTGTTTCAATGAAACCCTAGCATTTCAAAAGTTGGACCTGTGGGGATATCTAGATCTTGAAATGCAGGATTGTTCTTTGTATCCTCCTTTGCAAACAACGGGAAGAACCATAAAGATCTTATATTTAAAAACACGTTTTGAAAACAAAGAGGAGCTACACATAGAACCGTGTCTCAATTAAATAAAGAAGATAACCTTGCTCCGCCATAATCTATCGTTGTTAAAAGGAACTATTTTAAGTTGTAATCCTTATGTCTGGCCAGCATATATAATCCTTCTACTTAAGCTAGCATAAACCAAAAAATAGAGAACACTGCTCCATTCATGATCACAGTCGTTAAGGCGAGTACCTTGTAGAGTACATACCTGTCAGAGGAGATTAGCAAGACAGAAATGGCACTCCAAAAGCTTTTGCAGTAACCATTATATCAAGGATTAATAAATTTTGAGATATAGTGATATAATACTAACAATAATAGAGATATAGCATATGGAAGTTGAAGAGAATCATATATGCTAGAATTTCCAGTGGCCATGGACCAATAAAAGTGAAACTAAATATCTGAGCTGACCCACCAAAGAATCAGAAGCCATCCACTTTCTCCCTTGATCACAACTGTTTGTAGTTTAGAATGCAAATCATAGGTCGTGCAAGACACATCGAACTTATTGCAATACCATAACATCACCAAGAAGCACACCTGAGCACCACCAACGGTGTAATCTAATAGAAACTAATATTAGCAAAATCAGAGATCAATACAGCATTGAGATCAATTAAACTACCTATCAACCCACCAATGGTGTCCTAGCTAAGCACCGAAAGCCACACCAATGGAAGCAACAACGACGAATCTCCCTACAATAACACATGCACCATTAATCTGAACAGATGGAGGAAAAACATTATATTACACCATTAGCTCAAAACAGAATCAATACAAAATTTGAATACAACCTTAGGCAGACAGAGTCGGCCTTTCTTATTCCTTATGTATATTGCTTATATAAACCAACATAAAATTGAAGCAGAAAAATAATAGAGGAAGCTAAGAGAGAGGTCAGTTCCGGGAATGATTTGGGAGCCCAAGTACTATTGTTGGATTTGAAGTACCAAATGAGACTTATGGACATCAATCTTGGGTTTTCTAAAATGATCAAAAACGTGGAAGGAAATCAAGGCTTTCGAGAAAGTTGCTTGAATAGCAATTTCGAATTTCCGGTTTCCTGTAGTTGCTCAACAATGAGTATCTATATGTGATTAGACTTACGTATTGAGCGGGAAGAGAAGACAGGTGTGCGTAGGAAATGTGGATTAACTCTCCTAGACCATCTGCAAGGCTTTGTGGTTAACACGAAAAGAAGGAAGTCACATCATTGTTGAGTTGGAGTCATGGATCAACACATATATCAAATTGCACAGTTGATCGTCGACACTGTTATTGCGAAAAAATTAATCTTAGGGCTTAGGAATTGCAGTAAATTAATAATAAGTACGTTGCCATATGTCTATGGTCAAAAGAAATAAAACACAGCATGGTGATTAATAATTATACACAGATGATGACTTCAACGTTTAGATGCTCCTCTTTTGAAATTCGAAATTAGTAGATTATAAGTTAGCAAGCAAGCAAAGTCACAATAATATATTTTTTTTGAGAATTTGAATGACCGTGAAATATGATGCTATGTAGGTAAGGATGATATACCATAATCCAGGATGTGATAATTTTTGTCGGCAAAGGGAACACCATATCGTGTACGCCAACAATCCAAACGGGAGAAAAACAAAGTACACCAAGTTCTGGTATAAAAGTGATATTCCCAAATGGAATCTGTAAAACTGAAAACCACTTTTAGCAAAAGAAGAAGAAATCATGTATGAAATACCAAATCAGTACATATTGGTCTAAGATTATCATCTCTTAAATGGGTTATGTTTATGTCTTATTGAAGTTCTAAGAAATTGGCAAATATATATAGTTATTTACAGATGATCGAGAAAGTATTACTGACAAACCTCAAAACATTCAGACCAACTTAAGATTTCCAAACACCCACTCGAGATTCCTAACTGCAAATTCTATATCGGAAGACGGAATGGACATGCAGGTCCCTTAAATATACTATAATCTATTCAACTCTGTTTTGGTCCTACTACTGTTTGGTTCTGTAGGTGTACATATATTCTTCTACTGGACAATGATTTAGTTTTCTTGGGTTATGAAATAGGTCTATACATTAAAAAACAACTGTTCTCTCTCATGCCCAGCCCTAATTATTCCTCCAATGTCCATGCAAAACAACTCTACAGAGAACCAAAAGAACAAAAAACAATACAGTAACATAATAAACTGTTTTTTGGCACCTTGAACGCCTTTTACAATATAGGTCAGTGCAACCAATAAGACGAAATGGTTAAAATATAACAAAAGATTAGTAGTAACTGGAAAAAAAATTTCTCTGATTGAGCAATAAAACAACAATGGCAAGGGTAATGTCATTTGTCATTTTCTTCATTAGGAAATTCCAGCTTTCTATAGCGGCGAAACTCGACCTCCCAGCACCACACTACATGATTACTACCTCCAGATAGCCCAAAATTTCATGGTAGTCTCTGCTATTGGCCAAATTTTATAATTTTATATTCTCTGCAATGGATAATTTAGTGTTTAAAATCTACGCTCTCTGGATAAAAGGTGTTCGAAAAGTACCGATTTGATCCCATGATAATTCCTGAATTATCACAGCCCAACGCAACCCAAATATTATACAGTTAGGAAAAGGAAATAAAAATTACATACAAATATCCAAAACTACCAATCAAAATAGAATCCTTAACTAAATCCATATCCCGCTGAATACAAATCAAGAAATGAATCCGACTACGCTCTAGGAATGTTTTTTTTTTCTAACTCCCTTGGCCCATCAATGTTTCTGCAGTTTAAAATGGTCTTGAGGTTACTAAAAGTTCCTGTCAATTCGAAATAGTGTCCCCTAAGCAACTACAATTTCTTCCAGTTCACTGCATTGCCGCTTGAAATTGGGTCTAAACTTATTCAACACTAACCTTAGAAGCGGTCATTAGTAACTAACAATTAAAATTAAATATGTTACACTTATGAGGAACAAAATCATTATAGCCATCATAAAAAGTCCTCATGTTTTTATTTCTAGGATCAAACTATAACTTTCAAGGATGCAATTTATACTGAAAAACATAAAATACAACTCCTCAAAACCATATGTTCAGGCAAAAGGCAGCTAAATCGCATGACTTGTCAACAGAAACGTTGTGTACCTGAATTTAAAATTCGGAGAAGATCATACCTCTTATTGCAAGTAAGACCATCACACTTCCACAATTTGTGCATTCAATATAGAGGGAAGTTTAGACTGCTAATTGTCATGAAAATATGTTATACATAGAAGTCGCTAAACCCCAAGTATTCAAATGCGGTTTGTATGAACCACGTTGAAAAGATAAAATTAACACATTTTACACTAAATGCACATGAAAAAACAATGAAATAAGGCTAAGATAACAATTTAGATGTCTTTGTCTATTTCCTAAGGTGTCTTTGTCTATTTCCTATTGCATATGCATAAAAAAACTAAATCTGGCTAGTAACTATAGATGCCCTTTTACGTTTTTTTGGTGTTTGAATCATTCCCATAAAGTAATTCGAAAGCCGAATGGATGGGAGTAACAAATTAGAACCGGTGTACCCCTAATTTAAGTGGTTAGACGCGAGCTACTTCGCATGACCCAAACAAAGTCAGCCACTTTTTCACAATTTCACCTTTAGGCGGGGTCCTTTAGGCGGGGGTGTAGTTCAAACACACTTTAACGTTTTCTGTATACTGCAAATTAAGAATACACGAAAGCAAAGTTATTTAAACCATACAACTGAAACATAAAAGAATTGTTCTTTAGGAATCCATAAAAAGCCATGATTGTGAAATTAGAATTTTACCATTTCCACGACCATATTATACTCCTGTTTTTAATCTGATTGCGCTGCCTTTCGTATGTATAGCATAATATCTAGAAGTGCCACATAAAAGAATTGTCAGGAGTATTAAGATGATGAGCTTTGGATTTAATGAAAAGATATATTGGCGTAAAAATATTCAAATACTGATGCGTATTTTGCAATTATAGCCGATATTACTAATCTTGCATGTTGATATAGATTTTCATCATCTAAGTCCCTTATGCGACTACAAATAACTATTGGAAGATCTGGTTATTTAACTCTTTTTGGTTATATATTTGTAAGCTTGAATAACAAACAACATAGTGCTTGATAGTTTCAGAGATGGCATTGTGTTCTTTGACAAAGAGGGCTTTTACTATAGAAACAGATGGCCAAATGTTACAAACTTCTCCAGATATTTCCATACCATCTTGGTCAGGCAGGAGAAGTCTGTCTCTGTTGATATCTTAAGCTTTCTATCTTTGTATATACGTTCTCACTTGAGCTAACCACTGTGAGTTAATAATCCCGTATAGAACACTCATACCCCTCCTGGTCTATGAGAATTAAAATTATCAGCTAATAATAGTTAGAATCGTTTCAGTAGAAGTCATAATGAAAAAAAGAAAAAAAAGAAAATCACAGTACCAAGGTGTTCTTGGGTTCAAAGCCGCCCAAAAAAGAACAGGCTAAACCAAACCGATCAAAATTAAACAACTTATATCCCTGGAGCAGTCTCCTTCGCTAAGCAAACCTCAGAAAACAAATCAAAATCTTACAACGAATTGAAGCTCGAAATATTGTCGATCCATCTCTGACAACTCCTGGTGATAAACAGAACTAAGCTATTTTTCAAATATATGCAATTACCTAGACTAAATTGATTTTTATTGAGAACTAAAAATTAGGGATTTAAGAGGGATAATGAGATATATACCTCTGAATCATGAGGTACGTTGTTGATTACTTTTTTAATGGTTAAACAAAATTTTCCGATAAATTTCAACATATATTTAACCATCTATAAAAGAAAAACAAATTAAAAATTTATATATGAAAGACAGAAGCCTCACCGGTTTTCGTGCTCTTACTTTGGTTTTCCTATGTGAGCACAATAAAAAAAATTCTTGGTTAAGCCTAACACTGTGGTATTGTTAAGAAACCTCACCAGTAGCAAAACAAAAACCCTAATTACTTCCAATTTTTCCTAGAAAAATTCTGAATGAAAACTCAACAAAAACAATCAAGTTAATTTCTATTGGTTAGGTTTATATACATATCGTATCTGGCAGAGAAAGAAATAGAAAGAGACCGAAGAAGAATTAGATGGAACATAATAAAAATTTACCTTATTTTGGCTTCAAAAAAGAGAAATTTCCATCACATTACATGATTAAACTTAAATCTGAATCCAAATTTGATTTTCATGAGTCAGAGGCAGCATGTAGAATCGAAATCGAGATGAACATCTGAAATCTATGGGTCGCTGATAGCACCAATGCTAACTAACGAAAAATAAAAGTGGCAGGAGACCCTTTTATGTTAAACACCGTGAGTCTCTCATAGCCGTGAGTCTTTCGTAGCCGTCCATGTAAAAACCCAATCCGGAGCTTCCCGACCTTCGGATCAGGGTCCCCATTCAATGTCGTCCGTCTGATAGCCTAGGCTATCATGGAGACAAACCTCATAGGTTTTTATAACAATGATAACTAGATTGTTTGGCACGTGCGTAGGCACGTGCAAGGTGGACATGTAACTTATTATTTATCTATTTAATTTAAATACTTAAATTACCATTATACCCTCCTTTTTTTTATTTATAAGACATTATTTATGTGCACATAATATGGGGTAATTCTGGGAATTCAAAAATTGCAGCCTCATTTTACTGTTCATAAACAGTAAGCATAGTTGGCTTTATAATAGGAATAGATAGATAGATAACTCTTTTCTCTTGAATGACCCGTAAGGACAGTAAGATGAGTTATTATTAAATAATCAAACAGACAAATGTAATTACGATCGACTTTGATAGGATTGTTCTGTTTTGAAAATTACAATTCAATTTTATTGTTCTTATAATATGTAAAGGGTATACTGTGTGCTGGGCCGGTAAATATCATGATACAGCACAATACAGTGCGCTAAAGTTTAAGCATGGCTCGGCACGCATTCGGGTAAGCACATGGGTCATGAGTTTCGGGTGTTGTGTTGTACTACACTAATCAGCACATGGAGGCAACATAAGACTAGTTCTTATGAGTCTTTCCAAGTTCTTGAACCATATTTTAGGGTATACCTAAAAATTTTTGGGCATACCATATAAAGACAAAACCGGATTATTATATAGTAATCTTAAAAGCTCATTATCCATATATTTTGCTTAATGTCAAAAGTGACCTTATTTATATTTTTTAGTTTTAAAATTTTTTAATTTTTTTAAAAATAATTTTTTCTTCATTTTTTTTAAACTATTTTAAAATAATTTTTTAATTTTTTTTAGGAAGAGAAAAGGAAGAAATAAAAATAATTTTTTTCTTTTAAATTAAAAAAAAAACGGAAAAAAAGAAACTAAAAAAGAAAAATTTAATAAAAAACCAGAAAAATTCACCAGAAGCTACCTATTTTTCTTCATGGCTCCGGTTTCTCTTTCCGATGATTATTGATAAGCATGTAAATGCTACATTTTATACCCATATTTATATTAGCTAGGATACAATATTTTAGTTACTAATACTATTTTAGTGCTTTTGTAGAAAGTACAAGTGAATTCGATCATCCAAATGAATAAACAACAAAATGTGAGACTTAATGGTGTTTGCGACAAAAATGGCAAAATGTAGTTGGCCTGGTACTTCCATATATCAGCAACCATGATGGTGAAATGTGGTTGGCCTGGTATTTCCATGTATCAAAGAACCACAATGATCAAATATGTTGGCCTGGTATTTTTTATATATCAAACAACACTTATTATCCGACTGGTATTTCTATAAATCAAAGAACACTTATTACTACCGCCTGGTATTTCTATATATCAACATCACTTATTACTGGCCTGGTATTTCTATATATCAAGAAAGGGTTAGCCTGGTATTTCCATATATCAAAGCAACCACAATGATGAAATGGGTTGGCCTGGTATTTCCATATATCAACAACCATGATGGTGAAAATGACAAAATGTAGCTGGCCTGGTATCTCCATATATATCGTGACATAGAATTGTTTCATAGGCGAGGCAAAAAACGCACAAAGGAATTGAAATCAAAGTGGGGTTGGCACATGGAAACCGAAAATGGGAACTATTTTATCTTTCTTACTTTATTACAAATATATTCCACCGAGAAAGATAATTTATTTGTCATGTGAAGAATTAATTGAGGAATATTTACACGTGACTATTTTGGAAATAAAATAACTCTTTCTTCATTTGGGAGATTTTGGAAATAAGGGGAGTTTATTATTTCATTGGAAGAACGAGGTGGCAATACTATTTGGGGAAAGATACCGATGTGACATCAACTTGCATGCAAGATATTTCATTGAATAATTTATTTTCATACTTTGATTAATGAAATAAAAGAAAAGGAAGGTGTATAAGAAGGCGGGTGACTATTTGAGAGGGGGAGCCCCGGCCATAGTGCCGCAAGGAGAGAAGTATTTTGAACTTTTTTTTTTTGATTCTTCATTTTTCATTAGCTAGAGTTTAATTTTAATATGTTTATGGCTTTTGAGAAAGCCATGTCTAGCTAGAGCCATGTTAGGGTTTAGGTAGAAACCAATTTTATTGTGTAAACTCTACATTGATATGCTTAATAATGATTTGATTGATTAATAGTTCTTCTTCATATAGCTTGGTATTTAATCGTTTATGTGATTTTCTTGATTATTTATGCTTTTGAATTGATATTTCGTGCTTCGGTTAAATCCCTAGACGTGGTATGCAAGGATTGATAGGTAATGCTTTAGAATCACTACCCATGAAGCGAAGGAAACTATAGCGGAGAAACAATATTTGATAATGCATGGAATATATTTTTAAAGATTAGTAGAGTTTGCATAGTTAATTGGTGGAAACCGAAGACCCTAGCAACCCATTCTCATTTTGTTTATTGTTAGAATTATTTTTATCTCGTTTTGCTTCAAATTTCTGAAAATCGTTCAAACATCATCTCGTCGGTTACTTAATTTTTGATATTAGTTGGTAGGGTATTTCACACTTCTCGTGGGAACGACCCGCATTTGCTATCGATACTACAATTGACCCGTGCGCTTGCGGATATAACTAGGTTTTATTTAATCGTTAATTTGGTCATATAAAATCTACATCAAGTTTTTGGCGCCGGCCACGGGAGTGGTTGCAAAATACTCTCTGATTGATATTTTTGTTTGTATATAATTTTATTTTCTTTTTCTTTTAGATTTTCTTTAGATCCTTTTTACGCAGTTTGTTTGATATTTTTTTAGGTACCTTAGGCTGAAGTGTTGCGGGCAAAAAGAAAATATGCACTCGCAAGGGTTTTGCAAGAGCCACTCGGAAGATCCATTAGAGGTTTGCTTAGCTCATTTTGGGTATGGTTTTGATGATGATAGTGTTATTTGTGAAGTCAATGCTTTACTAGACTCCACACCGCTGCTAGACACTAATAAATGGAAACCCAAACTAGATTCTATAATTTTTACTTGAGTCTCGACTAGTTCCATTAGTTGAGAAAGCTCGACCTTGACCCTTAATAATGAAACCATTTTGTAGATGATAATGGGACAATTAGTCACGATATCATTGTTCAGTTGAGCCCTTGTTTCTCGGATCGTGATTTTCTAAAAGCTTATGTGAATGTTCCGAATAAGACTGAGTTCAGTTTTTGCTATCTGGTACTAATCATCATTCTTTGCAGATCATCTTTTTCATCAAAATCGATTATTTTGGTTGATCCCCAACTTTTCGAGGCTTTATATATATGATTCGCAGCTTACCTTGGGGTACCAACCCCACCTTATTTGAGATTGTGTGCTACTGAAAGCAGGGAAACAAATACATTTCGCTTCGTGGGAGTCAACCCATCAGATTTGTTCCCTCTACTCTATCTCTTATTTTCTTTTTGTTTATTTTTTCATTTCACATCTTAATTTCTACGTTGGATGACTCAATTACATTGAGGACAATGTAATGTTTAAGTGTGGGGGAGTGGGTAATTTTCCATATTTTTGCAGATTTTCACTTTTCTTAGGAATATATATATATATATATATATATATAAACATTATATCTCTGTTTTGCTCGAGGACTAGCAAAATATAAGTGTGGGGGTGTTGATAAGCATGCAAATGCTACATTTTATACCCATATTTATATTAGGTAGGTGTTTATGGGTAAAAATCGTTTCCGTCGATTTTGGTAAATTCGGTAGGTGAGTGAGAAACTGATTTAAACCCTAAAAAAATGTGCTGCACGTGAGCACTTTCTAGATTCGAGAGATCAGTCTGTACAAGTCCGGCCTAAACTAAGAAATGGCCGTTCCAGACTTGCTTCGGTCACAAAGTGGAGGAGAAGGGTTGATTTGGGGAGGGAAGCAAAGAAAGGTGTTGAGACCAGAATATTACGGGGAGAGTAGTGTCTCGACTTGTATCAGAAAGTGAAAGCTTAGGAAGCTTGCAAGAGATGAAAGCTTTTTTGGAGAGCTTGCAAAGTTTCCTTTTCTGAGAGAGTTGTGTTTTTCTATTGACCGAGACTTGTTGTCTGGTGGAAATAAGTAAGACCTATTTATACAAGTCGAGATTGAAACGTACCCTGGCCTCATGAAGGAAGAGAGTAAAGGGTGAAATAATGGGAGGAGGTGGTAACCGCATGGTGTTTATGGGTGAAAACGTTTCACCATTATTTCCTCATTTATTTGACCGCTTTATTCCAATTCACGCTTTCTTAATGTGAGCGTAGTGTACGCTGCATGCTGTGATCGCCAAACCAAGACCCTGGAAAGCATCCCCCAGTTTGTGTTGATGTCTCGAGTGTTGGTTGCACCTTGAGTGCAAGTGGCGCTGCTAGTGGCGCGTGTGGCATGTGCCAATGGCATGTGCGGAATGCCTTTGTTGCGAGTTGCAACTTGAGTGCAAGTGGCAATGCCAGAGCTGCTAGTGGCGTGTGTGGCATGTGCCAATGGCATGTGCGGAATGCCTTGGTAGTAGGTTGCACGTTGAGTGTAAGTGGCAATGCCAGAGCTGCTAGTGGCGTGTGTGGCATGTGCGGAATGCCTTGGTGGTAGGTTGCACGGTTTGCAAGTTAGGCTACCAGCGTGGGTTTTGGCATTTGCCAATGACACGTACGGCCAAGTTGGCCTAGGTTGCACGGCTTGCAAGTTAGGCTACCAGCGTGCGTGTTTGGAATGTGTCAATGGCACGCATGGCCATTAGGGCCACGGCTAGGTAATGAAAGCTACCAGCGAGCGTGTTGGCATGTGCCAATGGCATGCTCGGCCATTAGGGCAACGGCCTGGTAAGAAAAGCTACCAGCGATGCGTGTTGGCATGTGCCAATGGCATGCTCGGCCATTAGGGCCACGGCTTGGTAAGAAAAGCTACCAGCGAGCGTGTTAGCATGTGAAAATGGCACGCTCGTCCATTAGGGCCACAGACTGGTAAGAAAAGCTACCAGCGATGCGTGTTGGCATGTGCCAATGGCATGCGTGGCCAATTTGGGCCACGACCTAGTAAGAAAAGCTACCAGCGATGCGTGTTGGCATGTGCCAATGGCATGCTCGGCCATTAGGGCCACGACTTGGTAAGAAAAGCTACCAACGAGCGTGTTGGCATGTGCCAATGGCATGCTCGGCCATTAGGGCCACGGCCTGGTAAGAAAAGCTACCAGCGATGCGTGTTGGCATGCGTGGCCAATTTGGGCCACGGCCTGGTAAGAAAAGCTACCAGCGATGCGTGTTGGCATGTGCCAATGGCATGCTCGGCCATCAGGGCCACGGCTTGGTAAGAAAATCTACCAGCGAGCGTGTTGGCATGTGCCAATGGCACGCTCAGCCATTAGGGCCACGGCCTGGTAAGAAAAGCTACCAGCGATGCGTGTTGGCATGTGCCAATGGCATGCGTGGCTAATTTGGCCTAAGTTGCACAGTTTGCAAGCCTAGGCGCGGGCTCTACTTTGGCATGGCACGGCTAGGGCCAAGGTAAGGGTGTTTGGCTTGGCGTGGTGTGACCAGCGTAGCTAGGGACAAGGCAGAGTGCGTTTGGCATGGCGCGGCTAGCTTGGGCTAGGTGTGGCTGGCATGATTTGCCATTGGCATAGAGGTGCGGCTAGCATGGTTGGCATGCTTTGGCGCGTTTGGTGTGACTAGCATAGCTAGGGCCAAGGCAGAGTGCGTTTGGCATGTCGCGGCTAGCTTGGGCTAGGTGTGGCTGGCATGATTTGCCATTGGCACGGAGGGGAATTAGGGTTTTCTTCGTTGTAACCCTAATTTTAAAAAATACCCCCTATTAATTACTGACTACATGCATTGAATGTTCTAATAAATGTGTCATCGGTGACATTAGGTTATTCGGGATTTTACGATTTTACCCTTTGTCTAAAAACCACCATCAACATTAAGTCCCCTGCTTAGCTCGGAACATGGGCTTTGTTGCGAGGTAAGCATAAGATGGTGACAGATTATCAGCAGTAAATCGTAAAGAGAATTGAGGAGGCTTGTCTGACCTTTTTATAGATAGGATTTGGAATCCTTGCCTTTGCGCTTTTGCACAAATCGGGGAGGTCGGCACAATTGGGAAGTCAAGCATCATTGAGAGACAGAAGTTGGGCGGCATTGAGAAGTTGACGCGAGTTGGGAAACTGAGCGTGCTAGCTGGTGGGACCGGCGCAAGGTGGGGAAGCTGAGCGTGCTAGCTGGCGCGACTTGGGCGGTCATTGGGAAGTTGGCGCAATTGGTGGGACCGGTGCAATTTGGCGACATTGGGAAGTTGGGCGCAATTGGTGGGATCGGTGTGGCTTGGGCGGTACTGTGGAGTTGGCGCAATTGGTGGGACCGGTGCAACTTGGGAGACGTTGGGTAGTTGGGCGCCTTTGTGGGCCCGTTCCTTATACGCACGATTTTTGGTAAAGGGAAATCCTTCCCTATTTCAGAATCTTCACGCCCATATATATAAAATCCCTTTCTCTCATCTTGCACTTTGTTCTTTCATCTTTTCATACTAGCGGCAGAGTCACAAAGAAAACCGGCTTCTAGGTATGTCTTTCAGTACTTCTCTTGTTTCCTTTTTCATGTAGGTGCAAACCCTGAGAGTATGCGTTTTTCTTTTATAATCCTTGCAATGATATTGCGCATATGAATTATTGGCGTGCTTCTTGTAGAAAATATTGTATATATGCACCCAAGGGAAATACTGCATATGTGATTCGAACCCGTAGAAAAATGCTCCATATATAATTTTGAACCCTAAGAAGGATACTATAGACGCATTCGAGCCCGTAGAAAATACTGCGTATATAGTTTTGAACCCGAAGAAGGATACTGCAGACGCACTTGAGCCTGTATAAAATATTGTGTACATAATTTTGAACCTTGAAGAAAATACTGCGTGTGCAGTTTTGAACCCGTAGAGAATACTGTATATGAATCCCGAAGAAGAGTACTGTATATGTGCTTCATATGACTTCGAACCCATAGGAAATATTGCATATATGAATTTCGGACCTGAAGAAAATACTGCACGTGCAGTTTTGAACCCATAGAGAATACGCCCTTTTTTTGTTTTCCAGGTTTTCCTTTTGTTGGGTGCGGTTATGTGTCAGGGGGATAATTTCGTCTTTCTCCGTTTGTTTTGTGCGAGATATCTTGTTATCAAATTGTTATGAAGAAATCCGACAAGATGTTACCCGAACAAAATTTCGCTTCATCGAAGGATGTTCATAATTCCAAACCAAACACGGATGATGAATTCTTTGCCAAACCCTCGCCCCCGCCGGGAAGAATCACCCGGTGTTTCGTGCCAATTTTGTTAACCGGTGGTGAAGATGAAAAGAAAACACGTTCAGTTCGCCCAGAGAACACCATACGGTTCTGTGTTCATAAAGGGGTATATTCTTCTTCCCACATTGATTTCAGGATGTGTCAAATCCCATTGCGTTCTTTTGATAGATGGGTTGAGTTCATGGTGAGTAAGGAGCACATAAATACCAACTTGACTCGAGCGCAGATTATTGATGCTGTCAGAGCTTCAGTAAGTGTCCAGATTAGGTAGGATATCCCGGGCTTGGTTGCTTTCATCTCCAATGGTGTTCGGACACCCATACGATCATATGTAGATGGGGTGAAATAACTTTCTCCTTGGAGAGTGTGGCTCTCTTGCTGAATCTTCCGGTAACCGGGAATCTTAACATCCAATTGTCTGAAGGTGAGGAGAAGATATGGGATGACCTTACCGCTAAGTTGGGAGATTTCGCTCGAAAAGACTCCACTGCGAAGTCGAAGGATTCGGGTGGGAAAGAGGATGAAAGGTGGTTTTACAACTGGTGGATATCTCAATGGTTTCCGGACGAAATGGAACCTAAACGAAAGCAATGATCTTCACGTTGCAAAGCATTTTTGGCTCTCTCAGGTTGTCTAGAGACATTTTTGATGACGGTTCGGCAAGAAGGAAATAAGACCAGAGTTGCTAGAGATTGCTGTGAAGTTGGCAAAAGGTGAAGTTCTTCCTATTGGCAAGATATTCCTTGGTTCCCTGTATGTGCATCTGGATCACCTAGTTGCGAACATGCGAGTTTCGAATGGTTTCATGAAAGTGGATTCATATGTGCACGTTGCTTTTCTGTAAGCCTGGTTATGGGAGCACTTTGAGAAGTATTCTCCGAAACCGTTGCCTTCGATTCCCGCGAGTTGGGGCGGCTCCCGAATTATTCTATGGGTGAACAGACGTCCAAGAGTTGGCATGAGCTTGGTTAGTCTTCTCGATAAGTCGCATGAAATCAGTTTTCGCCCATGGGAGCCGGTCCATAGGTCGCTGACTCAAATTGACACATTTTCTTCTGCTCCGATCATGTCTTTGTCTTCTGACGGCAGCTTGAGTGTTGGTGAAAACTTGTTTATTCAAAGATGCATGTCCGGCTATATGCCGTCTTTCTTCATGGGGTCTTTGCGAATAGCTGCTTACAATATTGACCGTGCTGCTCGTCACATGGGTTTCGATCAAGGGGTGTCTCTTGCTTACCAGCTGGTGGTTCCTAAGGATTCATTGCGTGCCGCCCTCAATGCTAGTGCCCTTGAGCGGGGTATCCGCCTTCCCTTCTTTCAAACGGGAAGAGAACTTCGACGACTTTTGGCTATAATGAGTTCTGGTACGATGAGTTCATTATGATCCAAGATTTGATAAATAACGTGGTGGAGAATGTTCGTCGTAAACCTTCCCCAACAGTTTTGAAGAAGTATCCAATGTTGAGAGATCTCAAGCGAAAGTTGCCTGGCAACTCGGAAAGTCCCCAGGCAAAGGAACAGAGAACGAAAAATCGTGCTGGCGGGTTCCGGGAGGTTTCAAAAGATCCTCCCACAACTCTCGTGTCTTTCAGTTCTTCCAATGCCCAGGTATGTGTCGACTCCTTGTTGGTTTTTCTCAAAACACGTGAATTTCTACTGAAAACATGTGTCTTGTTTCTTCCAGGGCTTCGGTAGTGTTAATTATTTCGCTGCCCTTGCACGCTGCCAGGAGACGGCAATTTCTTCGAAGAATTCCGGCGGCACTGAGCCTTCTCATAACGGTGATGATCCAGAAAAATAAGAAAGTTCGACAAGTGAGAGTGATTCTTCTGACAGCACTGGTTCTTTTTCGGGAAGTGGTTCGGTGAGTTTCGCGCTTCTTTTTCTTTCTTCTTCCGTTTTTTTTTTTTGAAAAATGTCTAACTAAAGTTCGCAGGAGGAATCCGGTTCGGAAGACGATTCTGGGGCGGAGCCACACGAAAACTTACCTTTGGTGACCACCTCCAGTGACTTGGAGATGGGAGTTAGCCAATCGCTGGGCACAGATATGGTTCAAACGGTGGATGATTCCCTGATGGTTGCTTCCGTAGACGAGGAAAAAGACCCTTTGCGAGTCGTGAGGCCGATTACGCAGCGCCATTTTCGATCCCCGTACTTGGTTCCTTATCCAGGTCATGTGTTTGGTTGGCGGTTTTCATATCTTCGGCTAAGTATGAGGCGTTGTACACCAGACACTACACCAAATTTCCCGAATCGTAACGGTTTTTGAGAGTTACGAATCGGGGTTGTAACGGTTTACTACCGTTACGAAACACGGTGCTACAATTTTTTTGTAACGGCCCACTAGCCGTTACGAATTTTTTTTTGCAACGGCTTATGTAACGGCCACTGGCCGTTACTACGTGGCACTGTCGTAACATGGCAAAGCCGTTACGAAATTATTTTGTAACATGAAGCTGTAACAGCGAGGAACCGTTACAAAATTTTTTGTAACAACAAAAAAATTACTGCCGGTCAATATTTACCTGGTCTAAATCAGTCAACAATGACCAATTTTGACCCGGTCAATGTTGACCGGCAGGTAGGCCAGAATTCCAAATAGCATGCATACACAAATGATTCCATCCTCCACACTCAACAATATTTTTTTCAATCAAATTTATTTCAGACTCGATCAATTCATATCACATTCAGATTATTTTATACAAAAAAGAAACACAAAGTCATCTAAGTATCAAAATTTTTTTTCTTAAGTAACAAATACTAAGAGAATACACAGGAACTTACTAAGTTCAGTTCATAGAAACTTCCTATGTTCACATATTCTTCTAACTTAGAAAATACATAGAAACTTACAGATCTTGCACCTGCTCTCCAACCTAATCGAGCTTCGTCATACTCAAGATCCGGATAGCAGCATGATTAATGGATCCATCATCTATGCTGGCATGCACTTGCCTACCATCAAACCTGAAATAAAAAGAAAAAAATAACAAAATAAAATGGGTGACCGACTGATCGCGGAAAAGAAATCGCAAACCAGATCTTTCTGTTCTGCTTGTAAGAATGCAAAAGGGTCTGAACTAAGTGACTATGGACGCAATTTTTAATTCCATACATACAACAAAGTTGGAAGACAAAGCCAAAATAAGATAGGGATATAGGTGTTGTGCTATACTTTTAGTTTATTAAGGGATGTATATACCCATTACCATTACCCATTAGGATATAGGATATGCATACCCATTACCAGTTGAGCAATTAACCATGCAGATAATAATAACTTTGAACGCGAAAGCCTACCGGTAAGTACCATCTTCCATTCGTTAGCCCTATACACTTGAGAGCATCCTTCGTATCTTTGAGTCTCACCAAAACAACTCCTTGAGGATGGTTCTCGCATACCTGCAAGCAAAAAAGTAACATGTAAATTTTCTCCAACAATCAACATTGGAAAACATTGTCTTCGAGCAAGAGAAAGATGCTCAAACAAGACTCGACCAATAGTATATGAACATCATCAGGATTCACTGAATACCTTAACTAGCTCTAGCGGACCAAGTTTCAAGCACTCCTCAACATCTGACTTCAGCCCGGTCTTTAAATTAGCATCGGATTGCAAATGTGAAAAACAGCTCACATACTCAACGACTTCCCTAGATATCATGGCTAATTTCAACAATGTGAGTTACAGTCATACAAATAAGATCAATCTAAACAAATGGGGTCAAGTATTTATAGGGATAAAAAAAGCATAAACATCATTCTCACCTCTTTAATAATGCCACACCCATCGCTTGCAACAACAGGGTCCGCACCTTGACTGAGGACATCAATTCTCTTGCAACCATATACCTTGGGCAATTCGGAAATCTTCAAACACACAAGATGTCTAAATCTTACCAGTACATAGGAAGCAATCAAATTTAAAGGTAAACCAATGTAAACAACAAGAACAAGTGCATTGGAAGCCACAAAAGAACAAGTGCACAGGAAGCAATCACTTTTACCAGCTTGACGAAAATTTCATCCTTTCCTTTCATTTAGTGAAAGCACAAACGCCTGGTCCAACTCAACTTTCCTATCTTCATCCTTCATTGCAGAACTTTTATCTTCTCTTCAAGTACCTTTTCATACTCCTCTAGTGTCTTCTCCTACAAACAGGAAAGAAAAACAACGCACCATTCAGAATCAATGCTTATTTCCTCACACAAATAATGTCCCTAGTATCTCGTAAATTAATCTTCACCGCTCGTAAGCAGTGTGAGAAGAGTGAACAAAAAAATTTAAAAACGTACGAGTAGCAAAATATACAAAGGAAAATGTCATCAACCAGGTTCCTTGTCCTCCCCAGCTTCCTTATCCTTAAACAGTACACACAAGGCATATAATCCAAACATAAGCTAAAACAAAAAAATTACAATCATCAGTGAACAAAAAATGACAAGTGAACAAATAACTACAAGGTCATAAACAATTAGTAATGAATACCTCGGATTCCTAGTAAACAAAAGCATAATAATTAAACGGTGAGACTAATTAAGCAGCAACAAATTACTAAGTACATAGTTCTTGGTGGAAAAACATGCCTGCCTTGTTAAGACCAGGTTCAAGAAGACGAGGAATCTGCTTGATAACAGCCTCTGAGGCTAGAAAAGCATGAAACTTCTTTGCAAGCTTCTTGACCAATTTTTTATTCTTGTTAAGCTTCTTTAAACCTTCAAACTTCCATGTAGACGAGACCAATCTTCATTGAACCACTTAAATACTTGTCCTTTTGAGGGTTATAGTTCTTAAGACCAATCTGAAGTTCCACTATCTCGGTGCTAAGCATACTGCATCTTCTCTTCTATCAGACCAACAACCATTGCAACACTGCACAACACCATAGCACATTTAAGCTCTGTTAGTAGCTTCTGCAACAGCTACACCTCCGCATTGCAGCATCATTTCAGCTTCCAATACAACTCAACTCAAGCTATCACTTGCTTAGCAGCAACATCATCTTTGCAGCTTATTTCCGAAGCAACCCATTCATTCAAAGCATCATCACACTCTGTACATCAACCAATCTCAATTGCAGCAAGATAAAGATAAAGCAAACCAAAACCATCAGCCTCCATATATCAATAACAGATATAAGTTCAAAATGAGATAGTAAATTTGAATTTCATAAAAATCAAATCAATAATATGGGTAATAAAGATGCAAGCATGCTAATCACGGATCTAAAGATCGATTTTTAATTAGGGTTAAAGATGATTGATTTCTGGACTTTTAGCTCAGAAAACCCTAGAATTTTTTGTAGAAAATTTTCGAGATTTTAATCTCAATAGACAAATAAAGGTCAAGCGATTATAGATCTGTATTCTGATCAAGCATTAAATAAGAATTTCCACATGAAATCGGTAAAATTTGGTTTTAAAATCGATTAGATAATAATCACAGATGGATATAAATGAAAAAATAAGAAATAAAACTTATCTTTTTCATTTGTTTTTGACAGTCAAATCATCAGATTCAGTTGGTTATCTTTCAATCAACTCCTCTTCACCGTCTGAAACTTCAGATTCAGTTACTTATGACTTCAAGAAATTTTCATTGATTTGTACTCATAGTCGATTAAGGATTTTCTGCTGAAGAACTTTCAAACTAGAGTTTTCTGCCGAAAATCTCTCTCACTCTCTCAACAAAAAAAATTTGCTCTGAAAATTTTGGTTTGGTAGAGGGAGATGACGGAGATATAGGGAATGAACTAATGAGGTAGATTCTGTGAAAGAAAATATATCTAGGGTTTTATGATTGAGAGGGTATCTCGAGAAAATATGAAATGTAGAGATATTAGTTTAGAAATAGACGGTGTAGATGGATGGCTAGAAACCGTGGGCCCAGAAACCCCAAGTGTGACCACCCTTGATGTGACCAAGCGTGTGATTAGCACGCTCGAAAAATTAGGATGTTACGATTCGTAATGGCTAAAACATGTTACGAATTATGAAAAAATTTCGTAACGGCTTGAGCTTGTTACAATTGGGTTGTAACGGCTTTTTGTAACAGAAAAATTCGTAACGGCTACTGGGCCGTTACGAATTTTAGTTGCGAATCCTTAAAAATGGTGTAGTGAGAATCTGGGAGAAGTATGGACATATGGCCACAACCAAGAAGATCACTAGTCGATTTGCGTTTGGTTAAGCGTGTGGAAGAGGCTTTATCTTCCATCGAGGACATGCGTGAGGTGACCGCCATACCGTTTCGAAGACGTTATTGCCGATCGGGAGCACCATCGCGACGTGTGTGTAGAAAAGGAGTTCAACTCTTCGTGGTTTGTCGAAGGCCTTGTCGAGATCCGTAAGTCGAAAGATGCAAAGCAGTCGAAATCCTTTCTGCAGAGGAGATTGCACGACAGGAGGTAGAACTCGAAAGGCTTTCCAAGATGTTGACTATGAAGAGAGCGTCTCTTGAAGATGCAAAATTGACTTTCTCCAAGAAGAGCAGACCTCTGTTGGATGGTTTTACTTGAATGTTTCTCTGTTAAACTTTCATTTAGGTTCTTCTTCTTTCTTTTCTTTTTTGAAAAACATACTTGGATGTCCGGTTCAAAGTTCGAATAGGTTTTGATAGACAGTGGTAGCTTTTGAGGATATTAGATTATTTCTGGGATATGAATGGTTTTGATAATATAACTCTGATTATGTTTTGTGAAAGGAATATTGCTTTTATGAAAGTGTGTGCTAGCAATCGGCACAAGACGCAATAGTATGACGGTTTTACTAAGAACCTAAAAACAGATCGTATATCTTGCCCAGTCTAAATTTACTCACTTCATAGGTGTTTTTTTTTTCCTTCGAACACGCCCCTCTCCATGTAAAAGGCGGCTTTGCTGGTAGCATCGCCAGCAAGTCCCCAATCGCTGGTAGCATCTTCAGTGAGTCCCCAGTTTTCTTGTGTAGTCTTTACGACTGGTAGTTGAGTCGGATTGAGTCGCCTTCCCCTACCATCTTGACATCTGGGTCGAAGAACGAGATCGACAGTCTGACATTGTAGCCGATAGATCAATCCTCCCGCTGTGGTCGCCAATTGTTTATGGGTAAAAATCGTTTCCATCGATTTTGGTAAATTCGGTAGGTGAGTGAGAAACTGGTTTAAACCCTAAACAAATGTGCTACACGTGAGCACTTTCTAGATTCGAGAGATCAATCTGTACAAGTCTGGCCTAAACCAAGAAATGGCCGTTCCAGACTTGCTTCGGTCACAAAGTGGAGGAGAATGGTTGATTTGGGGAGGGAAGCAAAGAAAGGTGTTAAGACCAGAATACACTCGGGAGAGTAGTGTCTCGACTTGTATCAGAAAGTGAAAGCTTCGGAAGCTTGCAAGAGATGAAAGCTTTTTTGGAGAGCTTGCAAAGTTGCCTTTTCTGAGAGTGTTGTGTTTTTCTCCTGACCGATACTTGTTGTCTGGTAGAAATAGGTAAGACCTATTTATACAATTCGAGATAGAAACGTACACTGGCCTCATGAAGGAAGAGAGTAAAGGGTGAAATAATGGGAGGAGGTGGTAACCGCATGGTGTTTATGGGTGAAAACATTTTCACCATTATTTCCTCATTTATTTGACCGCTTTATTCATATTCACGCTTTCATAATGTGAGCGTAGTGTACGCTACATGCTGTGACCGCCAAACCAAGACCCTGGAAATCATCCCCCAGTTTGTGTTGATGTCTCGAGTGTTGGTTGTACCTTGAGTGCAAGTGGCGCTGCTAGTGGCGCGTGTGGCATGTGCAGAATGCCTTTGTTGCGAGTTGCACCTTGAGTGCAAGTGGAAATGCCAGAGCTGCTAGTGGCGTGTGTGGCATGTGCGGAATGCCTTGGTGGTAGGTTGCACGTTGAGTGTAACTGGCAATGCCAGAGCTGCTAGTGGCGTGTGTGGCATGTGCGGAATGTCTTGGTAGTAGGTTGCACGGTTTGCAAGTTAGGCTACCAGCGTGGGTTTTGGCATGTGCCAATGGCACGTACGGCCAAGTTGGCCTAGGTTGCACGGCTTGCAAGTTATGCTACCAGCGTGCGTGTTTGGCATGTGTCAATGGCACGCATGGCCATTAGGGCCACGGCTAGGTAATGAAAGCTACCAAATGTAGCGTGTTGGCATGTGCCAATGGCATGCTCGGCCATTAGGGCCACGGCTACCTGGTTAGAAAATCTACCAGGGATGCGTGTTGGCATGTGCCAATGGCATGCTCGGCCATTAGGGCCACGACTTGGTAAGAAAAGCTACCAGCGAGCGTGTTGGCATGTGCCAATGGCACGCTCGGTCATTAGGGCCACAGACTGGTAAGAAAAGCTACCAGCGATGCGTGTTGGCATGTGCCAATGGCATGCGTGGCCAATTTGGGCCACGGCCTGGTAATAAAAGCTACCAGCGATGCGTGTTGGCATGTGCCAATGGCATGCTCGGCCATTAGGGCCACGACTTGGTAAGAAAAGCTACCAGCGAGCGTGTTGGCATGTGCTAATGGCACGCTCGGCCATTAGGGCCACGGCCTGGTAAGAAAAGCTACCAGCGATGCGTGTTGGCATGTGCCAATGGCATGCGTGGCCAATTTGGGCCACGACCTGGTAAGAAAATCTACCAGCGATGCGTGTTGGCATGTGCCAATGGCATGCTCGGCCATTATGGCCACGACGTGGTAAGAAAAGCTACCAGCGAGCGTGTTGGCTTGTGCCAATGGTACGCTCAGCCATTAGGGCCACGTCCTGGTAAGAAAAGCTACCAGCGATGCATGTTGGCATGTGCCAATGGCACGCGTGGCCAATTTGGCCTAGGTTGCACGGTTTGCAAGCCTATGCGCGGGCGCTACTATGGCATGGAGCGGCTAGGGCCAAGTTAAGGGTGTTTGGCTTGGCGTGGTGTGACCAGCGTAGCTAGGGCCAAGGCAGAGTGCGTTTGGCATGGCGCGGCTAGCTTGGGCTAGGTGTGGCTGGCATGATTTTCCATTGGCACGGAGGTGCGGCTAGCATGGTTGGCATGCTTTGGCACGTTTGGTGTGACTAGCATAGCTAGGGCCAAGGCAGAGTGCGTTTGGCATGGCGCGGCTAGCTTGGGCTAGCTGTGGCTGGCATGATTTTCCATTGGCACGGAGGTGCGGCTAGCATGGTTGGCATGCTTTGGCGCGTTTGGTGTGACTAGCATATCTAGGGACAAGGCAACGTGCGTTTGGCATGGCGCGGCTAGCTTGGGCTAGGTGTGGCTGGCATGATTTGCCATTGGCACGGAGGGGAATTAGGGTTTTGTTCGTTGTAACCCTAATTTGAAAAAATACCCCCTATTAATTACTGACTACATGCATTGAATGTTCTAATAAATGTGTCACCGGTGACATTAGGTTATTCGGGGTTTTACGATTTTACCCTTTGTCTAAAAACCACCATCAACACTAAGATACAAGATTTTAGTTATTAATACTATTTTAGTGCTTTTGTAGAAAGTACAAGTGAATTCGATCATCCAGCGAATAAACAACAAAATGTGAGGCTTAATGGTGTTTGCGACAAAAATGGCAAAATGTGGTTGGCCTGATACTTCCATGTATCAAAGAACCATGATGGTGAAATGTGGTTGGCCCGGTATTTCCATGTATCAAAGAACCACAATGATCAAATATGTTGGCTGGTGGTATTTTTATATATCGCCAAGCACTTATTATGTTGGCCTGGTATTTCTATATATCAAAGAACACTTATTACGGTGGCATGGTATTTCTATATATCAAAAAGACTTATTACGCTGGCCTGGTATTTCTATATATCAGCAGCCGGGTTGGCCTGGTATTTCCATATATCAACAACCACAATGATGAAATGGGTTGGCCTGGTATTCCCATATATCAGCAACCATGATGGTGAAAATGACAAAATGTAGCTGGCCTGGTATCTCTATATATATCAAGAAAGATAGAATCGTTTCATAGGCGAGGCAAAAACGCAAAGAAAGGAATTGAAATCAAAGTGGGGTTGGCACATGGAAACCGAAAATGGGAACTATTTTATCTTTCTTACTTTATTACAAATATATTCCACCGAGAAAGATAATTTATTTGTCATGTGAAGAATTAATTGAAGAATATTTACAGGTGACTATTTTGGAAATAAAATAACTCTTTCTTCATTTGGGAGATTTTGGAAATAAGGGGAGTTTATTATTTCATTGGAAGAACGAGGTGGCAATACTATTTGGGGAAAGATACTGATGACGACATCAACTTGCATGCAAGATATTTCATTGAATAATTTATTTTCATACTTTGATTAATGAAATAAAAGAAAAGGAAGGTGTATAGGAAGGCAGGTGACTATTTGAGAGGGGGAGCCCCGGCCATAGTGCTGCAAGGAGAGAAGGATTTTGAACTTTTGTTTTTGATTCTTCATTTTTCATTAGCTAGAGTTTAATTTTAATATGTTTATGGCTTTTGAGAAAGCCATGTCTAGCTAGAGACATGTTAGGGTTTAGGTAGAAACCAATTTTATTGTGTAAACTCTACATTGATATGCTTACTAATGATTTTATTGATTAATAGTTCTTCTTCATATAGCTTGGTATTTAATCGTTTATGTTATTTTCTTGATTATTTATGCTTTTGAATTGATATTTCGTGCTTCGGTTAAATCCCTAGACGTGATATGCAAGGATTGATAGGTAATGCTTTAGAATCACTACCCATGAAGCGAAGGAAACTATAGCGGAGAAACAATATTTGATAATGCATGGAATATATTTTTAAAGATTAGTAGAGTTTGCATAGTTAATTGGTGGAAACCGAAGACCCTAGCAACCCATTCTCATTTTGTTTATTGTTAGAATTATTTTTATCTCGTTTTGCTTCAAATTTCTGAAAATCGTTCAAACATCATCTCGTTGGTTACTTAATTTTTGATATTAGTTGGTAGAGTATTTCACACTTCTCGTGGGAACGAACCGCATTTGCTATCGATACTAAAATTGACCCGTGCGCCTGCGGATATAACTAGGTTTTATTTAATCGTTAATTTGGTCATATAAAATCTACATCAATTTTTCCATGTTTTGATTTCTTATTGTTTTTCCTTTTCACCTTTAGGTTTTGTTTTTTTCCCGATTCCCCTTTTTTGCTTCCTTGTTTTGTTTTCTTTTTAGGGTTTTTCTGCAGTACAATGTCGAGAAGCTCCAGGTCTTCTTTGGTTCGGTCTTAGCATGCTTTTGTTGCCGCTCCCCTGGACTCTGACATCCCATTGTCTTCTTCCTTTGGAGCTGGTTACGATGGTTTCTGCCATTGTCCCTTGAAGGGGTTTCATGGCTGTGGTGATGGCGTTAATGGGAGGGGATACGTTAAGGAATCTTTTATCCAACATGTGCAGAACAAACACTTCTCTAATGATAACAAGGCGTTTTGCAAAGATCTCATTGCTACTGATTCCGGTGTTTACCAAGCCTGGAATAATGTTCATCGACAGATTCGTATGTGGCTTTTCTGCAAATGCTTACACCTACATGCTTTGAAGTCGGCCTGCAAAGGTAAAGGTGGGTTATCGCATGGTGATGTTATTTTCTGGACCTGCAGATGACGCTGCATCTGTTATACTCGGCTTGCCTTCTCAGCTAGACACGCCTGCCACGCCTGCTGCTGATTTATCTTCGCTGGTTGCCCCTGCAGCTCATGAAACCATTGTAGGTGAGTCTGATTTTTCCCTTGAGCTGCTGCACTTGATTTTTCAGAGACGGGTTACTACCGTCTCCTGCATTCCTTACCAATGCAGGCTTGCTTTCTCAAGAACCCTTAATCTTTGCCTTGATAGAGTCCTGGCCAGCCCTGATAACATTTCAGCATGGGTTAGACTTCTTTTGCTTCCAACTATCACACTGCAGGTCTATAGACCAATGTGTGCTGCAGAGGAGAAGTCTGGCACGAGAAGAAGATTGCAAGTCAAGGATATTAACCAAGCCCTTTCAGATTGAAAAGATGTCAGCGGTGGGTTAACTTTTTTCCACAAAACGATCCAGCACCTTGTACTTTTTCCACAGAAACAGCAGACTAAGAATAAACAAGATGGCGCCAACTTGAATGCTTGTAAGAAGAAGATAAGTTGCGGGCATTTTTCAGCGGCAATTTGGTTTTTATCTTCAGTGGTGTTGCTCCTCGCAACGAGTTCACCTTATCGGAATTACAATTGAAACATCCAGCAGCACCGCCCCATGTTATTCCACCGGAACCGGTTAGTGTTGACTCCATTGTAGTTGATTCTAAGGTAGTTCTTGGTGCCATTGAGATTTTCCCAAGAGGAACCTCTTGTGGCCGTGACGGTTTGCGTGCACAACATTTATTGGATGTTTTGAGTGGTACGGCATCAGCAGTGGCAGACGATTTGGTTGCTTCAATTACGGGGGTTGTCAATTTATGGCTGGCAGGTAAATGCCCCAGTGGTTTGGGTGAGTTCATTGCTAGAGCACCCCTTACACCATTGTTGAAGCCGGGTGGTGGTCTAAGTCCCATAGCCGTTGGTACTATTTTGGGTAGACTTGTCTCAAAGGTTGTTGCCTTCTTCGTTGGTAAGGTCATGACTTATTACTTGGGAGATCATCAATTCGGAGTTGGTGTGCCTGTTGGTGGTGAGATTATTTTACATGCTGTAAATAGCTTGTTGGAGTTGAAAGGTCAGTCTGTTGGTTTGTCAATGTTACTTGTTGACTTTTCAAACGCTTTCAACATGGTAAGCATGACTCATCTCATAAAGGAAGTTCGACTCCACTGTCCAGGTATTTCACGATGGGTTGAGTTATGTTATAGTAGGCCTGCTAGACTTTATTATGACCAATAAATTTTGTCCTCGACCCTTGGGGTTCAACAAGGGGATCCTCTCGGTCCGTTGTTGTTTTCCTTGACCCTCCACCCGCTTGTGAAATCCACTGCTTCTCAGTGCAAACTCGATTTGCATGCTTGGTACCTTAACAACGGTACTATCATTGGGGATACTCTCGAGGTGTTTAAATCTCTGAAGATCATTGAGTCTGAGAGGATGGTTAGAGATTTACATCTCAATATAAAGAAAACAGAGGTCTTTTGGCCTATAGCTGATCCTAGAAGCTTTGTTGTGGACGTTTTTACTCAGGATATTAGCAGGCCCACTAATGGGGTTAAACTCTTGGGGGGACCAATGAATCTAGATATGAACTTTATTAGCAATATGGCGGTTGCTAGAGTTCATAAGACTATCCAGCTAATGTCGTCCATCAAAAACTTAAGGATCCTCAGAGTGAGATGTTATTACTTTGCAATTACACCGGTGTGTCTAGATTGTACTTTGCTTTGCGTACTACCAATCCTGCAGCTTTACAACATGCCACGGAATTATTTGATGATCAGTTATTTCAGTACTTGAGATTATTGGTCACGAGAGATGGGGCAGGTTTTGGGACGTTGCAAAAGCGTATTGCTACTCTACCTATTAAGGAAGGTGGATTTGGTATTTATACTATGGCAGACACCCGGAACTATTGTTACTTGGCTTCTCAGAGCCAAACGGTTTCGGTTCATAAGGTGATTCTTGGTAATCTATTTTAAAGGTTCTGCTTATCAGTCGTCTCTTCAGAACTACATCCAGGTATGTGGTTTACCTTCTAATTATTGTGTTGATGATACTGCCCCCCCTTCTATGCACTCCCTGGCAGTTACATATTTTGACGCAATTAAGAAGCAAATCCCAAACCAATTTTCAATGTATGTAAGAGATTCCATTTTGTGGCAGTGTAACCATGTTAAGCATGCTCAAGATTACCTGTTGGCCATACCTATCAGTGATCTGAATCAATGCCTTGGTCCTAGACAGTTTCGTGTTGTTGTTTGTTATCGTCTTGGTATCCCCTTGTTTGCTGAAGGTGGCCAGTATTCTAGCTGTAATATACCTATGGACATTTTTGGGGATCATGCTCTTCACTGTGCCATGGATGTTGGGATCAAATTTCGGCATGACCACGTACGTGATGTTGTCGTTGACATTTGTGGCAAAGCTGGTGTGCCTGCGCGTAAAGAGGCGGCTCTTGGATTTCTCTCTGCTGATAACAGGGACTTACGTCCTGCTGATATTCTTGTTCTTAATTGGGAAAATTGCCAAGATGTTTGTATGGATATTACAGGCGTCTCTCCCTTTACAGGTGATGGTATCCGCTCTTTTGTCCAAGGTCAAGCTATTGCCAATGTTGTTGTGCGTAAACGCAACAAATAATTGGATCAATGCACTTCACACGGTTATGGGTTGGGGGTCCTAGCCTTTACCACGTTGGGGGAACTTCGGGGTGACACTTTGTGTTTTTTAAGAGATTGAAAAATTGCCTAGTTAGTAATGATGTCGGTAGAGGTGTTGGGAAATTTCTTTTCCATAGACTAGGTGTTGCTATTCAGAGGGGAGTTAGTGCTCAGCTTGTTGCTAGGCTACCAACAAAAGTCTTGTACGATTTTATTTGACATGAATAAGGAGTTTTATCTTTAGTAATAAAAAAAATTAAATTTAAAAAAAAAATCAAAAAAAATTTAAATGACAAAAATGGCATCATGACGATTACAAAGCTATGGGCGGCAACCTAGCAACAAGCTGGGCACCAACACCTTTCTGAATAGCAATGCCTAGCCTATGAAAAATGAAACTACCAAAACCACTACTTGCGTTGTTTTTAACTAAACAATTCTTCAGACGCTTGAAAAAACATAAAGTATCTTCTCCAAGTTCCCCTAAGGTGGAGAAAGCCAGAACGCCCAGACCATATCCATGAGAGACACACTTGTCCAAGTATTTAGAGCGTTTACGCGAAACAGCACTAGAGATAGCTTTGCCTGGAACGAAGGAGCGAATACCATCACCCGTGAAAGGAGAGACACCTGTAATATCCATGCACACATCTTGACCATTTTCCCAGTTAAGGACGAGAATATCAGCAGGCCGTAAGGCTTTGTCATCGTCCCGATTAAAACCCAAGAGAGACTTCCTTACGGGCGGTACACTAGCCTTGTAGCAAATGTCAAAGCAACAATGTCTCGTACAAAGTCATGTCGAAACTTAATCCCAACATCTTTAGCACAATGGAGAGCGTGATCCCCAAAGATATCCATAGATTTGTTGCAACTTGAGCATAAACCATTCTCAACAAACAATGGGATACCAAGACGGTAACAAAGGACAGCCCTGAACTGTCTAGGCCCCAGGCATTGGTTAAGCCCACTGATAGGTAAGGCTAACAAATAATCTTGTGCATGCTTAACTTGGTTGCACTGCCACAAAATGGAATCTCTTGTAGACATCGAAAATTGGTCTGGGATTTGCTTCTTAACTGCATCAAAATAAGTGACTGCAAGGGAATGCATGGAGGGGGGGCAGTATCATCGACGCAATAAGAAGACGGTAGTCCACATACCTGAATGAAGTTCTGAAGAGCCAACTGATGAGCAGAGCATTTGTTTGTTGAGAACAAGTTACCTAGTATCACCTTTTGCAGCGAAGAAGTCTGGCTCTGAGAAGCTAGATAACAATAGGTGCGGGTGTCTCGCCCATAGTGTAAATGCCCAAGCCACCGTCCTTAATGGGCAAGGTAGCAAGTCTCCACCGTAAAGGACCAAAACCAGGACCGTCTCCAGTAACAAGGAGTCTCAAGTACTTGAGCAGGTGATCATCGAAAAGCTCAGTAGCTTGTTGAAGGGCTGCAGGGTTGGTAGTGCGCATTGCAAAATATAATCTAGATACACCGGTGCAATTGCGAAGCAATAACATCTCACTTTGGGGATCCTTGAGTTTTTTTATGGCAGACATTAGCTGAATAGTCTTGTTCACCCTACTCAACATCATATTACTACTAAAGTTCAGATCCAGACTCACAGGACCGCCCAAAAGTTTGACACCATTGGAAGGTCTACCAATATCAGGAGGGAAAACACCATCAACAGTACTTCTGGGATCAATCGAAGGCCAAAAGACTTCCGTTTTCTTTATGTTGAGATGTAAACCTCTCCCCGGCCCTTCAGTTTCGATCAAGCGCAAAGCTTTGGAGACCTCGAGGGTGTCACCAATGATTATACCATCATCAAGGTACCAGGCATGTAAATCGAGCTTGCAGCTGGAAGCAATGGTCTTCACCAGGGGGTGAAGTGTCAAGGAAAATAGCAAGGGACCGAGAGGATCCCCTTGTTGGACTCCGAGAGCAGAAGATAAAATATAATGGTCGTAGTAGAGTTTAGCCGGTCGCATGTAAAAAAATTTAACGCAACGAGAAATACCTGGACAATGAAGACGAACCTCCTTGATGAGCTGAGATCTGCTCACCATGTTAAACGCATTCGAAAAGTCAATAAGCAACATTGACATTGTGTCCGAGTGACCTTTTAACTCCAATAGGCCATTTACAGCGTGCAGAATACTTTCTCCACCAGTAGGCACACCAACACCAAATTGATAATCACCTAAATATGAAGTCATATCCTTACCGACAGAAAAGGCCGCCACTTTAGAGACCAATCTTCGCCAAACCGTGCCAACTGCTATGGGCCGAAGACCACCACCGGGCTTAAGTAACGGTGTTAAGGGCACACTAGCAATGAACTCGCCTAAACTATTAGGGCATTTTCCAGCCAACCAAAGGTTGACAACCCCTGTAATAGAAGCGATTAAATCGTCCGCAATAGCGGCTGCAGCCCCACTCATCGCGTCAACCAAATGTTGTGCTCGAAGTCCATCTCGTCCGCAAGATGTACCTTTAGGAAAACTCTTGACAGCCCCCATAACAGCTCGACTATCCACAGTAATTGGATCCGCAAGAATATCATCACAGGGGACAATGGGAGAGGGTGCCGCTGGGTGCTTATCTTGCAATTCGAAGTAAGTTTGTTCATTACAAGGAGCTAATCCACTAGAAGACAATACTCGAATTGCGGCAGCAAAATGACCACAACTAATTTTCTTTCGGCAAGCTGTCATGTTAGCCATAGCTTGTTTCTTCTCGTCCATTTGCTTAGACACATTACGAACAGGAAGCTGTAACATCTTGTCAACCAGTACACAACAGCCGTTGGGCTCTTTCCACACTGATAAAGCATGGTTAATTGCCGCAACTTGTAAACGCTTTCTATTGCCTGATCTTGCCTCGATGGAACTTCTCGGTCTGTAAAGGGCTAACGTACAGATAGGGAGAAGAATTAACTGCAGCCAGGGAGTCTCACAGGTTGGATTAATAATGACCTTGTCAAGGCAGGTTTTCAACGATCTCGAGAACGACAACCGGCACTGATGAGGTATGCTTGATACTGTCGTGAACTGCCTTTGGAAAACAATATTGAGCAAGTCAGTTGAGAGAGACCCAAACGACTCAGCAACAATAGCATCGCCATCTCCTTCCAAATCCTCACAAACTGCATCACTCGGAGTACCCATATCACCAGCACTTACCTCGACAGACTGAGCTAACCCATGAAAAAGAAAATCTGCACCATCTCCGTTAAATGGCTCTGCAACGACATCCCCATGAACCACCCCTTCCTTACCTTTGCACGGCATCTTTCATGCATGTAGATGCATACACCTACAGCATACCCACATCCGAAGACAGCAAAGAACTTTCTCCCAGGCCTGTCGTATATGTTGATGCTTGGTAATCAACTCTCTGCAAGATGCCCTTTTCTCATCAGAAGCAAGATGTCTGGCATATAGGTGCTGCAAGAAAGATCCTTTAACATAACCCCTGCTGTTAACCCCATTGCGACATCCATCAAAACCCTTGAAAGGGCAATGACAATAGCCGATATCAGAAGCTGCCTCGTCTGTGAAAGGAGGTGAAGATGGTGGTATCGGTAACATGGAAGAGGAGAGTGTTAAAGGTTTTCGTGGATCTCTGGTCGATGTAGCCATGTATGAAACAGTCGAACCCTAGAACGGAATGACAAAATAATTTTTTTTTAAAATTTAAAAAAATAAATAAATAAAATTTAAAAAATAAATCAATTTAAATGACAAAATTAATAATAAATAAGTAAATTAATAAATTCATAAAGAGTCACTACAAGAAAATTGGGATTTAGCGACTACTCTCATTCAGTGGGTAGAAGGTCGTTTTTAGCGAGCGGAGCTCTCTAGCAACCAGTATGGCAACAGATACGCTCTGTGACTAAAGCTTGCTTTGCTAAAGACCTGGACCAACCATGCTGCTGGTAGAGATATCTTTCAACTAGAATAGACGACGAAATTTTTGATCGCCTGAAATTTCCAATAACTACTGGCTGTAGTTGGTGGAAGCATAAAGTATTTGTTGCTGAAATACTTTACCCGCACAATTTGTTGTTGCTGAAGACAAATACATCATTGGTAGAGGGGGCCAGTTATATAACGTTGCCAACTGCTAGAGGTTTTAACTTACTGAATTTCAGTTGGTGAAGGTGTTCAAAGTTGTTGGCTAAGGATTTTAACCACCCAGTATTTTGAAGGTCATGGGTTTTATCCACTGAAGTTGAGTGGGTATAGGAGTTTAACCGCAAAATAATTGGCTGGTTAAGGCATTAGGTGTGACGTTGGTAAAGAATTCGACCAACATTAGGTCCGGTTGTTGACGTTCACTTGGTGAAGGCCCTCTGCCAACGACTTTAAAAGTAATTCACAAGAAAAAATGATACAACAAAGTCAACTACAAAAATCCATCCATCTCTTCTGTAACACCAATAAGACAGCAAAAAACTTGGAACATATTTGTGTGCTAACATCCATAATCATTGTACATTAAAAATAAAAACTGACCAAAATACTAAGACTTGACAAATTGGTAGCAGCTGAAAGGCAGGATCTGGGTTTGTACTCACTAAGATCTGACTATTCGTAGTCCATCTGTTCCTTCGGTATGTATGCGTTTTGCAGGGTCTAGGAAGGGAGGAGAAGGCATTCAAACCTAGTCCAACTCAGGAAACAGCTCACAAGTTGCATGAGTCCACACAAATGCTTAAGTGCGGCAATGAGAGATCTCCAAATAAACAAATGAAGCTTTTTGCACGCATCCTGCAGTGTAGCTAAGAGGCTTTGTCCTTCTGCAACCAGATTCACCATTAAGTTTGTTCCTCTGCAGCAGCCCGTTCATGTTGGAAAAGATTCTGATGATACACTTGCACCCGCCTAGTTCGTAATAACAAAATTTGAGACCACAAGTACAAACTGCATATCAACTTTAAGAAAAAAAAAAAAAAAACTCCTAGTCAAGAGCAATACATTTCTCTGTTACCTGCTCATGAGCATTTTTTCCATACACTCAGTGCGGAAGGGGATTTTCCAGCTGCTAATGCTGCAGCCTTCATAAGTTCACGTTTAGTTTCCTCGTGTCCACCAAATGTAGTGCTTTCAAGCCAGGTTCATAAGTGCACAAATCCAATCCACTGTGATTGAACGCAAAGAAAGCAAGGTAAGTCGTGACGGGGTTAAACTAGAATAAGGAAAAAGAACTTGCACACAGGCCCTTCAAGGTTAATTTTTTTTTTAAAAACAGCCATTTAGTATTCAGTGCACACTGCACAACATTTTTTTTTTCTTTCTAAAGCAACATAGGTCCAAAATATTCTAAAGTAGATAAATCAAAGAACATGCTAGCATACTGGAATAGCCTCGAATATTTACATTAAATGTAGAAACTTTTCCAGCACATACCAAGTTTTGATGATAATTAAATCACATGTTGGGCAATCTGTCCAAAAGAATCCCAAGTATGCTCTCGCATTCGATTTGCATTTTCGAACAAAAGCCTCCCGGTCTCTCTATTTCGAACTCGATCTCAATATTTGACCTTTGTATTGCTATTACCTTTCCATCTAAAGAATACCGAATAGAAAGAACAGTCCTTCCCCTACAAAGATCGAGAGGTGGGAGTGCTTTCTTTGGGCAAGTGAATTGGTTTTCCATGCAAAAACCTGTAAACAATATTTCAACCTTGTTAAATTGCTACAGATCTAGTAATAGGAAGAGCAACGTTGATATCCACCAACAAGTAATACTGCCACTGCTGTAACAAGATTAATTTATTCGCGTCATCGTAGAATAGACCCAATGACCCAGAACTCAAAGCATCTCAAGGGAGGGTGTTGAATGTAAACATGTGACAGAGCACCGGATCCTACACTAGGTAGCAATAGACCCAATGATCCAGGAACTCAGCATCTCAAGAGAGGGTGTTGAATGTAAACATGTGACAGAGCACCAGATCCACTTAAGCCTACACTAGGTAGCACCCTTGGTGCTTATCCAAACATATTATAGTCCTCTTTTAAACAACTTAACCATGTAACACTTATTCTGGCCAATCCCAAATCCTGTTACCTGTGAGCTTCTTGAACAGAAGATAATTTTCAACATGCAACATTACTTGTATCTTACATAATTTTATCTATACAATTGATGGACCAATTTTACGAACACAGATAAGCTACAAACAACTCCATGAATGTTCAAGATGTCAGTCAAGTCATCCAAAGCATAAACATTTCCCAAAGATAATCATTATTACATAAATTCCAACTTATTTGGTAACACTACGACCAATTCATTCTAATTGAACCTCTCCTGATCTTAACACTGCCATAATTGATACAAAATTAAACAAAAAACCAAAAACCCAAGTAGAAAAAAACTCGATCTATGGACTTCACTAGAGAAAACAAGCACAAATCTGTAACAAGTATCAATTAATTCTGAGCTCACACATAAAATTTATATTCCCGAAACAAGTAAGACATGGATTATTAATAATATACCTGAAAAGCTCCCGGAGAAATGCTTCTTTGTTACTATATAAGTGAACAATAAGATCCAATGAATGACTAACCTGTCAACATAAAACATACCAACACCCTTACTTGATCCATATATCTCTCTTGAACTTGTTTGTTAGGCCACACATACATTGATAAAATAGTGAAGGATGCATAACTCGTATGTAGATGTATATATATTTGAATAAATTATTGAAATTGAGCTAGCAGCCATTATGGTTGATACAAGAAAAAAATCCAATATACTGTACATTGATTCCGGATCACCCCAATTTATAGGAGTCCAGGTTAGGAACAAGATGACCGTTATAAAACAATTTGGGATCTTTGGTCGTCCATTTTCAATCCTTCGACACGTGTGGCAATCTAATAGATTAGGACTATGTGGTCATTTCCGAAGAAGTCAATGTTAAGGTCAGTAAAGTTATATGTAACACGTGTGTTTCATGTGGCTCAAACTTTAAAGGATAACCGTTAGATCAAAGTACAACGTGGCACACATTGGTTCAATCTAGTCCACAAGGATATATCTGTAATTTTCTCCCACGTGAGAGCACACGTGTGTGCAATTTTGACTACTTAGACCATCAAGGATAATCTGCGACAAACTCCCGTAACTTCATTGGTTCCGTATTGGTGATAAAGTAGGCCTATCGGCAAGCATCGAGTTTAAAGATTATATCCTTAACATGCCTCGATCGAACTAGCATTTATATGGATTTGATGATTAATGCGAGAAAACACACGTAATTCCCGCATTTGGGTACATTGTGACAAGTTATAAATGAGATAATGATACGTTGAACTATCTAGTGCTTTATTTGTGTGCACATTGACAGCTGACCCCTCCCAATTCTTAAATATATTGGTGCGAATATTAGTACGTGACCAGCAGCTCTTTCCATTTGTTTCCCACCCGAGGATAGAGCTTTCAAAGACATATATGGGCATGAGCCACGTTTTCGACATATGTGAAATCGTAGAAGTTATTGCCATCACCGATGATGAACTGATAAAAAATTTAAACAAAACAAAAGATATAAGAGTTAAGTTATAGGAGAAAGCAGATATTCAAAAGAGTTAAACTTTAGGTGATGCAAGTCAAGGGTAAAATTATCCGACCGCTATAAGCAAACAAGCTACTATGCCATAGATGTATCCTTACTTTAGACTTTAGGCTCTTGCAGCGGTAACTAAATATGGAACCAACAGCCTATCACCAGGACAAAAATGCTCTTTTGGGCGTATGCAGCATGTTAGGAGCCCATTTTTACCATTTGCCTTTAAAGCCGACACCTCTCCTTCAGTTTTAGTTCTTTGAATAGGAATCATTATCTTTGAAAAACAAGTAAACATCCGATTTGGATAAAAAGAGATAGGTCATGCGAGTTTGAGGATGCACTTAAAATTGTAAAACATCAAGTAGCAGTCTAAGGAAGAAAAAAATTTATAAGATGGCTTAATACGAGAATGTCTTGAACATATATCTATTAGCACATAACCAGGCGTAGACAGTATAAGATGCTTGTAGAAACCTTAGATGGGTAGGCATTGATTCATCTCGCATTATCTGTACCATGAACCCCATCAAAGACGACACTAGGAGAGCTAGTGTGGATGAGTCTCTTCACTTTGCACCCAAAACAGGCATCAATAGTGTTTTGGTTCTGAAAACCCACTTGAAGCCGATAAGAAAATAAACATCGAAAAGTGAACTTTTAAACATTCACTACTAAAGTACTAGGTTCGCGGATGAAAGCACCACTCCTTACCTTCTACATTGACTGAGTAATGCAGCTTGTGATTGTTGATTGATGAATCTGGAGCAGCCATGTGAAAAACAACCTCTGCCCCTTCCAAGGCTGCAGAGACAAACAGTAGGCTCAAAAGATAAAATAATAAATTATTTTAACACTTCATGGCGGCAACTTCACACCTGCTATACACATCGCTCTCAATTTGGAACGTCTTTTGCGTCACACTGCAGATATTTTGTAGATAAACATATCAATTGCAGTCAATGTGAGCTACAACCCATCTGAGAACCAAAAGGCGAATAATAGTTACAACTTACAAGTTGTGCATCTGATTTTTTAGCTCAGAAACCTTAGTGAAGTTAAAGCAAAGCTGCAAAGGTATGAAACCTTAGTGAAGTATCTGCAACCCTTGTCTCCATCAATGACGACGGAGCTTTAGTTCAGGAGACATTCTTTAGCTCAGAAAAGATGTTGTAGTTCTCAATTAGCCGAAGATTTTCAATACTTAGAACTTTGCTTGTAAGTTTAGGTAACATTGGCAAACTTTGGGTTGCTTTACTTGTCCTTAAAAACAAGATCTAGCCAACAAACATAAAAACCAAAAATTAGTGAATCAAATCTAAACATCCAGTAAGCTGATGAATTAAAATCCCAAAATTGAAAATAGAAAGGGTTTCTCTATAAATCAAATACAAATAAACACTAAAACTTAAAATCAATTACAATCTAAAACTTAAAATCAAAGGTGAAATAACTTAGGAGATGAAGGTTGTCCATGGGTTTATTCTATAAATCGATTCAAAAATCCCAAAAAATTCTTATCAATTCACAAATTCCCAATCTAGTTCAAACCTAACCACAAACAACGACGAAAATCGGACCAGATCTACTCATAAACGCATCAAAATCAATAAATAAAGCTCATCAATAAAGCGATTATTACCATAGATTGAACTTTGACTCTGCAATCCTGAGATTTCAAAAACGTTTCCATCTTAACTTCTGTAAAAAATCAGCTAGATGATAAAGGAAGAAACTGATCTACTGCTAACTTTTTGTATAGAGAGAAGGGGAATAGGGTGGTAGGTGAAGAGCAAAATTAATGAATGAAGGTTGAGCCGTTTTTGTGTATTAGGGTTTTTCCTGAGGGAGGCGGAGGTTTTGAGAGGTTAGAGAAGAAGATATGAGAGGAAAGTGCAGCAAAGTGTGAGAAATTTCTTTTGATGTTTCGTATACCAATCTTTAAACGGTGGAGATTTGATTAGGGAGGTCATACAGATTAGGGATATCTTTGGACGGGGGAGATTTGATTTAAGACTGTCATACGGATAGTGTGTTTTCTTTGTGCTTTTGTACTTTCTCTATGTGCTTCCGGTTTAAATTTTGACTAGTCACATAGGTCATGAAGTAATTTTGACTAGTCATACAGGTCATGAAGTAGCTTTAGTTCACACTAGTAGACTCAGGTTATAAGATTACTAGAGATGGACCACGAAACTCCGGATGGGTTATGAATTCAAACTTTAAATGTGGTATAACGGCATACAAACTATGAACCAAGAAGCTCCGAGAGGGTTCTTCAAACTTCAAATTGGTATAACGACAAACAAACTATGAACCATGAAGCTCTAGGTGGGTTCTTTCTTCAAACTTAGCAGGATAGATCATCGAAATCGATAAATATGAAGCTCAGTGATGATTCGAACTTTAAAAGGTTGTAAAACTCCAGTTGTATATGTATATTTTTCCTGTAGTGATACGACAAGAAGTGGTATCCTCAGAATTAATCTCTACCGGAATCCTAAACCTTATGAACACTCCAAGTGAGTGGAAGAGGTCATTAATCCGTGTGATTTCTCTTCCCTACAAGGGATCATATTTGATCAACTTTCAAATGTAAGGAACGAATATCCCTTGTTTAAAGGGATATGGGAGACCATAGTACTTGAATTTCTATACATTTCTCTACATTTAGGGGATAGGGAAGGGAAATTGTGCACCATACTGCTTGGCCTTAGGAGGTGGATTCAAAGCCTAAGTTTCTCTATATGTATTGTTTTGATTTAGTTTTTTTGGTATAATAATCCATCTTTTGATCATTCGACTACTCGTTCGTTCAAATTAGTATTAGTAGAACTTAGAAATTTAGTTTCACCAATCCGGCCAACTCCTTGTGGGATCGACTCGATCGTATTGGCCGTTAGCTACATAGTAGACAATGTTCATTATATTAAAACGAAAAACAAAATTTTCTTGAATGTATTCTATTTATCTAAATCACATGCTTCAAAAAAAAAAAACCTAAATCATATTTATTAAGTCGATCCTTATATATGCGATGATATATCGTCATGCATAAGTTTTGGACTCAATCACAAATGACTAGTCAATATACATATTTCCAAAAAGAATCCACTTATGTTAATGGATCATGCATTTAGATCACTTAGATGCTCAAGCAATAAACTCTCGCAAATACCAATTTTGTTTACAAAAGAAGAAACCTTTTGAATGTTAATGTCTTTGCAGAGTTGCCATATTATGGTGGCTGAAAGCTACTAATCACACCAATAAACTGATGGGTTGGTACAAGTGTCTACCGACAGATTAACTTGGAGGCTCCACATAGTGGCTTGAAGTATTGACCTTCTATTGTACTTTAAAGTTGCCACATTCTCGTGGATGAAAGATACTTGCGATGCCAATAATTTGATGGTTGGTTTAGGTGTCTATTAACGATTATTTCGTGGCTAAGACGAGTAGCAAAAGATATATACCTTCTAGGTAGTGCGTTCGGTTGCCAAAACATGGTGGTTGGAGGCTATTAACAACAAGTATGATGTTTAGGTTGTTAAGTCATTGTTGCTAAAGAGTTCTACCCATTAGCGTTGCTAGAAAACCGGTGGATAGAGGTTTATACTGACCAGAGTTGGTTTTAGTTACCGAAAGTTGTTGCTGGAGAGTTCCATCAATTGTAGTTGGTAAGAAAATAGTTGCTAAAGCCAAGTTTTCTTGTAGTGAGTAACTAAGTAATTTACCTATCCTTGAGTACCCCTTATCACCACACCCTAGTTAGGGTAATCATTTTGTATGCCCTAAAATTTTCTTGTAGGCCCTAAAACATGGTTCAAGTTCTGTCCAATTCAGATAACACCCAACTTGGGAAGCGCTTAGGCCCAGTTTGTGATTCCCACTTTCATTGTGGATGGATTATGAGTGTCTGATTTATATGAAATAAGAACCGCCATTTGAGGCATACTGAAAAAGTGTGGGGCATACAGAGTTATTATGCCATCCCATAGAAGATGATAAGGGGTGTTCTAGTGATTCTTAAGTTACTATAATACCCTTATATAGTTTAAATTACATTATTAGCCTTCCACTAAATTAAATTTTAATCCTAAAAAAATTTCACTAATTAAGGTTCCAAATCAATTATCCACTTAATTACTCCACTAATTAACCGTTACACAATCACTAATTAAATACAAAATCTTAAAATCTAGAAAATAAAAAAAAAATCTCTCTTATTCTCCTCTCAGCCGAACTAGCCGAACTCTCCCCTTCTTCTTCTCCTCTTCAAAAGTTCCTCCAAAATCAAAATCGTTGATTGATGATTATGTTATTCGAAACCATATATACAGTATGGCACCTCGTTATAAGCGATGTGCTATAGGTAGGAAGCCTAATCCGGGAACTGCAGCTGCACCGAATCAAACTAGGGTTTTTGGAATAGATGGAGTTGAAGAGGAAAGTGGATTAATTGGTGTTGGAGAGCAAGAAATAGACCTTTTTTTTTCGTAAAAGAGGCAAGCCTCATATATATTGATAATGATACTACGATATAAAATCGGGACTGATTATATGACAGACCAGCGGATTTCCAGCAATTACATGAATTCCAAACAAACAACAACTACCAATACAATCACAATACCTAGCAACACAGTTACAAACCATATTCCCAATCAGAATCTTAACTATTTTAGACAATTTTCTAAGTAGCATAAGAAGTTTAAATGGCCTAGTTTGGATTCTAAGTAACCCATCCAAAGCATATATCACCCCTATAATCAATAGAGATGTTAGGATCCAAGGATCCAACCATTTCTCAAGGTTTTTTCTAAAAACAAAGTAAAACACATTACTTGGGTATAAACAGATCCAAAGATCCACCCATTTATCAATGGTTTTTTCAAAGTAGCAGTAGCAGTAAAACACATTACTCGGGTATAAACAGATCCAAAGATCCACCCATTTATCAATGGTTTTTTCAAAGTAGCAGTAGCAGTAGCAGAGATAACATGAATCGGTCATCATCGGACGAAATATGTAAGAATCAATCTGGAACTTCATTGGAATCGGTCTGAAAATGTTTGTTGCTGGTGTCTTTTGTGTCTGTGGTTTAGTTGCTGGTGTCTTAGAACAAGTTGTTGCTGCTGGTGACTTTTGGGAACATAAATCTAAAACATAAAAAATTAAACTTCGAACATCACAAACATCATGGGATGCAAATCCAATTTGAATCGGTGGAGATGATGTTGTTGCTACTTGAAGGTCTTCAGAAATCAGGTCTAAAGATGAACTTATGCTATAATTTCTTCTCAATAAATGATTACAAACCATACATGCATGAACATCCATAAATCTGGAAAATAAACTCATAAAATCTCAAGAACAGCAGTGAAAAAAAAAACCTAATCTAAAAGGAAATCTATAATAATAAAAAGTAACAGGCAATAAATCAAGATGTTATAGAGCTTGGGTTGCTAGTTGATCTGTTCAGATCAGCCCCTAAGGAGCCGATCTGAGCAGAGGGGATTTCAGGCAATAAAGGTTTTCGTTTGTTTCGTATGGAGAGAGGAGGTGAGAGAAATAGACCTTGATTCCTTAAAATTGCACATAGAAAGGTATTTCCCTCAAACCCATTGCTTGTTTTTTCGTATTTCATTGATTTCATGAAATGTATTCGATGATTCCTCGCGTTTTTGGTAGTTACAGAGTAGTGTTCGGCTGACATTTATCAGCCAAACTTATATTTTTTTCTACACACTTTCGGCTGAAAAATATGTTGTGTTTTGAATATCGAATCATCCGAACCTACATACTTAAACTTATCTTAACCGTATTCGGCTTATAATTAAGTTTTATGATCATTAACCGAACTTAAATACTTTTACTTAGTGATCCATCTTATATTGTTCGGCTCATTTTGATAAATATCGAATGTGCCAAACTTTACTCTATGTATGGATAATAGCTTCCTATAAACTTGTCGATTTATAGGTGACTTATCATCTTGTTTAGTAGAATCATATATATTATTTTTTTTGGAAAATTAATTAAGGTGTATCATTTGTTTTAGCACCCATCCGGGAAAATTCAAAGAGAAGCTCAAAATGAGAACAATGGAAGTGACTCATTGTAATTCAAAAACTCCCAAACCTCGAGGTGGTAGCACCAAGAACTTGCATGTAGGGAAAAGGGGAACTGACACGACTTGCTCTTTGCTTGTACAACAAGAGGATGACAATGATGAAGATAATGGTGATGATGATAAAGAGGAAGAACCACAAGAAGAATTATAACAAGAAACACAACAAAAACAAGAAAAAGGAAAGAAGAAAGTTGTAACATCCAGGGAGACAGGAAATCACATTCCTAATAATGATAATGTGATACGTGCTCGCGAGAATAGTTTGCCCCATGGTTTTCCGGAAGATGATGGAAGAGTGCTGATTGGCTAAAAGTAGTCATGGGATAAGAGAATTTATAAGACTCCGGATCACAGGGATGCAGTTCGTATACTTAGACACCAGAGTGCCGCATATTTGGATATTTTCAAAGAGGCTCTTAAGGTGGTGGCTTTAGTACAAGGCTCTGGCTTATGGCCTGCTATTTTCTATGCACAAGAGAAATTTGATGCAGTTACAAACTCAGCCTTTTGTGAGGGATTTTGTACGGAGACTTACACATTTCATTCCCCTTTGGCGAGATGTCAATAACTCCTGATGATGCACAGAAAATTAGTGGTCTTACAATGAAGGGGAAAATGTGAAATCTGAGGTTTATGAAATGACTTGGGATGAGTTGTATGTACTGGGTGAGGAAACTCTTGGTTGGCCAAAAGAAAAGACAAAATTGGAGTTTTGTTGCGCTGATATAAAGAGGTGAAGTTTGCAGATTCTAGTACAAAGAAGTTGAAGAAAATCAAGTTCACCGCTTTGAAAAAGTATTTTGGAGACACAAATGAGAAAATTTCAAAGGGAGAGTTGGTTATGGACAATGTCACAGCTAGGCGCACTGCTATCGCGTATTTGTTGTATACTCTAGGAAGTGTTATGTTTCCCGATAACAGTGGGAACAATGTGAATACTCAATATCTTTAATTGTTAAGGGATTCGAAAAGCTGCCACAAGTACTCTTGGGGAACCGCGACCCTTTTTTTCCGATTCGAACAACTTGGAACCGCCTGTAGGTTAACAAGTATGAATATTTGAGGTTATTTCACCATGCTTCAGGTAAGTTTACACACTATAGTTCTATTTTAATCACTAAACTCGGCTTAAAATTATCTTTTAGGTGTCTGTCAAACCTACTTTTAACAAGGTTCGGCTATTACGATTTTAACTTTTCAAGTCGAACCTGATAATGCGATACTATTTTTTGATCAACTTATTTGGTTTGGCGTATAATTGTGTTTTCTCTATCAGCTGAACTTGCTTCTGTTTACCAAAGTTGATATCCTCAATGATCCAATTCTATTGATTCTAATAAATAAGTTTTGGTCTTTTTTTCTTCATATTTTTGATGTAGGTATGGATATATGACCATTACCCAGAATTGAAATTGGCCAAGGAAGATGAAAAATGGGTAGATACATTCCCTACCTCGGTCAAATGGATTTTCAAGGAAAATAAGAAGAGGAATAAAAAGGAAATCTTGGTACCTTTGAGATAAAAGTTAGAGTCTTTGACTGTTGAAGACATTGTATTTCAACCATACAAGAAGGATAAAAAAGAGGATGAAGTTGTTGAAGATGAAGATATACCATTGGAGATGTACTACGGGCCTTTGTTTTATCCCGAAGGCTTTATATTGTTTGATCCTCGTCAAGTACTCTGTCAATATGGATTTATCCAAAATTTCGGTGTTAGAGGAATCAAAGTTCAAGTTGTTGCCGAAGGGTTCTAAGGGAACTAAGAGTACAGATAGTGCATGGAATGCCGAATATAATCCCGATCCTACCACTAATTGTTGGGATAAATTGGAAGTGAACAAATTAAGTTGGGTTAACTTAGAAGACTTGTGTGACGATCCTTGTGAAGTTGACCCGGCTTATATAGATTGGTATAACCAAATTTCTCATCCCTTAATCATTAATAGGTAAAGTAAAGCTTTGGTAGATGCTAAGAGGGGAAAGAAAAAAACAAAAGGAAATGGATACGAAGATGTGGAAGAACTTTAAGGGCATTGTTGAAGATGTTACAAAGGTTTACCGAACTATGGTAAGCAAATATTGAGTGCATACTTTTAAAGTTGCTTTCAATATTTTTGTACATTGTTGCTTATTTGTTGGAATAAAATTTTATTAGGTGGCCGGGGGTAAAGATGTGTTGAAGATTATGATGAAGAAACTTGATTGCAATTCACTAATGGCGATGGAAGAACTAACTTCTCATTCCTTGGAGGTTCGGCTTATATAAGCACAAAATTTTTAAGCCGAACCATGGAATTTATTTGGCGCGAAAATAATTCAATGATAGTTCGGCTTATAATGAATTCAATCATAGAACCGAACTGTTCTTATTTATCAAGGTTCGACATCCAAATTATGTGCCGAACCTAACCCTGTTTCACCGAACTACATACAAACATCCAATCTTTTGGTGAATTCAAGCTACATAACGGGCACTAAACAACATCTACAACCATAACTTGTGTATTATTAGCATTGGGTTCCTCATCCATGTACTCATCTTCGGGATTTGGCTCCACAAAGTTATCACCTTGAGCTGGAGAAAAAAGTTGATTTGAGTTTGGGTAAAATCATTTTCATAATCCAACAAATAAGCCATCTCCGAATCTCCATAGTAATTGATATTGTTAGAGCACCGCTCGATCGAACTCGCAAGCATTGCTATCTCAATCTTGTTTGTCAAGTTTAGTTTCCAAATCTATAAGTCTTGATTTCTAGTCTACTTATAGCTAAGTCTCGGATTAGGATAGAAAGTGTAACATCCAATCTTTTGGTGAATTCAAGCTACATAACGGGCACTAAACAACATCTACAACCATAACTTGTGTATTATTAGCATTGGGTTCCTCATCCATGTACTCATCTTCGGGATTTGGCTCCACAAAGTTATCACCTTGAGCTGGAGAAAAAAGTTGATTTGAGTTTGGGTAAAATCATTTTCATAATCCAACAAATAAGCCATCTCCGAATCTCCATAGTAATTGATATTGTTAGAGCACCGCTCGATCGAACTCGCAAGCGTTGCTATCTCAATCTTGTTTGTCAAGTTTAGTTTCCAAATCTATAAGTCTTGATTTCTAGTCTACTTATAGCTAAGTCTCGGATTAGGATAGAAAGTGTAGTTGAGCTTTAGACTTCATGGCGTTCATCGAATGAATACGAAGAACTACTAAGGGGATCTTGTGGAACTTCATCAACAAAAGGTATGTGGAGACTTGAACTCATCTATCACTCAAAAGTCTATCTACTTTATCTCCTATTTGAGATAAAAGTTGTACAGCTATATAGACTTTGATTATGCACATTTGATATTTCGAGCTGAGTTTAACTCGCTTACATATTTATCGAAATATGTTTTGGTAAGCTTTCGCTTTAACCAAGTTCATCTTATATTCTTGATGAAAGTCAAAAGATGATTATGTGGAAATCTCCCGGTAACATCTTATATGATTTGTATGAGACAGTCATTTGGTGTAGACTCGGAATGTTTCGTTTTGATCATTCGATCACTTGAAAATTGCTTTGAAGCTAATAGTTTGTGTGAGACAGCTATTCCCGTCTTCTAAGAATGTTTCAATGATTGAAATGGAAGTTTAGAACAATTAACCATGAATTGGATATAACACAATATACGTACTTGTATGCTAACTGTTGCAAGTTATTCCAAGTCCGGGAACCATAGTATGTATACCTGTATGCGTACTGGTTTTTTAGTTGAAGTCCGAGAACTTAGTATGCATACCTGTATGCTTACCGATGTAAGTTCAAGTCCGGGAATTCAATTGAGTTTGGTGGTGTACGAAAGTATGCGTACATATTCGCATACTGGTGAACCCATACCAAGTCCGGCTACTTAGGTATGCGTACACGTTTGCATACTTGAGTAGGTTATGTTCTAAAATCGGTTTGTTCATGAACTAATACATTTATAAATTAAGGAATGCAATCTTTTGCAAATCGTGGCTATAATGTTCATGAATTGATTCGAGTGAATCAAAATCGATTTTGCTTCAATTTTGTCTTGTATACACTTCTATGAGAATATAAACAATTGAACAACTCTATAACTAGTTTCATTTGAATCATTTGAACTAGTTGTGATTAAGATGAACAAGCTTGATATGACAGTGTTCATATGGATAACTTCGGTTAACTATTGTTGAGCCAATAAAGTGTACACGTTTAGGTACGATTACTCATATCTAAATGAAGTCACTTTTCATTTATGTGTAACAAGCTAAGTTCGATCTAACGGTCGAAAGATATTAACTTGAGTCTATTCAGATTTTCATCTAACAGTGAATATTGAATGCTTTGTTACCAAGGTAGTATTGATTGCAAACCCTAATTTGAAGACTATATAAAGGAGAACTCTAGCAACTGGGAAACCTAATCCCCTTATCTTCTGTGTGATACTAGTTGCGGCTAGAGTCGATTCTCCTTTAACCTAGGTTTTTCCTAAAACCATTATAGGTTAACGAATTAAAGATTTCATTGGGATTGTGAAGCCAGACCCAACTATTTTCTTTGTAATTGCATGCTATGATCTTGCTTTATTCTATCGTATCGAGTACTATCTTCTCTAAGATTTGCTCGAGATTTAATCTCCGATAAGCAAGATAAAAAGTAGTCACAAACATCTTCGTCTCATCATTTGTGATTCCACAATATCTTGTTTCGCTACCATACGATTAAGATTATTGTGAGGTAATTGATATTACTAGGCTGTTCTTCGGTAATATAAGTCCGGTGTATCAATTGGTTCTTATTAACCTTGATTTATAAAAAAACGAAATAAAACTCATAGGCATTTTTGTGGGATACAAATTAATCTATTCAATAGACTTTTCTGTGTGATACAGAGTTGTTTCTCAAGTCTTTGAATTTGGTTCGTAGCAACTCTTCGTTGTAGGTAAGTTCAGATAAGGGAATCAAGTGCGTAGAGTCCTGCTGGGATTCAGAGGCGTAAGGAACACCACTGTACCTTGATCATTATGAGATTGGTTAGGGCTCAACTACATTCCAGTCCGAAGTTAACTTGCAGTAGGCTAGTGTCTGTAGCGGCTTAATACAGTGTGGTGTTCAAATCTGGGTTAGGTCCCGGGGTGTTTATGTATTTGCGGTTTCCTGGTTAACAAAACTTCTAGTGACTGTGTTATTTCATTTCCACATTATATTTGTTATATAATTAAAATATCACAGGTTGTGCGTAGTTCAATCAATTAGATAATCCAACCTTTGGTTATTGATATAAATTGATTGGAACTTGAACATTAGTCTTTGGTACCGTTCAAGTTGTTTCTCATAATAATCAGGCTCACGGATTCTATCTGTTTGATTTGCTGATTACATTGAGAAACAAAGATACAACTCTTGGATATATTTCCATTAATTGAGTTTGACTGTCTATTTGATTCTCTTGGAATTATATTGGGGTTTGTCCATACAGATTGCCTAAAAGAAATATTGGGTGTGGTTGTTAGACCCGCGCTTTTTCAATTGGTATCATAGCAGGCAAACACGTTTAAGACCTTATAAGTCTGTGTTTGTAGCGATCTGACTCTATGGACAGTAGTGTTATCTCTGACAACGCGTCACCAGTTCTGAAATATTTTAACTTGGTTCAAAGTCTTGTTTCTCCTGAAAAATCTTTCATGTCTTCCCTTTTGTCTGAAACTGTGTATAACTAAGAAAAACACCTAGATGAACAGTTAGATTATCTTTCATATGAAAGTGATTCAGATGAGGGACAAGATGTTGATGAGGTAGTCTCACAATATATTAAGCTTTTTGATTATGTCATAAAGAAAAAGAAGTTAACATCTTGCTTGGCTGAATTTCTGACTCCTCCCTGTCTAGAAAACAGGAAATTGAGAAAACTCTTTAAGGGATACGATTGTGGTTATATTATCTTACAATCTCTTCTTAAAGATCGTGAAGAAGATGTGCGTTCAAAAAACTCTGAATGTGATAATCTTCGTCGAAATCTAAAGAAAGACTTGCAGAAACTGAAGCAGGATATGACTCTCAACAAAACTGTTTTAATGACAGAGAAATCAGCTTTCTCGCCAGAGAAAAACAATTGGAGGTTGATCTAAATGCTGCTCTTCAATACTAGCTTTACAAAATTATCGACTATGCTAGGAACATGTAAAGAACATCGTGATACACGTGGTCTAGGCTATAAAGGAATAGACTCTCCAAGTACTAGTAAGATTAATTTTGTCTGTGCTAATGACAATTTCCTAAGTGAAAATTTCACTGATATCAAAAGTGAAAAACTTTCTTAAGCAGCAGATGTTTCTGAAAATAAAGATTGTCAACCTTCAAAATCAGCTAATATGAGAACATTCAAAAGCATCCCCTTCAACTGTTATTATTGCGGAAACAAAGGTCACCTTGAAAGGAGATGTCGTTTTCAATTGCGGAATGAAAAAATTCATAACATTCTTGTCTGGATGTCTAAAGAAGTAATCAAACCTGCTTCTCATTATGGTGGTGTTAAAAGTCATCCCTACAATCAAGAAAAGTGTTGTGACGGGCCAATCTTGGTTGTAAATATGACACAAAATCTGTTTGCAATTGTAAAGAGAACAATGTTATATGGACGGCTGACAAAATAGATAGCTCTGTGATGAGAATTTTTTTTCCGGAGAAACAAAAAATCCTCAAACTCCTCTCATCTCACTGGAGAAAGTCTTGAATTTAAAGTGTATGTTCCTGAATATATTCACATCAACAATCGTGTTTCGGAGCTCAAGACCAGTATCAATAGACTCAAGCAAATCATCAAGAAGGCTAGAAAAGAAGCTGTGTCAGATACTTCCTGTCATTCTCTTATTAATTCTCTTGAGAAATATTGTGATTTTTATGATGTCAGTCAAGAAAGAAAAAGGGAAAATGTCAATACCCTTGATGATCTATATGCTCGTCAAACCACAACATGACTACCTTTTATGTGTGTCCTTTCTGAGACCATAAAAGGATGCACATATTTCACAAGAAGCGATCTTCTTCTTGTCTAGTGGTTTGTGTTGTATTTGTTTTTGTCTTCTTTATGATCATATCACTGTTAAGCCCTGCTCCGGTTATCTGTTACAATATGTAATATAAGTGATCAATGTTTCTTGAGAAAATTCTTTGTAAAACTTCGTTTTGCTCTTCCCTAATGCAAGTTGATTTGTTGTCCATCAACTATTGTCTTGTGCTCTTTTTTTGAGAAAAGATACTCTGTCATATGTTAAGAAATCTTCTTTGATTTTTATCAAAACCCTCTTCTAGAACATGCTCCATTGACCGCTTGGTTTTTGAACCTGGTTCATAACCACGAGCGTACGTCCACCCGACCCTTTATCGAACATATACGAGTAACTCTAGGGTTTACCTATCAAAGTCTCTTGTATATATATCATGAACTTCCTTCTCTAATATATACTCGTTCCGTAACGTCAAAGATTTCTCTTGTGAGGCAATGCTGAATGGATGCAAAAAGGAAGACAATACTGAAGGAGGCAATGCTGTTTAGTTTCATGAAAAACTTCTCTCCATAACCTGCTTTCATGCAGTAGATCATGAAAAAGATCTTCCGGTTCAGTTACCATCTCAATTAGTTGGAAATCTTCTTAGAGATTTTGAGGTTGTACGTGGACAACTTGAAATCGCAACAAAGAATCTTAATTTTATGAAATCTGAACTGAAGAAGGCAACTGATGAACTTGCTTGTGTCCGTTCCATGGTTGCTGATTATGTCTTAAAAAAACTTGATTTTTATTTTGTCTATGAAACTTCTTATGAGAATTTATTCTTGTGTTTTAAGAAGGATAACTAGGGTTTGGAATAACAATTATTGTGAGTACACATAGCTATTGCCAATGATTTTCATCTTGCAGTGTTTTTAGATTTATTTATTTAAATTCTAAAGTTTATTTGGGAGATGATTTTGCAGTATTAATCGTTATTGGTTTTATGTATTGCAAATAATGTTTGGGATATGTATGTTTACGTCCGTGAACTATGATTATCCCATATATGTCAAAAGTTAAGTCTATTATATGTCATTATGCAAATATTGATGGAAAATAGAATGAACTTTTGAGAACAAAGATTAAGTCTATGATATCATTATGCAAATATTGATGAAAATAGAATGAATCTTTTGAATATTCCCAGTATTGATCTTTCCCTGATCCACTTCTATTTGTAAGTACTGTGCGGCTCTGTAAGTTTTCTTATGTTGAGCATTTCCGATTAAATTAATCATGGGTTCTCTTGTGGTTAATTTAATTGAGATTTTTGGATACAAATTCATGCTTCATGTAATTTGTTAGAAATCCTTCTTTTCTTGTAAAAGTAAGGTCGCTCTTGTTGTTCTTTCGGGAATGACATTTTATGGGGGAAAGTTCTTAATTCAACTTGTGCTTAATTGCCAAATCTTTGTGGGGAGTGCAGCTGTGGAATGTTGTAGGAGTTATCTTGTATCTTTATAAACTCCTTGATGAATACACTAAGTTTCGACTATGTGAAATTATCGAAACAAGTTGATATGTTCTCTTTTAGTCATGAAGTATCTCTATGAGAATTTCATTATGATCCCACTAGTTTTCGTACCTTTGTCAATTTATATTGACAAAAGGAAGGAGAATTATTGTGTAGCTCACACTACAAATACATATGGTTTATGGATCATTATGTAAGAGGGAGTGGTTTTCATTGTGAGATGAAGTATTGACTAATGGGGACTGATACATATCACCATAGTATTGTTGTCAAAGTTGTGATGTAATTGGACTTTGGTGTTGTGTAATAATACTATTACATTGTATAACAATGATTGAGATATATTGTTTTATCATTGTTATGGCTACGGATCTTCAACAACTATGATGCTGAGTTGAACACGTTCAGAATCACTGGAGTACTTGGAAGTGACGAAGATTTCGAGTAATGTTGAAGAACCAAGAAAATCAAGCATTTGGATGAGAAGCTACAAAGTTTATTTATTTTGTAATCCATATATATTGACAGTTTTGTCACTAAAATTGACAAAGGGGGAGATTGTTAGAGCCTTGCTCGGTCGAACTCGTAAGCGTTGCTATATCAAGCTTGTTTTTCAAGTTTAGTTGGCAAAACTATAAGTCTTGATTTCTAGTCGACTTATAGCTAAGTCTCAGATTAGGATAGAAAGTGTAGTTGAGCTTTAGACTTCACGGCGTTCATCGATTGAAGACGAAGAACTACTAAGGGGAGCTTGTGGAACTTCATGAACAAAAGGTATGTGGAGACTTGAACTCATCTATCACTCAAAAGTCTATCTACTCTATCTCCTATTTGAGACAAAAGTCGTATAGCTATATATAATTCGATTATGCACATTTGATATTTCAAGCTGAGTTTAACTCGCTTACATATTTCTCGAAATATGTGTTGGTAAGATTTCGCTTTAACCAAGTTCATCTTACACTACACCAAATTCTCGGAATCGTAACAGGCATTCGTAACGGCTTATGAGCCGTTACAAATTTCCCGTTACAAAAGGCCGTTACAAAAAATTTATAACAGGCTTAAGCCGTTACTAAATTTTTAAAAATTCGTAACAGAGCCAAGCCGTTACGAATTTTTTTATAGGCGTGCCACTCACACGCTTGGTCACACTTGTGTCGTCACACCTTGAGTATGTGCGTGTGCCACTCACACGCCTAGCATTATATTTCCACCCACGATTGGTTATACGAGAGGATATTTCCTCCCACGAGTGTGCCATTCACATGCGTGAATTCTATGGTTAAGCTAGCAGAATCGTGTTTGACTTTCATTTTTCATTTTTATCTTCTGCACTGCATCTATTCCTCCTCTCAGGCGAAGAAGCTAGGGTTTCATCACAAAGATTGTTTTAGCCAAGAAACATCATAGAAAACTCTTTAATCTTTTCAATACATTTCAATCATCGATCTATGTAAGTGTTAATCTTTTTTCGCAACATCGATTTTTAGGGTTTCATCTTTTTTTTTAATCGATCTGTTTTTTAGGGCTTGATTCATCTTTATCTTCCAGTTTTTCATCGATCTCGTGTAAGTATTAATCGTTAGAGTTATGTTTTGTTAATCTTCTTCATATAAATCTAATTCGATTTTTTTTTTCTAATTTACTGTTAGGGTTTGAAGAATTTTGAAGACTTGAAGATTGAAGAATTTTGAAGACTTATAAGGTATAAGTTTCGAACATTGAACTGATTTTAGGGTTTTATGTTAATTTCGAAATTTTCTATTTTTTTTACTTTGTAACCTAATTTCAAGTTTGTAATCTAATTTCAATAAGTTCTAATTTATAAGATGTTGGTGTTGATTGACATCATTAGCTTCACTTGTCTATTCTAGTTTTTGATCTGTTCTAGTTTTTGATCGACTAGTCCTGTGTAAAGATGCATTCTGCTGTTAGGCATGGTGTAGTTTTTTTGCCTTAGAAGCATACTAAGTTGAGTAGGCAGAGTGCTACCTCATAAAGTCTTATATAATCTTGGAAGGTTTGATGAGAGCTAGACAGACTTGGACCTAGCTAGTTTTGTAACAACAGAGCGTGCGTGGGTATGGCAGAGCGTAATTGATTAGTGTGTGTTGTTGTGACATATGCTTCAAAGTCGATACATTTTAAAAGTTTGCCTAATGTTGTTCTATATCTTGGTCTTTGCAGAGCCAGGAGAGGATCCTTTTGGCAAGAGACAAACAGAAAAGAAGCACCGGCTACGGAATCTGTTAAGGTAGTATCTAAATTCCAGTTTGTATGTTCTATAAATATGCTCATCATGATTTGAACTTTAGTTTCATTTTAAGGTAGTTTTTTAAGTTTAAATGAACTAAAGTTATGAAGTTTTGTTTTGATATTGACTGATTCTAAGTGAGCATGATGATAATCTTGTCCTAGTGGTGATTTACAAAAGCTACTTGTAGCTCATTCTCTCTTCTTTGAGGGGATGTTTATGTCGCTAACTTGCAGGGCTTCGGCAACCCTGTACCACTAGGACTAAGTTATTTTATTTTGTATGCTAAGTTATGTATAAACGAGTCTGGTTTTATGTACTCTGTGAGCATGATGATAACTGTCCTAGTGGTGATTCGCAAAAACTATTTGTAGCTCATTCTCTCTTCTTTGAGGGGATGTTTATGTCGCTAACTTGCAGGGCTTCGGCAACCCTGTACCACTAGGACTAAGTTATTTTATTTTGTATGTTAAGTTATGTATAAACGAGTCTGGTTTTATGTACTCTGTGAGCATGATGATAACAGTCCTAGTGGTTATTCGCAAAAGCTACTTGTTGCTCATTCTCTCTTCTTTGAGGGGATGTTTTTGTCGCTAACTTGCAGGGCTTCGGCAACCCTGCACCACTAGGACTAAGTTATTTTATTTTGTATGTTAATTTGTGTATAAACGAGTCTGGTTTTATGTACTCTGTGAGCATAATGATAACAGTCCTAGTGGTGATTTACAAAAGCTACTTATAGCTCATTCTCTCCTCTTTGAGAGGATGTTACTGTCGCTAACCTCATGGGCTTCGGCAACCCTACCACTAGGACTAAGTGATTTTATTTGATTCTTTTAAGTATCAATTTTGAAGGGTAATATGTCATCTGAAGTGATCAAGAAATGGTTGAAGTGTCCTCGTAAGTCTTTAGAATACAGACAAGGTGTGAAGTCATTCATAGAGTTTGCCAAGAATAATGGTGGTGGGAGTCATTTATTTTCATGCCCTTGTCGTCGTTGTATGAATGGTAAAGGCTTAGTTGCACTGAGTGAGATCTCATTGCATTTTCTCAAACATGGTATGCATGAGGTGTACACATTTTGGCGCTATCATGGGGAAAGTTCAGTACAAGCAGCACAATTAACACATAAGGATAATACTACAACTGAATGTGTAGCAGATAATGATGATGTTACAGCAGGTTTGAATGAGAATATTACCACAGACGTGGATGAGAATGTTAGGGAAGGGATGGATGAGAATGTATAAGTAGGTGTTGATGAGAATGTTACAGCAGGGTTGGATGAGAATGTTGGAACCAGCAGGTGTGGTCAGAAAAAGAGATCAGCGGCTGAGAAGGAAAGAGAACCATTATATCCTTCATGTCCTAATGGAAAGTCAGTAATGTACGTTGCGATAATGATGAACAACATAAAAACTCAGTATGGAATTTCAGACAATGGTGTTACCGCAATATTAAAATTGATGAAAGAGTTGCTTCCCGAAGGTAACATCTGCCATGTAAGTATCCAGATATCAAGAAGATTATTAAAGAGCTGGGGATGGATTATGTGACTTATGATGCTTGTGTAAATGATTGTATACTTTATTGGAAGGATAATAGTTCATTGGTGAAGTGTCCTGTATGTCAAGAACCTCGGTACATAAGAGTTTTTAATGATGAGAGAAAACTTACACAAGTTGCGCAAAAGACTTTAAGGCATTTCCCGATAATTGCAAGGCTGAAAAGACTTTATAGTATACCATGGATAGCAGAGGCAATGCTTTGGCATTCTAGAGCACAGAGAGATGTTAATGTCATGCGTCATCCAGTGGATTCTACAGCTTGTAGGTGTGCGGATAATTTCTGTCCTGAATTTGCTAAGGAAGCACGGAATGTTACTCTTGGGATAGCAACTGACGGCTTTAATCCAAATGGATGCTTTGGTCTGAATTACAGTGTTGGCGGTGATACCGTGTCCGTACAACCTTCCTCCTTCGATGTGTATGAAGCGCGAATTTTCCATGTTATGTTTGTTGATATCAGGTCCGAGAGAACCAGGTAAAGATATTGATGTTTACTTACAGCCATTGATAGAGGAGTTGAAAGATTTATGGAATGATGGTGTTATGACATTCGATAGCTTCACGAACTCTGATTTTCTTTTGAAGGCAAGGTTGTTATGGGCCATTCATGATTTTCCGGCATTGGGTACTCTAGCTGGATCTGTGACTCATGGGTATTATGCGTGTCCCACCTGTGGTGAAGAAACAGATTTGAGTGGCTGTAGTATAGTAAGAAGATATGTTATATGGGACACCGAAGATGGCTGCCATCCCAACACAAGTATGATTTGACAAAACAAATTTCAGTGGAGGGGTAGAAGATGGTAAAGCTCCATGGCCACTAACAGGATTGCAAGTTCAAGAGATTGTGAAAGATATGAAAAGTAAACAGGGTAAGGGTAAACCACCAGCAAAGAAACGTAAAAGAGGAGCAGAAGCGGATAGTTTGCAACAGGGTGCCGATGAAGATGTTTCTGACAACTCTCTATTTTCTCGAAGGTCCATACTTCATGATTTGCCGAATTGGGGATCGAACGCAGTCCGTCATTGTACAAATGTTATGCATACAGAAAAGAACATAATCGAGCATATTGTTAACACTCTCATGGGTAATAGTAAGTCAAAAGATGGTGTAAATGCACGTAAAGATATGGAATCTATGGGTATTAAAAAGCGGTTATGGGTGAAAGAGGATAGTGCAACTGGTAAAACAACAATGGAAGATGGATCGTTTGCCTTAACTAAAGATGAAAAAGTATCTTTTTGTACAGTGCTGAAGAACTTAAGAGTGCCTTCTAGCTTCTGTTCCAATCTTCGCAACTGCGTGAGCATTAGTCCACCGGAGCTAAAGAATTTCAAGTCACACGATTACCATGTAATGATGCAATCTCTGTTTCCATTGCTAGTTCATACTGCGACTTCATTACCTAAAGATCTGCGAGTTTCTCTTCTCCGTATTAGTATATTTTTCAACATTTTGTGTGCAAAGGTTATCAACAGAGATGAACTTCTACAAGCGAAAGCTAGTCTGGTGGAAGCAATGTGCGTAATGGAAAAGTATTTTCCTCCATCTTTTTTTGTTATTAGTATCCACTTGATGATTCATTTGGCCGATGAAGCTTTAATCTGCGGTCCGGTCAGATTTAGGTGGATGTACCCCTTTGAGAGGTAAATACAACCCCTTACTTTGTTGTTTAATTTTTAAGTTCAGAATTACTATTATTGAACTATTAATCATCCTTGCGGATCTGTTAACTTTTCTTGTAGGTTAATGAAAGGTTTTAAAGGATTAGTGCGCAATAAAAGGTACATTGAGGGGTGCATTGCAAGAGGGTATGCGCTGCGAGAAGCTAGATTATACCTTATGGAGGACGTGTCAGATGATGGTGGTGGTACTCATAAACATACTCGGCAGGCTTTTTGGATGATGACTATGATGGTGCCGATGAGATGCCTCTTAGTTCGGAATGAGTATTACTCTAAATCGAGCACAATTTGAACAATGCCGCAACTGGATCCTATCTAAGTATGTTGGAATAGATAACTGGCAAAGGTAACTTTTACTTAACTCTTTCATGTTTATTCAAGTCTGAATTTTGTTTAGTCCTCTTCAGCAGAAATGAAAATATTACAAATTAGAGGGATGTAGCATGATGGTGACTTAGTGCATTTTAGTAGAATGTTTTTGTTAGTTAACATTGAATTACTGTCTGATTATTATGTTTGCATCATCTGATAGTCTTTGAATTGGTATTGGCTGTAGGAAGTATGATTCTTATGTTAACGGTGACACGTCTAATGGTCAGACCTCAAAGAGTTTTCATCTATGGTTGCGCGATGAGGTACTGTGTTTCCCTAAAGCTTTTAGTAGTGGTTTGAATACAACTTGTTATGGTTTTGGTTGTGATACTGACTCTGCCATGTGTTGATGGTGGATTTTCGTTTAAGGTTAAATTTGTAAGTAACCAGAAAAATCATGCGCTGACATCTTGTAAAAGATAAAGCCATTTATAAGTGACGGATACTCCTCACTTAATTCACCAAGAATGGAGCATGTAGCAACAATCCCATTCTGTGAATACATGAAATTCCTCCAGGTTGGAGCATGTAGCAACAATCCCTTCTGTGAATTTCATATCGGCCTTGTATTTCTGTACCCATTATCGGTGTGGCATGACGATCGAGTATTACTCTTACTGCAGTAACACGAACCTCCAAGCACTATAATGAATCCATGTACGAAATACCCGTACGGCCGATTCTCGGTGTGTTATACTAGCCCGAGCCCTCTCGGTGTGTTATACTAGCCCGATTGAGCCCTCTCGGTGTGTTATACTAGCCGATTGAGCATCCGGACTTGATCGTATCAGTCTCCGGATATGATTCGATCGCAGTCATCCAACTCCACAAGCATGATTGGATGACCACGGATCAATTCCATCACCCCCAAGCGGTATGGAATACACACGGCCTTAGCTTGCCAGATATGATCTGATCGCAGTCATCCAACTCCACAAGCATGATTGGATGACCACAGATCAATTCCATCACCCCCAAGCAGGTATGGAATACACAGCCGACCCCGCATGGTCGACCATTGGCCTTCGCTTGCCAAGAAACCGTCCATACCAAGCATTATGGACGGAAAACCCTAAATTAGGGTTTGCGGCATATTACATGTATCGCAAAACGGTCTCAACCGTCCGTCTTCGCAGGCATAGATGGAGGGTGTAGATGTAGACTCAAAGGGCCCGGAGCATGTCGACACAATCACCATGTGACCGCCTACACGCTTGACCAATCGGTCAAAGCCAACCGTGGTTGGTTACAACAAAACCGTCCGCCCAAAAGAGCATGGTCGCGCGGCTTTGAAAGCCAAAATTAGGGTTCAAGCCATCACGCGCGTCCATCTTCTCCGGCACGAATGGAGGGTCACAGATTAGATTAAACAGGTCCGGTTATACCAGCATGACCACCGTGGGCCCATCTACCTCCTCTTGCGGTCGGCCAAGGCATATCACGCCTGGCCAATCCAAACGCCCGCTCGAACCTGCGCGGTTACATCTCCCAAATCCTAAACTGATCTCGACCGCTCAACTTCACCGGATGATTTGAGTGGCTTAGATCACGTTTTCATGGGATAATCAGGTATAGGTGTGAACACCAACCTACCACCTACACGGTAGTATCATCGACCAAGACCGACCAATGTTGGTCGCCTCGAAATGCGTGCCCAAACTAGGGATATCACGCCGGTTTCCAACTCCTTTGCGGCAAAGGATTTTGCCCGCAAACCGATCTCGACCACTCCTCTTTACCGGTCAAATTGAGTGGCCCGGATCGCGCTTTCATGAGGGAACGGAATACGGCGCCTACACCATCATGCCGTCAACACGCATGTATGGTCGGTCCTCTCAAAATCCTTCCCATGCTTGGTTTCGACCAAGTCGAAGAGTGATGCTTGCGCACCTCTTTTAAAACCCTAATTTCATCAACGGTCGCAGATGAGTGTCTCAAACATCATCTCATCCGTCCGACCTCACCAGCTTGGTTATACAACCATGGTCCAGAGTTATTTGATTAGTGAGCAGTCATTACACATCACTTTACCACACCGTAATGCAGTACCTGCATAAAATACACACGATACTTCACAAGTGTCGACTTGTGAATAAAATACACACTTTCTGAATAACGCAGTTATTCAATTCAGCATTACATGCTATCTTTCGTGGATCCACGATCCACATTCCAGGACATCAATCATGTCACAAACGGGGATACATACTGGGGTATTGGTCCGGCGGTTTACGGCATGCGGCGTGGCAACGCGCCATCACAAGAACGTGTTAGGAAGTCATGGACGGTTAGAGATGAACAGAAAAGTGGGCAAGACCGGTCGAGTGTTACCGACACACAACTCCACTACTCCATCATTCCACTACCTCCACTTCCCACGAGAAACGTGAATGAGGCTCAATGACTTGTATAAATAGGTTCTCCGCCCTATTTTCCAACAACAAGGAAACACAAGCCGAGACAAGATAGAAAAACCAAGTGTTGATACCGTCACATTCAACCATTTTCTCGTTACAAGTCATAAGAAAGCCAACACCTTCACAATCTCAACACCTTCTTCGCTTCCCTCCCTAAGATCAACCCCATCTCCTTCACTTTGTGACCGAAACAAGTCTGGAACGGCCATTTCTTGGTTTAGGCCGGACTTGCACAGATTGATCTCTCGAATCTACAAGCACTCACCGCGCAGTGCATTTGTTGTAGGTTTAAATTCATTCCTCATCACACCCCAAATTACCAAATTCAGCAGGAGTAATTTTCACCCATCAACAATTGGCGACCACAGTGGGAGATTAATCTCTCGGTTGTAAAGTCAATTTTTTCGAAATTCAATTCAATTTTATCAATCTCAAAAGGGTTCATCAATCTCAAAAGGGTTCATCAATCTCAAAAGGGTAGATCTTAGAATCTATTCAATCAAAAAATCATTATGGTGGAATTAAGGTCTGGGTCAGCAATCAATTCTGATGGAGCCGTTGTGGATAACAATCCTGGTGTTGAAGTACCGTCGGTGGAGCTACCGTGGTCAACACATCTCGTGGAGCCGTCACTTCTACCACCAAGCACCAGGTGTAGCAGCGGATATCCCAAAGAGGAATAACTCCTCCCATCACCAGAGCCGAGCGGCCGCAAATCCCGGCATCTCTTCGAGCGTAACGCCTCCCGGTTACCAGAGCAACAACTTTCACTCCTCCACCGGGACGAGGAGCCGGAGACACAAGAGGAAGGCCGCCGTCTAGTACCATTGCAGACTTGATGGAGAAACAGGAAATTCTTGCTAAGACTCAAACAGATATGGCCGCAACTCAGAAAGAGGTACTCACTTTCCTTAAAACTTTGACTGAACGATTACCGCAAGATTCACGGCAACCCTTGGAGTCGGCGAGAGGTGCATTCAATACACCCGGAGCAGGTGTTTCCACTCAGACTCACACGAATGAAGAAACTCGTGTTGCTCCTGAGCGCCAAGGGGAGAGAGGCCAGTCTTCCAACTTCATTACGCGTGAAGATCTAGAGCGACTTCTCCAAAATCGAGGAAAAGGGGACCGAACGGACATACACCAACATCAGCCGCCGTACCCTCAAGATGTGCAACGGATTCCTCTACCAAGAGGTTACACCTCTCCCCAGTTCTCCCTCTACGACGGTATCGGGTAATGCTCGTGAACACATTTCTCGATTCTTGGAAGCCTTGGGGAACATGAATACAATCATGTTCGCGCCTAAAAGAATTCTCAAAATCACTCACGGGGAGGGCATACACAGTACAACAACATTGCGCCTAACAAAGATATCCAATTGGAGCGAGATGGTCAGTGCTTTCTACAGGAAGTATTTCTTCGTGTCTGAACAAATCACATTTTCAGACCTGGGAAGAATTCTCCAGCGGAACAATGAACATCCCAACGACTTCGTTAAAAGATTCAGAACCCAAGCACTGGACTGTCACGACCCGAATGTTACCGAACGACAATTGGTGGAATCATGCATCAATGGGATGATACCCATATACCGCGCTCTGTTAGAGAATCTGGGCTTTCAAACATTCTCTGAACTCCACGAAGCTGCAAAACGTTCAAGAACAATCGCACCAAAGCATTACTAGAAAGAACCGAGTTGTTCGAAGTGAAGATTTGCGTGAAAGTCGAGGAAGCGGGCGTCTCACAAACAAACAATACAACACTTGGCCCTTCGTGAGTGTGGTAAGCGGAGGAGAAAAGAGGAAAGCTTCGATAACGGAACAACAAACCAAGCGAACATCTCAAGCACACAAGACTTCGTCTCGAAAAGGAACAGACAAAACTCCTGCACAAAACGACAAAGACACGGGTTTTCCTTTTCCCATGAATGAATTGATAGAGCTCTTGGAAGCGTGGATCCAAGATGATGCCGTAAAACTACCCCCTATCAGGCGTCCTCCGACCGAGGAAGAAATAGCAGATCCCAGATATCGTTGCTACCACGGGTTCGTCCATCATCCAACCAAAGATTGCAACAAAGTTGAAACAAATATTCGGGAAAAGGTAGAGACAGGGGAACTCCAGCTTGGAAACGAAGGTGTTCATAGAGATCCTCTACCTATCAGGAACTGCATGATTTCTGGGGACTCTGTTCGCAATACCGTGCAATCTATGATGGAGCACATGTGTGAAATCTTATATTTCTCCAAGGGACAGCGTCAAGACATATTTGCGGCCCTCAACCACGTTGTGTCGGTAGACGTTTGCATCCAAAGAGCAGTCCAAGAACCTCAGTCTTTCCTGAAAAATGCGAGCAAAGGGAACTGGGGACTCCTAACCGTCACTCGTTTGAGAAACGTTGAGTTCGATAACACGTTGATCGATACGGCTTCAGAGTTTAACATCATTACAGTCAAGGCCTTGAGAGCGGCAAAGATCTCGAAGCAAGAAGCTACTCGTCATCCAACTCGCGGTCGTGGATTCGGCGGAGAGCTTAGAGATGCATATGGATACATTGATCTTGAAGTCAAATTGGGTGATGCCTCGACGCAAGCAAAGTTCTACATAGTCAAAGACCATCCCAATTACGACATGATCCTAGGAAGCTCTTGGATGCGGGGACAACAAAGCCATACTGGAAGTCTGTCCTCTACCGGTGTCAGTACCTGAGAGAATCTCCAACACGCCTTATGGACCCCCTGATGACTGTTTGCTGCCGCATCGACAACTTTCCGACGTGACACAATTTTCCGGAGAGAGCCTGTCGGCCTACACTGAAAGGTTCCGGTCCCAAGTAAGTCTCATCACACAACCCTCCTTGCAAACTACCGCCTATCATTCTGACAAGTCCTGGGGACTGGCTCCAACCGACAAACCGACCCCGGCTAGGAGATGTGAATGGGAAGCCGGCCCTTTCAAACGTTTTATCAGGAGCATAGAAGCTGTCTTGGTCAAAGAAAACAAAGCCAAGGTCCAAGTGTCTGCACGCTCAAACCCATTCGGAATTGGAGACCTAGTGACGAAGGCGACTATATTCAATGTTGGAAACATGACGGTAAAGATGACCACTCTACCTGGCTCACCCACCAAAAGAGAAGATGAACCGCACTGCAGCAGATGTTATCCTAGGTGGCTACCGCAAGCTCATCAACGCCGATAACCTGGAGGGCATAACAATTCACTCACGATGGCTCAAACCTTACCAAACTTAAGATCTTTGTGCTACCGCTTTCCAACATACCGCTTTCAAAGATCCTACACACCTTGAAACTTATTTCGTGCTATATTTTTCCGGCGTGTTTCCTTTTATAATTTCATGTCATATTTGTAATCCCTCCAGAAAATGATTGCAATACTTGCATTCATAGCTAGGGTTTCAATTTTCAATTTTCAATTGAAGCATTATTTTCATCTGAGAACCTCTTTACTCCTAAAAACACCAACCCCTGAGTCAGCTTAAATCAGTCCACTGGAGCAAGAAAAGAAACCCTAAGCAAACATCTCACGGGATGAAGGAAATAGAACGTGTGCGGAAAATGATTTGAGCCATCTTCCCAGCAAAGCCAGGAAGATATTGCATCACAGGTCCATGGATATTCCATTACAGTATAACTTCTTTTATCACTAAGAATTATGTATGAAGGCGCACCCTTGCGCCTGAGAAGGTTCGGTTACAGGCTTGGCAAAGGATTGTAAAGGAAAGCTTTATTCAAATAATCAGAGAAAAACCTTGAACTGGCCGCCACTGAGTACGAGGAAGATGTTCGAGCATGCAGAATATACTTGGAAAGAAAAACAAAACAAAAGGAATTTCAATCATCAAGAGGGTCGGTCTCGCCCACATCACCGTCAGCTCCGTCACCTGTCGACGCACCTCCCTCCGGATCCTCCTCAACTTCTGCATCGGGCATCCCCGCTGCAGCAGCAGCAGCGCACTCCATCCCAACATCTTCAGCAGGAGCATCAAAGGGCATAGCAACACCAGGGGCCACGCAAATTGCCTTCGAATGTTCAGGTTCGTCTGTATCGTAATCAAGGATTATCACGCCGTCCCGAACCGGGTAATCACACTTGCCTTCATTCGGGGTCGTTCATGCTCAACTCTTCGCCCTTCAACCGCGCCGCAAATCTCTCCGCCCTTGCGCTTACTAGTGTTCTAGCAGCGTTTCCTCGCGCCTCCGCCGCTCCTCCATGTCAATTGCGGTGAAAGTGCACAGATACGTCCCTCGACAATACGAAGGTGGGAGATAGACATCCCCTGTATAGCACAGCCGACTTCACGAAGAGGAAGATCGATCTTAGCCATCACTTCTCCATGCGCATGGTTTTCAGGCTTGTCAACTTCAAAACTTCTTTCTGGGGAAGCAACAGAATGAGCGTCTACCGCTTCCATGATAATCTGCAGAGAAGAAGAGGTTATGAGCACACACAAAAAAAAAAAAAAAAAAAAAAAAGAGAGGATCATCAAAACTATCGATCAGCTAATCAGAAAATCAGAGCAGTACCTGAGATACCTGGGATATAGAATAAACGACCACGTTGAGATAATTCTTTATAATCTCACAAGTCGACAGAATCCCAGAAGGGAGAGAAGTCTCTACTTACCACCTATGAAGGCTACTAATTCGGGATAACAATCAACAAGGCTTATCAAATATGCCTGAGGAAGGCCGTGTATAACTAAGGAAGTACACCTGAAGGAGCGGCCGAGCTCATACATGTACAAGAGGAACCAAAGCGACTCACCGGATCAAGTCCTGCTTCCTTCGCATCCTTAATCAAGACCAACCAGTTCCAGGGAAACGCCTGACAATGTGAAACTATCCGGTAAATATGTATTCACTCCAGCCTTGGTCATTTCGTATGTCACCATCTCATGCCTACCACACAATAGTGTAACCATTATGTGCTAGGTGTGGGACTTAATGTTGATGGTGGATTTTCGTTTAAGGTTAAATTTGTAAGTAACCAGAAAAATCATGCGCTGACATCTTGTAAAAGATAAAGCCATTTATAAGTGACGGATACTTCTCACTTAATTCACCAAGAATGGAGCATGTAGCAACAATCCCATTCTCGTGAATACATGAAATTCCTCCAGTGTTGGAGCATGTAGCAACAATCCCTTCCTCGTGAATTTCATATCAGCCTTGTATTTCGTACCCATTATCGTGTGGCATGACGACCGAGTATTACTCTTACAGAGTAACACGAACCTCCAAGCACTATAATGAATCCATGTACGAAATACCCGTACAGCCGATTCTCGGTGTGTTATACTAGCCCGAGCCCTCTCGGTGTGTTATACTAGCCCGATTGAGCCCCTCTCGGTGTGTTATACTAGCCCGATTGAGCATCCGGACTTGATCAGAAATCAGTCTCCGGATATGATCTGATCGCAGTCATCCAACTCCACAAGCATGATTGGATGACCACAGATCAATTCCATCACCCCCAAGCAGGTATGGAATACACACGGCCTTAGCTTGCCGGATATGATCTGATCGCAGTCATCCAACTCCACAAGCATGATTGGATGACCACAGATCAATTCCATCACCCCCAATCAGGTATGGAATACACGGTGACCCCGCATGGTCGACCATTGGCCTTCGCTTGCCAAGAAACCGTCCATACCAAGCATTATGGACGGAAAACCCTAAATTAGGGTTTGTGGCATATTACATGTATCGCAAAACGGTCTCAACCGTCCGTCTTCGCAGGCATAGATGGAGGGTGTAGATGTAGACTCAAAGGGCCGGAGCATGTCGACACAATCACCATGTGACCGCCTACACGCTTGACCAATCGGCCAAAGCCAACCGTGGTTGGTTACAATAAAACCGTCCGCCCAAAAGAGCATGGTCGCGGCTTTGAAAGCCAAAATTAGGGTTCAAGCCATCACGCGCGTCCATCTTCTCTCGGCACGAATGGAGGGTCACAGATTAGATTAAACAGTCCGGTTATACCAAAGCATGACCACCGTGGGCCCATCTACCTCCTCTTGCGGTCGGCCAAGGCATATCACGCCCGGCCAATCCAAAACGCCCGCTCGAACTCGCGCGGTTACATCTCCCAAATCCTAAATCGATCTCGACCGCTCAACTTCACCGGATGATTTGAGTGGCTTAGATCACGTTTTCATGGGATAATCGGGTATAGGTGTGAACACCAACCTACCACCTACACGGTAGTATCATCGACCAAGACCGACCAATGTTGGTCGCCTCGAAACGCGTGCCCAAACTAGGGATATCACGCCGGTTTCCAACTCCTTTGCGGCAAGGATTGCCGCAGAAACCGATCTCGACCACTCCTCTTTACTGGGCCAAATTGAGTGGCCCAGATCGCGCTTTCATGAGGGAACGGAATACGGGCGCCTACACCATCATGCCATCAACACGCATGTATGGTCGGTCCTCTCCAAAATCCTTCCCATGCTTGGTTTCGACTAAGTCAAGAGTGATGCTTGCGCACCTCTTTAAAAACCCTAATTTCATCAACGGTCGCAGATGAGTGTCTCAAACATCATCTCATCCGTCCGACCTCACCAGCCTTGGTTATACAACCACGGTCGGGAGTTATTTGGTTAGTGAGCAGTCATTACACATCACTTTACCACACCGTAATGCAAGACCCGCATAAAATACACACGATACTTCACAAGTATCGACTTGTGAATAAAATACACACTTTCGAATAACGCAGATTATTCAATTCAACATTACATGCTATCTTTCGTGGATCCACGATCCACATTCCAGACATCAATCATGTCACAAATGGGGATACATATCGGGGTATTGGTGGTCTGGCGGTTTACGGCGTGCGGCGTGCAACGCGCCATCACAAGAACGTGTTAGGAAGTCATGGACGGTTAGAGATGAACAGAAAAGTGGGCAAGACCGGTCGAGTGTTACCGACACACAACTCCACTACTCCATCATTCCACTACCTCCACTTCCCACGAGAAACGTGAATGAGGCTCAATGACTTGTATAAATAGGTTCTCCGCCCTATTTTCCAACAACAAGGAAACACAAGCCGAGACAAGACAGAGAAAAACCAAGTGTTGATACCGTCACATTCAACCATTTTCTCGTTACAAGTCATAAGCAAGCCAACACCTTCACAATCTCAACACCTTCTTCGCTTCCCTCCCTAAGATCAACCCCATCTCCTTCACTTTGTGACCGAAACAAGTCCTGGAACGGCCATTTCTTGGTTTAGGCCGGACTTGCCTGCATTGATCTCTCGAATCTACAAGCACTCACCGCGCAGTGCATTTGTTGTAGGTTTAAATTCATTCCTCATCACACCCCAAATTACCAAATTCAACAGGAGTAATTTTCACCCATCAACACCATGCTGTATAAAAGTTATTAAAAGCCAAAGAAACTGATTCAACATTATGGAGACTCGTGCAAGGACCACTCTTCAAGGCACAATCATATAAGAAATACCAAGTAAATGGGTTTACTTTTAGTAAACAAGAATCTGGGGTAAAGAATGTATCACAAAATAGCGGTGTGTCAATGAAAGCTGTTACAAGACTGCAAGCGAAGTCGGCCGAGGAAGCAGAAATAACTTATTATGGCGTCATTAAAGATATAATCAACTTGAACTATTTGGAATTTGAAGAAACTGTTTTTTTACTGTGATTGGGTTAGTGTTGGAGATAAGAATGCTTGCAAAGTTGATGCAGTTTCAAAGGTTGTAAAGGTCAACTTGTCGAAAATGAAAAGCATAAATAGAGTGGTGGATGAGCCGTTTATCCTTGCATCCGAAGCTACTCAAGTGTTCTACTCAAAGGATCTTATCAAGAGGGATGGTACGTGGTGTTGCACTCACGACGAGGGGTTAACGTCTTCAGTAGATAAATTTGAAGTTCCTACATCTTTTCAGTCAGTTCTTACTGACAATGAGAATTTGAAAAAGCTGCTCACTACTGATTCATTTTGAACTGAAACAGTTGTGATATGTTTTACCTTACCCAATAATATATACAATGACGCCGCTTTTAGCTCTGTTTGGTTTTCCCTATTTTGATGTTTGAATTTCACAGGGTATGGCAGCAGTAGAGGTCAATGAATATGGACAACCAGTTTCCAGGAACGCAACAACATTAGGTCACCGAAGAGGCGCCTTGGCTCGTACACATGTGCCTATTTTATATAAAAGCTGGGATGTTGTTGATACAAAGTATAAGGATGATATTTGGAAAACCCTGAAGGTACAATACTTACCTGAGACATGATTTTTCTTCACTCGTCATTTAACTTCTTTTATCATTATTGCAAATAAGTAAGGCATTAATTTGTTCTATCTTTCCAGATCGAATATGATGTACCCGAGACATCAAAGGAAAATATTCTCAAGGCGGTTCCGGTCCATGGAGGAGATTGAAGAGTGAGTTACGCCATGCCTACTATGACCCTGTCCCTACTCATGAAGAAAGGATTCTAAATGTTCCACCAAATGTCAAAGAAGAGGATTGGATAAAATTTTGCGAAAATGAAAGAGAAGAAAAGGCAAAGCAAAGTAGAATTGAGCATAAGAGGAAAAGACAACAATATGGCTACACACATTGTAGTGGTCGCAAATCTCATGCTATGGTGAGAGATGAACTGTACGTATATTCGCAACTTACCTCAAACTTTGTTATATTCACAACTTAGTCAGTAACTCAATTATATTCACAACTTACCTCAACATCCTTATGGAAAACTATATGATTTTACATTGTATTTGTAAATTTAGGAGGCCGCAAATCCTGATACAGTGATAACTCCTGAGGATGTGTGGGTTAAAGCTCATACACAAGAAGGTGGTTCTATTTTACCTAGCGCGGTGCCATTCATTTTGTGAGTCGGTTTACTTTTCAGCTTATTTCAACTCTTTTAAAAACATGTACTAGATATTTAAGATATTATAATTTACTTGGTTGTTATGCTCGACACTACAGGAGAAGCTCAAGAAGGCCCAAGATGAGATCAAAGAAAAACATGATGCAGGTCTTCCAGTAGAAGAACCTAGTGCAATGACTAAAGCTTTTGGGGCAGATTCTAGAGGACGGGTTCGTTCTGTTGGTCCTATATCTCGTACGCAAATCAATCTTTCTGCTCCACCACGTCACAAGGTAAATGAACTGAAAGCGAAGGAGGGTGGTCTTGGTGGGATGGTGGAAGAAATAGGTGGCAAGGTGTGTGTTATGATTGATGGCTTTGTGAAGTTGTGTGGTGTAGTGGAAAAAATCAAATCTGCAATTCGAGATCGTTGGCTCAAACGTTCCCAAAGACACCTCAAGAGTTGTAGCCTCGCATACTCCATGCAATGTTTCGCTTCACCTCAAACAGTTCACATGCCGCAACAAGTTCACCTGTTGGGAATCTTTGTATCACCACTGCGACAAGTTCACTGCTGGGAATTTCGCATCACCGACTTCATCAAGAGCACGTGGTGGACCGCTTTATTCGTTCTTCGAACTTCGAGAATGAAGTAGTTGCAATGGTGAGCTCTGTGTCTTTGGTGCTTTAGCGAGATCGGTTTCACGGAGATCTTATACCTATACATCTTGCCAAGGTATGTATCGATGATATTCTCATGCCGAGATGCAATCATCTGCAAAGCTAACAAGTATGCAAAGCAACCTTCGGAGATGTCGGAATTGGAGGATATGTGCTTCATCCAAAGATGTGCCTCTCAAGCAAAGACACACAGTCCCTTTCTTTTTGAGCTAATTGATCTCAGCCTTTTTGAGCATCGCCTAATATCTTCCTTGACTTATACAGATCTTTTTGTTATACTTGCGCATTCAAACTTTTGTACGTATGTCGACCGATGCGCATACTCCTAGGATCTTTTTTTTGATTTTTTTGGCAGTTCACACTTTTGTACGTATGCTAACTGATGTGCATACTCTTATGCAGTTTGTGCATAAAAAGAGCTTTACCCGAAGCAACTTTTTTGGTCCAATGTAACTTTTTTCTATATATGTGAACACAAACCGGCTTATGAATGGATATTTTCTTTCAATTCATCATTTTTTTTTGATATATATGTAGGTGGTTTTTGTTATGTTATATGTAAATGCACAAGGACTTCATACAAGGTCGATTGAAGCGATAGTAGCCGATCGGGAAATATCAATCCCTCGGTAAGTACTTCACTTGGTTATTATACTTAAACTATTAAGTTTAAATTTGTGGCTTTGACACTCGGTTTATACTTGCGAGGTATTGCTTATTTGGTGGGAAGAATCAACAAAATTCCGATACAAGTAAGTTGTTTTTCTGGTTAGTTGTTTTTTGGTGAACAACCATGGTACCATTGCAAGGTCTGGAACTAAAGAATTCATGTAAGTTGTGGCTGCTGGTGCTGATGTCGTAAGTTGCTTGCTCCACCTCTCTTACTACCTGGCAGCAGTAACCTCATAATTTCTCCCCTCTAGTTTTGGTGTGCATACTTCCGACATCTAAATAGTATTTTTTGTGTTTGCAGGTTAATTGAATTGATGCTCTGTTGCAAGTTTGGAGCAGAAATGTTGGAGAACAAGGCAGTCATTAGGTTGGAGAGCAGATGCAAGTTTTGTAAGTTTCTATGTGTTTCTAAGTTAGACGAGTTTGTGAACATAAGAATTTCTATGAACTGATACTTAGTATCCCCCTAGTATTTCACACTTAACAAAATTTTTGATACTTAGAAGAATTTAAGTTCTTTTTTGTATTAAGCTATTTGAATGTGATAAGAATTGATTGAATGTGAGATGAATTGATTGAAGAAAATATTGTTGATTGTGGAGGATGAAATGAAAGGTGTATGCAGGTAGTTTTTTGGAATTCCGGCTTATTTTCACAGAAAATGAAGCTGCCGGTCATCTTGACAGTCAAAATTGGTCAAGATCTTGACCAATTTTGACCTAGTCAACGTTGACCGTAATTTTTTGTTTGTTACAAAAAAGTTAAGAACGGCTCGAAGCCATTACAACATCCCTCGTTGCAAAAAAATTGTGAATGGCCCCGAGCTGTTACCACGTGGCAAATTCAGACTACTCAAGCTCACATGAGGGCCGTTACAAAAAAAATGTAACACCCACTTTTGCAACAGGCGAGGGCCGTTACAACCCATTTTTGTAACGGCCTGGTTCTGTTTCTAATCCCAGAATTTGGTGTAGTGTTATATTCTTGACGAAATTAAAAAGATGATCATGTGAAAATCGCCTAGTAACATCTTATATGATTTGTGTGAGACAGTCATTTGGTGTAGACTCGGAATGTTTCGAATTGATCATTCGATCACTTGAGAATTTCTTTGAAGCTAATAGTTTGTGTGAGACAACTATTCTCGTCTTCTAAGAATGTTTCAATGATTGAAATGGGAGTTTAGAACAATTAACCATGAATTGGATACAGTACAATATGCGTACTTGTATGCTAACTGTTGCAAGTTATTCCAAGTCTGGGAACCATAGTATGCATACACGTATGCGTATTGGTTGGTTAGTTGAGGTCTGGGAACTTAGTATGCATACCCGTATGCGTACCGGCGTAAGTTCAAGTACGGAAATTCAACTGAATTTGGTGGTGTACGACAGTATGCGTACCCATTCGAATACCAGCGAACCAAGAACAAGTCCGGCTACTTAGGTATGCGTACAATTTTGCATACTTGAGTAGGTTATGTTCTAAAATCGGTTGTTCATGAACTAATACATTTATAAATTAAGGAATACAATCTTTTGCAAACCGTGGCTATAATGTTCATGAATTGATTCGAGTGAATCAAAATCGATTTTGTTTCAATTGTGTCTTGTATACTTCTATGAGAATATAAACAATTGAGCAACTCTATAACTAGTTTCATTTGAGTCATTTGAACTAGTTATGATTAAGATGAACAAGGTTGATATGAAAGTGTTCATATGGCTAACTTCGGTTAACTATTGTTGATCCAACAAAGTGTACACGTTTAAGTACGGTTACTCATATCTAAATGAAGTCACTTTTCATTTGTGTGTAACAATCTAAGTTCGATCTAACGGTTAAAAGATATTAGCTTGAGTCTAATCAGGTTTTCATCTAACAGTGAATATTGAATGCTTTGTTACCAAGGTAGCATTGATTGCAAACCTGATTTGAAGACTATATAAAGGAACTCTAGCAACTGGAAAACCTAATCCCCACACCTTCTGTGTGATACTAGTTGCGACTAGAGTCGATTCTCCTTTAACCTAGATTTTTCCTAAAACCATTATAGGTTAACGACTTAAAGATTTCATTGGCATTGTGAAGCCAGACCCGACTATTTTCTATGTAGTTGCGTGTTCTGATCTTGCTTTATTCTATCGTATTGAGTACTATCTTCTCTAAGATTGCCTTGAGATTTAATCTCCGATAGGCAAGATAAAAATTATTCACAAACAACTTCGTATCATCTTTTGTGATTCCACAATATCTTGTTTCGCTACCATACAATTAAGATTATTATGAGGTGATTGATATTACTAAGCTGTTCTTTGGGAATATAAGTCCGGTGTATCAATTTTATTTTCACCTTGATTTGTCAAAAGACGGATTAAAACTCATAGGTATTTATGTGGGTGAGAGATTTATCTATTTAGTAGACTTTTCTGTGTGATATATATTTGTTTATAAAGTCTTCGACTTTGGGTCGTAGCAACTCTTAAGTTGTGGTTGAGATCTGCTAAGGAAATCAAGTGCGTAGAGTCCTACTGGGATTCAGAGGCATAAGGAACGCGACTGTACCTTGATCAACGTGAGATTGGTTAGGAATCGACGACATTCCAGTCTGAAGTTAACTTGCAATAGGCTAGTGTCTGTAGCGTCTAAATACAGTCTGGTGTTCAAATCTGGACTAGGTCGACCAGGGTTTTTTCTGCATTTGCGGTTTCCTGGTTAACAAAACTTCTGGTGACTGTGTTATTTCTTTTCCGCATTATATTTGTTTATGTAATTGAAATATCACAGGTTGTGCGTAGTTCAATCAATTAGATAATCCAACTTTTGGTTGTTTGTATAAATTGATTAGCACTTGAACATTGGTCTTTGGTACCGTTAATTCAAGTTGTTTCTCATAATAATCAGGATCACGGATTCTATCTGTTTGATTTGCTGATTACATTGAGAAACATAGATACAACTCTTGGATATATTTCCATTGATTGAGTCTGACTGTCTAGTTGATTCTATTGGAATTATATTGGAGTTTGTCCATACAGATTGCCTAAACGAAATATTGGGTGTGGTTGTTAGACCCCCGCCTTTTCAGATATGTATTTACTTAGCTTTACGCGATGAAGATTCACCTTCCCCACTCGAAAAAAAAAGTTTTTTTTTCTCTACTCTTCTTCTTCTTCTTCTTCTTCTTCTTCTTCTTCTTCTTCTTCTTCTTCTTCTTCTTCTTCTTCTTCTTCTTCTTCTTTAAAAAGAAAATTATTATCCTAAATTAACACTAACACTAACTATAATCAGTAACAACTAATTTTAAAATTAACAATAATTAAACACTAATCATACAAGGGTATTTTAGCATTTATGAAAAATGGCTGGATAAGGGATACCCTAGAAACAGTATTTACAACCATGTTTTTGTCCTATTCAATAGACCCCAAACTTTTTGAGTATGCCCCAAATGACGGTTCTCAAATAAACTGACAATGGTTATCTGTTTCCGAGAAAACAAACAACGGTTATCTGTTTTATGGAAAAACAAAGGATCATTTTCCGTTTACACTATCATGACTGGTCAACAATGCAAAATCCTGAAAAAAATTGTCTGCTTTCTAAATTGGTCAACAAGAGAAAATTTCTCCTATCTCAGTGTTCTTTTTTCAAACTATTTTTCATTGTGGAGTGAAAGACATACGAAATCGTCAAATCCGCCCAAAGAGTCGATTAAAAATTTTAATGAATGGTGTTAGGAAGGGGTTGTTCCAAAACATTTGAAGCAAAGAAAAACATTAACAACAACGACAAAAAAAAAAAAGAAGAGAAAACCCTTCCTCTATGCGGGAAAACCCTTAAAAACCCTATCCATATTTTAAAATAAGAGGGAGAATAGGGTGTTGGTGGTGGTTGTCGACTGCATTGGGACGGAAGGGAAGAATAAAACTTGAAATTGAATTTGTAGACCTTTAGGGTATACCAGAAAGAGATGTCACATTGTCTAAGTAATAAAATAATAAACACCGATAATAGGTTGATGACTACATGGTGAGGTCCAGACCTTAGGTTCAAAGGTGTGGACCTTCATGAACCTACATGGCACTTATTTGGCACCTATGGTCTAGATTCTCGGTATGATAGTCAGAATCTCTCTTAACCTACGTGGTGTTTATGTGGCAACCTAGAATTTGAAGATTTTGAGGTCCGAACCATTTTGACCTAATTTTATAAAAACGAAATGCAATTATAAGATTTTTTGAATAACCTTTGTGACCTAATATTAGGGAACATGGTTACTATGTTTATTTTTTAAAAGGAAATTGATTTCATTAATACTTAAAATAAAGTGTAAATTTGTGTAATCCTGAAACTGGAGTGTACATTCCTCCCCTCCTAATTGGAAGGAATAACTGAGAAAAAGTGGATAGTGGTTTTGTTTTTTCGGATAAAATATTATTTTTCAGACGGATTTTTTATTTTATCAAACAAAATATGACCTCTTCTTATTTTCTCGATTGCATCAATTATATTTTGTGTCGTGTATTCACTTTTTAATCGAAAGAGAAAGATCATGAGTGAACTCTTTCTTATGCATACATTCTTCGCTCATAAGGAGAAACACCTGACCCATTCATTTTTCTCTTGTTGTCGGTAATTTCATGCCGGAAAGAAGATCCATTCTAGTTGATTGTTAATTAACACCCAAAACGCTCTTCAATTAGATTTTCTCACTAGGTAGTTATCTTCATCCAAAAGTCAGTTATCTTCATCTTCTAAATTGAATTTTTCCTAGATTTACTTTCCCATTTCTACCCGGATCTTGATTTTGTTAAGATTCAGGTAGATTAGTTTAGATTTTTTTTTATGTTTTGAATAAATAAAATTGCATTATAGCAATGATCATTATATTTGTATTTATATTATACTCATATGTATGGAAAGTGTATGCCATTACGATTTCTCATACCTCTTGGAGGGCCTTCGATTTCGTTCAATCTTTCAACCAACCAGTTACGAACGCGATGATTAGAGATTACAGAATTCGATGTGGAATTTATGCATATTACTTCTTTTATGGAAGCAACATGTCTTCTCCAAGAGTATCCAACAAAATGGTGATAAACCATTAGAAGATTTCAATTACCCTATCGTTTAACATATATTTGGTGCATAATTTTCTTTTTCGAATTTTTTCGGTTCAAGATTATTGTTCTAATCATGTAATTGATTTATGGATGTCATTGAATATTATGTAACTATATCTAAATATCAATAAAATTTGGGGCTTTCATGCCCCTTATTCCTTCAAAAAAAAAAAAAAACCCGAAAAAATGCTTTCAAAAATAAAATTAAGACACAAAATTGAAATCTTTAATCAGTAGTTTTTGTAATACTTTCTGTTAGAGCATAGCTCGGTTGAACCCACCAAGCGTTGGTATGTCAAGTTTGGTTGTCATATTTTAGTGAACCAAAACTCATTTAAAGAGTCACTTGATTATGTACTAAAGTCAACTTCGTGTAGGTTAGCTTGAAAGTATTAGGATATGAGACATTACAAGTATTACGTGAAGACTTGAAGAAGTGAAGAAGTAAGGAGATACAACGACAACATCATCCTTCCACTTGAGGTTAGTAATATTTGACTTGAACTGTTTCATTCCATTGTAGTAGAAGGATTTCCCACACTACACCCCTTACTCGATTTTGTTTAATTAATCCATTGAAAGATGTAAGATTAAGAATGTTTATTGACTGAGTCCATGAAATGTTTACACAAGATAATAGAATTACACTTAGAAATTAATACACTCTTAAACTTTCTCTCTCCTATTGACTTGCTTAACCATTCTAAAGATATCTCTCTCTTTAACAGACTCATTTAGCCCTTTATATAGGGTAATACATAGTGGATGACAGCTAAGCTACCCTTTATTTTCGGGAATGTCTCGCGAAGTGTCGCAGATGCACAAACATTTGATCTCGCGACACTTCTTAACCCTCGCCAGGTCTCACGTCTTCTTTATGTTTTGCCTGTCGTTATTCATTCGTCATTCATTTTAGCTCTGCGATCGCCTCGCGTAATCGTCGTTTATTAATCCCGCGAGTCTTGTGCATTGCGATATTATGATCCTACATCTTGCCTCTTTTTCCTTGAATATTGCTTGAAGAGCGATCTTGAAGGAAAAACTGTTGTCAGTAGTAATCTTCGGTCTTTTTGATGAAGGAATGGAATGAGTAAGAATACTGTACTTGAAAAGTACGTACTTGCCTCTATTCTTTTGCGAAGTTCAAGCTTCTTTGAGATATATATGAAGTGTCGTCTCTGTCTCTCCTCATATTTCTCTGCGAAGGGAAGAGTATCATGAGAGTGATTCTTTTGATTTGTCATTGATTGCTTATCTTTATACTTTTTGATTTTGTACTTTTACACGGATTTTGATTATTAATGTCTTTTCTTGACACGTCTCTTTCAACCGTTTATTCTTGACCGTTCATGTCTCTTCTCGCATTAAATGACCTCGTTTTTCTCGAGGATCTTCTTCCCTATATATAGTTTTCTTTTCCTCTCCTTTTCATCCTTTAGTTCCTCTCTGCAACTTTTCTCTGACCCTCTCCTTCCGCAATTTGCGCTTCTGCTACTGCAAATCTTTTCTTCATCTCTTCTAACGCTGATCCTAATCTACAACCTCCCATCCATTCCCATACTGATAATGGCTTTCATCAGTCGTGCATATAAAGCTTCTTTTGAGGAAGTTCAACAGAAGTTGCTCGAGAAGGGTTTTACTCTATCAACCATTCCTGATCAAGAATCTTCATCTATTCTTTCTGCAAAGTTGTTTTCTGATCATCAATGTGATGATCAAAAAATTATAGTCTCGCTAGGTCAGCTTCTCGCGGGACTTCCCATTCCCTTGTACAATCCTGAGATGTCTTTATTTTATGAAATCTTGGCCCATGAAAAATTCTCTCGGGCCGTTTATCAATTGAGTGGCGATTGCATTCGCCTAATGCTTGAGTTCGCGAATCGTGGTGCTGGCAAAGGATCTTTATACCCTAATTCGTGGGAATCCCAAATTGCGGGCTTGGAAATAGTCTTTGAGAAGTACATTGTAGAAAACTTTTTTGAAAATTATGCGTTGATAAACATGGTGAATGTGAAATCTCATTTGGGCATTCGCTTGAAGAAAAAGGATAATGTCCCCGAAGATAGATTACTCATGCAAGATATTGACTGGCACCCAGGAAATAATACTACTCCTCGTCATTCCAAGGATGAGAAGTGGTGGGTTGTTCCCTTGATCTTAAATGGCCCTTACATCGCGGGCTCGCATATTCTTCCTGCGAATCTCGCAGGATACCATCCTTGGGAATTCAAATGGCCTGAGAAGGCGAAAGAGGTATGTTTCCTACTTCAAATTTTGCTTTCGCAACTTTCTTTCTATAATTGCTGAGTTTGTGAAATCTTTCAGATAACCAGATTGAGAAAAAGCCACAAGAAGAATCCGTCGGAGGATACTCTGACATTGCTTCGATCGCTTACGAGTGAAGTAAGAAACATTTCCTTTCTTTTTATTTAAAACAATATTGTTGCCTCTGTTTCTTAACTTTACACGTTTGCGAAGATTGGAGTTGAAGAAGCTGTAGCTGCGAAGACTAGAAGTAAGGGTAAAACTGTCGTTCGCAAAGATAAATCTTCCGTTCCATTATCTAAGAAGCGAAAGGCTCAGTCTTCTTCTCGCCTTAACTCAAACTCCGAATCTTCTGATGAAGATGACCATGATTCGAATCTCTCTCTCGCTAAAAAGACTCCTTTGGCGGTTCTCCTATGGATCGGTTATCTAGCATCTTCTCAGACTCTTTCCAAGGAATGGGAGATGCTCCCCTAGCTTCTCTTTGCGGGACTCTCGCAAATGTGTGTAATGCTACTTTACTAGAAGGCAATGATTCTTTCAATGGAGCCTCTAGAATCGTGTCTCCTGACTTCTTGAATGCACTCGGGTCTTTGGTATGCATACAGTCATATTTCCCCATTGACTTTATATTGTTTAAATGTATATGTATTAATGGTTTTTCTATCTTCTTTCATAGGTTGGAAGGACTTCTTTTGTAATTGCCTCAGATCTTGAGAGAAGACGCAACAATCTTGAAAGGAAGAATTCTCAATTAAACAAGAGGATTCGAGAACTAGAAATTGAAGCTGCGTCATCTCGCGATAAAGACGAGAGAATCCAAAAGTTGAATACCGAACTTGACTCCCAAAAAGATAGGGTGTCCACTCTTCAGAACGCTAATCAGCAACTTTATGGTATAAAATTTTTCCTCCTTTTACTATTTTTGTTTCATCGGTCGCATATTGCCCCCTAACTTATTACTTTCGCAGATGTATATAATCTCTCCGATGAGGCTATTCTTCTCCATACATTTCCTGAACCTATGGATAATAACCTTCTTCTCGCTCACCTCAACAACTCTTTAAGTAGTTCATCGAACAAAATTAACTCCCTTTCATTAAATGAACTCCAGACCAAATATCGCCTTTTAGAAATTGAACATAGATCTGGTTTGAGTACAGCCAACCAATTTAAACAAATGTTTCTTGAGTCTCATAAAGAAACCAAAATTTTGAGGAAGAAAATTAGTAATCTCATAGATGAGAATGATCGTATTACTAACAGAGGTGCACAGGCGTTAGCAGAATTCCACAAATCTCTTCTTGGTGTGCAAGTTGAACGAGACGAACTTCTTCATCAGAATACCATACTTAAGCAGCGAGAAGAGCAAGTTCGTTCTCTTCTTGTTATTAATAGTGATGATGAATTCGCCTGGGCTGCGAAGGTTTTAGATAATGCCAGGAATAACCTAGGTGTTGATGTTAGTCTTCATGCCGAGCATACTTCCTTGATTAGAGATATGATATCTGATAGAGAAGGTTACTTATTATACCTTCATCGCTTCTTACTTCGTAGTATTGCTTGTAAATTATTAACTTGTTGTTTCTTATTTGCGAGAATCTGAGAAGAGGAGGGTTAGAATTAGAGAGCTTGAATCAAAAAGAACAACATTTCAAAGAGTCTCTCCTTCGTAATGACAAGTATTCCAAGTTGAAGAAACAATTTGAAACGACAAAGTGGAGAACTTTAATAATGATGCCGTTCGTTTCTGCAATGGAGCCATGGAGTATGTTTTTAAGGACCACAATATCCTCTCGCATTCATATCCCCGGCTTCTTGAGAAGGTTCCTGAGAATCTGCCTGTCTCAGACGTTTCTGATAGTGAGGCTGGCGAAGAAGAAAATTCTGGCGATGAGAATAATAGAACTGAAGAATCAGATAAGGAAGAAGAATCACCAAAGAAATAATTCTTTTTGTTATCTTTTTCTTCCTGTAATATCTGTACATTTCTGTATCTCTTTATTATAGTGTACTTCTTGTATTGTTCCCCCCTAAATTCAATCTTCACTCCCCTTTTTTGGTAGCTCTTCCTTGTAATATAATTGGCTAACATTATTGATGTATAACTCTTTCATCAGAAGATGAATAACAATATTCCATCTTTTCCATTCCCATACTTGCCTCTGTTATTTATCTTCAGATGGAAGATTTTAGTTATCATCATGTATGTGATTGAATAATAATTTTATTGTTATTGAAATGTATTGTTGCGGACGAGGTCGCGGTATCTTCATAAATCAAGAATTCTACTTGCTTTGCCTTATCTTCGTAAATATGTTTTATCTCTTCTCATTGCGACAAGGTCGCAAGCCGCCTACATTTTCAAGCAAGGGCCCATTGACCCTGCCTTATCATTTTTGTGTGGTCTTCCGAGTTAGACCTCCCTAATTAGAGGTCTTACCCTGCCACCTTTTATCGCGACAAAATCGCAGGACGTCTTTACACTTGCATGTAAAGACCCATTGATCTTGCCTTATCATTTTCCAAGTATTTTTGCCTCTGCAGGATGTTTTAGTTGCGACAATATGACAGGCCTATATATCCTTGCGAACATAAAGCCCCATGACATTTCCGTCGTGCGACGAAATCGCAGGACGTCCGTACACTTTCGTGTAAAGACCCATTGATTTCGCCTTACCCTCGCGTTAGTATTATTGCCTCGCAGATCATTGCACAAATATGACGAGCCTAAATTTTCTTGCGAAAACATAGCCTTATGACATTTGCGTCTGTTTTGACACTTCCCCCTAATGGAAAGCGTCGCCCTTATCATCTCCCAGGTTGCCCCTTCAAGGAGGCGAAACATCGGCCATACAAGACTAGCTCCTCCCATCCGGTCTTAACAACAACCAAGTTGTTTTCGCAGCCTCTTATCCCTTATACCTATATGGTTTATGGTTACGAGACCGCACCCTAAGTGGAGTTTTCTTGGGCGAGTGCAACGCATGCCAAGACTTGCCAAGAATGGCCGTGGTAGGTTCATCCATCCGGGCACTCACGGCTCAACCGTGTACCTCGGCGCCTTGAGCATACACTCGACTCCTTGGAAGAGACCTCGGTCGCCCAACCAGGGTATAACCTTATATAGTTGGGAATCCAAGGTACCTCTCCGGATAGGCTTTCATGGGCCCCAAATTTTCATGACTCAAAGCTTCAGGAGCGGTGTAACCTTCCCCCGAGCCATGTCGAGAGATACCCCCTTATATGACGCACTTTAGGTCTTACATTTGCCTCTTACGAAATGTTATTCGCGAACTAGGGTGTACGCCATAAAGGTTCGTCCCATTCTTTTACTCATTCATATTTGTTATATCATTCAATCATTTATGTTTCATTATTTGTGACATTTGTTTTTACGAAGTATTCGCACAATTCTGTTTCATTTGTTGTATTTTTCATTTTCTTTCTTGACTGAATTCCCATATACTCTTGGCTGCGAGATTCTCGCACATCATTACTTCAATTGCTACTTTTTCTCCTCGCTTTCCACGATTATTCACTTCTTATGCCTTTTGTTCCTCATATCCTTTGCTTCTTTATTACCATAATGTTCGCTTTGTCTCTAGGCATTCACCTCGCGAGGTATGTTCAAATCCTTACTTCTATAGCATCCACCATCAATTTTCCTTTTCTCTGCTCATCTCTCACATGTTGCTTCCAACCTTTTCTTTTGGCATTTCTTTCTTCATAGCTTTCTACATCGACCTCATGACATTGTTGCGATTCCTTCCAATCTCCCTGTATAATTCCAATGCCATTTGGATGTGGGAATTTTATACATTGATGATATGTGGATGCGACTCCCAAGATTTCATGAAGCCATGGTCTCCCAATCAGCGCATTATATGGAGATTCTACGTCGACCACACAGAATAAAATATCAGTTGATAGTCCTTGTAGAGGTATTTTCATGTGTACCTCTCCCTTTGGTTTGTTTGTAAAGTCTTGCCGTTAAAGCCATATATCTTATATGTCGAGGGGATCAAATCCTCGTCTTTTCCTCCCATCGTCTTGTAAGTATGGTAAAAGAGAATATTCACCGAACTTCCGGTGTCGATTAGGATTCGGTTGATCGCCCAGCAAGCTTCTGCTTCATCATCTTCTCCATCAACTGGTTTCGGGTTAATCTCTAGTTTCACAACCAACGGGCTATCATGTGTTTCTCTTCCTTTTGGCACTTCATCTCGCAGAGAAAGAAATAGTCTTCAGTGCCACTTTTCTAATCTGCGTCGTCCTCGCCGGACTCATTATTTCTTTATCATTAGCATCTCTCGCAAAGACTCTACTAAGCACGTTGTCATGAAAATCTTCAATTGTGCGATAGGAGTGGACAATAGAGTTGCAATTCAAATTTTTAGCTTTTGTCCCGACTTCTATCACAAATGTTTCCTTTCCTTTCGCGACGACATCGCTCGTGCATCTCTCGGTGGTGGTGGTAATGTCCGGCCTGTTTCTTCTCCCTTTAGAAAGTGATTCACTTCCCCGATCAATCATCCCGAGAATGATTCTCTTTATGTTTCTACAATCATTTGTTTGATGCCCATGGAAACGATGGTAAGAACAAAACTCATGACTTCTATCGCCCGGGCGGTGGTTCTATTCCCACGTTCCAAGGTGCTTTGGCACGTTTTCCATCACAAGTATAGCTTCCCGAGATCTTCTCCACACTAGCGTTCAGGTGGAGGCATCTTAATTTCTTCCCATACTATTCTCGCGACTTCTCTCGCCCTCCACGGTTATTTTGCCTTCGTCCACCGTATGTTTCTTGCACATGATCTAGCCTCTCGAATCTTATTATTCTTTATTACGGTTGTAATAGTTCCTTTCTCGTTCAAATTCCTCTTGATCGTGGCTTCCCATGGCTACTATCTTCTCTGTCCCTCATCGCCTTTCCTTGCTTTTGTCCTTGCGAAGTACTCGCCCATTTGTATTTATGAATTGAGGCAACAAACTTGCGTTCGCAGCATTCGAGCTTGTGTTCGCGATTGGATAAGAATTCATTTCATTTGTCTTTCTTCTAGAGCAATATATTCTTCCCGTAACTCCGCAGATTCCGCCATCGTGATTGTATTTTTGATTCTAAAATTTGAATGTATAACAAGTTAGTCGCAAAGAGAGCATTCACAAATGAGAGGATTAGATATCTTTCCTCAACCCGTCCCGCCATTTCGCTACACATGGTTCTCCATCTTATTGTCAATCGCCTTAAGCTCTCGCCAACTCTTTGTTTCAACCCAAATACATCTTCAATACACAGTCGCGAAGAGTCATTATTTATGTATGCTCCGGGGAATGTGGCTTGTAAATGGTTAAATGATGTGATTGTGTTCCTTGGCAGACCTTCAAACCATTTTAGTGCTTCTCCTATTAGGCTTGATGCGAAATATTTGCATAGTATGGCATCATGATTCTCCCACTCGTAACATACATCTCATATAAGCCTTGATATGTTGTACCGCACAAAAGTTGTTCCATCAAAGATGTTGGTTAACGCAGGTAGATTGCACTTAGGAGGTATTCCTCCCATCGTACTTCTAGCGTGAAGGGATTCTTCGCGGCATCTCGCGATGGCTTCGCCTAATTGTCTCCTTCCTCCTTCCCTTCTACTATTCAAAGAATCCTCTCATTTCAGCCGAGTTCTCTTAAGATTTGTTCATTTGCCTCGTAGTTTGATTCTCTGGTCTTTTTAACTCTGCTTCTCTCCTTCTTCGCTCGTGCCTATTTTGACCTTCCCGCTCGTTATTTTCTCCTCTTCTTTCCCTCGCGACGCTCTTCTTCGTTTCTTTCGTCACATTCGCACGCCGTTATATCGGTTGTTCTCTCTTCTTGGCTGTCTCTCGGCTCTCATCTCGCACCCTCTCATATTCTTCATTAATATTTCTATTGGTACGATTTTGTTCCCTTCTTCTTTCGCGGTTGTCATGGTTATTCTCACGGATTGCCTCTTCCATCTCTTGATTTTCCATTTCTTCTCTTATCCTTTCTCTCTCGCGAGCTAGCCGCGCTTGTTCAATGTAGTGTCTCTCAATGTCATCCTCGATCTCTCGGTTTCTTCTCGGTTCTTCTCTCCCTGCAAGATTATTCTCCCTTCAAAGAATCGGGTCATTCGGTTCTTGGAGTTGCATGTTTCCTTGATTTTCCCTATTCTGTTCATTTTGAAGATTTTCGGGCCGAGGAATATAACGATCTTCTATTTCCCTCTTCTCTCGCCATGCTCTGTACTCGGATTTTGTGTTTCTTCCTCGGTACTTTCGTTGGTAAAACTCTCCTTCTTTCTTCCCTATTCGATCTTGAACTTGATCTCACGCTACTTCTATATCTCCTATTTTGCAACCTCATATTTTCCATCCTCAATTCATGATTCTGTCTTGTCAAGTTTGCTCGTTCCTCTGCCTCTAGCCGTCTCTCTTCGTGTATTGTTTGTCTCAATCTTTCTAATGCTGCGATTTCTTCGTTTTCTCCATTCATTCCTTGCTCTCCTTGTCCATTGTTCACCACCCGCTCCTCTTCTCTCTCGTCTTCTTAATCGGACCTCCAAGTATGTACACTTACTCTATCATAATCCACAGCCGCGTTTGCTACCGGGGAGATCGGTGGTTGATTTTGATCTTCTCCGTCATTTCTCATATTCATCCTTGACGATTCTCCTGTTTCATTCCTCCTTTCTCCAGCAAGTCTCCCACTTCTTCTTATAATCGTTGGTTGCCCTTGTACATTTCTTCTTCTAGCCATTTTTCTTTTCCAATGAATTCTTGAGTATATTCTCCAAATCTTTTCTCTGTTAATCCAAATTCTTTCCAACTTCTACGTCAATCTCTGCTCAGTCCCTGTTTCTAGCGCATATGTAGTAGCAGGATTTCCCACACTACACCCCTTACTCGATTTTGTTTAATTAATCCATTGAAAGATGTAAGATTAAGAATGTTTATTGATTGAGTCCATGAAATGTTTACACAAGATAATAGAATACACTTAGAAATTAATACACTCTTAAACTTTCTCTCTCCTATTGACTTGCTTAACCATTCTAAAGAGATCTCTCTCTTTAACAGACTCATTTAGCCCTTTATATAGGGTAATACATAGTGGATGACAGCTAAGCTACCCTTTATTTTCGGGAATGTGTCGCGAAGTGTCGCAGATGCACAAACATTTGATCTCGCGACACTTCTTAACCCTCGCCAGGTCTCACGTCTTCTTTATGTTTTGCCTGTCGTTATTCATTGCGTCATTCATTTTAGCTCCTGCGACTGCCTCGCGACAGCGTCGTTTATTAATCCCGCGAGTCTTGTGCATTGCGATATTATGATCCTACATCCATAACGTATCTTTCAAGTCGTGCATATTGAAAACAAAACTGTGAAGCATGAATGATTATACTCTAGTTAGACGTAGTATTAAGGAATACAATACGAAGTATAACGCTTATCTTTTGAACTTCGTATATAAGACATCGACATAATCGTTTGAATGTTATTGTGATTATGTATGGGTATGAGGTGAAGATTTCATCATAGGAAACAATGTTTACATTCGTTTAAAGGAAGTAAATTCATGAACTTGTTTTGTGAATAGAAAGGGAAATCGCTAGGCTTATTGGTATTGTTATTCATTGCATATCTTTTGAACTACTAATATGTGTGATTAGTATAACCGCTCATGACTTGCTTATGTTCTTGGTAAAACTATTCACAAGGCCTGACTTTTGTATTGGTATGACTTTTATTAGTGAAACCGATCTTAAGTAATCACCTGGGATGGTATGATCGATTTGTTGTTATTGGTATGACCAACTCTAGGCAAAGGGGAACCGATCCTAGTAAGAGGTGCAACCGATCACAAGAGGGGAATCGATCCATGTAAGAGGTGCAACAAGTTTCTAGATATTGGGAACCAATCCTATGAACATGTGCAACACGTTTTTAGATATTGGGAACCGATCCTATGGACATGTGCAACAAATACAAGTTAGATACCATATATATGTGGGAACCGATCCTAGTACCTAGTCAACCGAAGTTTGGAAAGCTAGTGTGACTAATTTCAGTACCCACATGGAGGTAGAACCGAAACTTATTTTGGTAGAACCATGAAACCCATGTTCTGTGATTGAGTGTTCTTGATCAATCACATAGTTCTTTGAAGTCAAACGAACCAATTCTAAACTAGTTTGGAAGTGTGGCAAATCGATTCCAAGATAGTAAATATGAAAGATGATTTTCTAAGTTAAGATGTCGACATACTTTGAACATGTGCGAAGAACGCTTATCTTTTATTGTTCAAAGATATTCCTTAATAGCTAAAGGAAAATCCCGGATCGAAAAATAAATTGAGAATCTTTTAATTAAGGTTTTTAATTTTATATTTGGAAAATGAAAATTAGTAATGTGCATTTACTAGTTGGAGGTTTTCTAAGAGATTTTCGGTCATTATTTGGAAAAAGCATTTCCAGGAATTATGGAAACCAAATTTGGAAATATATTGCATATCTTGAGAATAATTTCGGTTTTGGAAATTCCTTGGTGTCCAAACTTTCTTGGTCTATAAATATCAAAGTTTGCATTTCGAGCAAACTAATCCTCAGAGCCAGCAAAACTACCTAGTTGTGTTGTTACTGGTGGAGCCGCCTATTCGGAGAGGAAAGTAACCTAATTAGGCGAAATCTCTTACGGCCGCTCGGTTTAAAGACTTCTTTGGGATTGAGAAGATCTATTAGTACCGTTGTTGGGAAACTAGATAATTATGGTTTATTATTAGTTTTCGGTTAACTTGATTGAATAACGGTTGTTGAACTTTGATTGCACCTAGTTTGTTTATGCTTGAGAATCTTCTCTTCTGATATAAGATTCACTCAAACTAGATCGAAGTTTCGACGGGCATCTTTAGATTGTTTGTAGATCTAAAGACGTCTTGTGTTAATCCATTATTAACAGACTCCGTTCTGTGTGTGATTGATCACAAGAGATTAAAGTTGATTGTGTTCAGGTGTTTATTGAAGATATAAGAAGATTTGAAGACGAAGATTATTTCTGATATGGGTTCAAAATCTTTAGTGTGCACAATACTTGTTTTGGTTAAAGAGGATCCCACTATAATCGATTTATCCTGTGGTAGATTGGATTGATTAGTTGAGTAGATCGGCATCAATACAATTTTTTGTGATTAAGAGTATTGATTGCAAAATATAGACAATTAATTTGGTAGTTGTTATTAGATAGATCTAAGGACTTGAGAAAGGAGTTTATTGGGATAAACGGAAGAGCCTTGTGTCGAACTCACATCACTTGGTTGAAAAGATTTGTTACCAAACAGATTTGTTGTTCCTTTAATGTTTGGAATACGAACCAAAAGAATTGTTCCAAGTACGTGACTTATTACAAGTTGGAGGCGTGGGAATACAGACGGAACTAGGTGAACTATAGGTTTATTTCCTTGGTCTCAACTATACGAAGTTAGTTTGATTTTGTATAGAGGCTTAATCCTGAGAGTATTCAATTCTGGACAAGGTCCCGGGGTTTTTCTGCATTTGCGGTTTCCTCGTTAAAAAAATCTTGGTGTGTCTTTTACTTTTCCAATTTCCGAAATTATAATTGTTTTACTATAATTAGAAGTAAAATACATAAACGTTAATTCCTATTTACTTGATAGTAATCCTATTATGTTTGGTTAAGTCCGAATCTTTTATCAAGTAAACATACTTCGTTGTTGTATTGTCTCGATCTTTTATCCATAGTCAATCACACAAGTTATCTTGTTGTCGTACTGTCTCGATCTCGTATCCATAGACGATCACACGAAGTGTGATCCGATTAGTTTTATTGTCTCGACTCAGTCCATAGACAATCACTTTCGGAGAAAGGACTTATTGGTGGAAAAGTTTAGATTGAGGTATATTTGGGTACCCTCATCTTTTCAATTGGTATCAGAGCAGGAAAACACGAAAAGATCTAACAATCTGTGTTTGGTGAGATCCAACCTATAAGAAATTGAATCTTTTCCCGATTCAGTTAACGTTATCCACACTACACCAAATTCTGGGATTAGAAACAGAACCAGGCCGTTACTAAAACGGGTTGTAACGGCCCTCGCCTGTTGCAAAAGTGGGTGTTACATTTATTTTGTAACGGCTTTGTAGCCGTTTATTTAATTTTTTTGTAATCCCGGCGTAATGTGCTTGAGCCGTTAAGAATTTGCCACGTGGTAACAATTTCGGGGCCGTTACTGAATATTTTTTTGCAACAGATTTATTGTAAATGCCTTAGAACCGTTTACGAACTTTTTGTAACAACAAAAAATTACTTGCTGGTCAACCTTGACCTGGTCAAAATTGGTCAATTCAAGGCTGACCTGGAAGAATTTTTCTCGCCTAGGAATTATACGGGAATTCAATTTTTTTAACTCGCATGAACCTTTCATTCGGTTTAATCATACAATATCACCCATTCAATAACAATAATTTCTTCTATTCTTTCTACATTCATTCAAGCAGTTTAGAACTTGGGAGAGTACCAAAATTCTTCCAAGTATCAAATTCTAAGTTACAAAATTTACTAAGTTCATTGAAACTTCCTACATATAAACTTACAAATTTCATAGAAACTACCTACATAGAACTTGGGAGAGTACCACTAAGGACTGCTTTATTCTCCAACCTTTCTGATCTCATAATAGAGCATCATTAAATTAACCTGCAAACCGAAAAGTGACAAACAATGGTTATATACTATAAGGAATGCACTCAAACATCATTCAAACTAGCTAGTTATAGTACTAATTATCCATGCTTAGACACTCCATCCAATAATAGTAAAATTTGCGTAAAAATAGAAGTAGATTCACCTTATTAGTTAAGGAATTAGAAGTAGTCCCACCAAAGGCTTCCAAATGGCCTGAAATACAAGCATCCATGTAAAATTAGGTATCACATTAGTATCCTGTTATAAACATATCGAGATGTCCCAATCAGTTTCAAAACCAACAATATGGAATTTAACCAAATTACAGGCAGAGAAACCAGCTTTACCTCTTGTCCATCAGGGCCAACTTCTTTGACTTCACGTGTGAGGGAATCAAGAATGGTATAAGGATCAGCCACGATCAACTTGAATGCCTATTAAACAATAAAATGTCAGATTAAACTACACCAAATCTGTATAGACTCCTGGATATATTGCATTGATAAAATTGAACACTTGAGCAGATAAGTCAAAATATATAGAGATGCAATTCTAAGTAGACTCAACCATCTCATGTGTAAGGATTAACACAGAAAGGACACAAAGAGTATTATACAGATCAATTCTAAGTAGCCTCAAATTCTCTGTAAACTTTAGAGGGATAATAGGGTAAGTTATCACTTTTCATCGTTTGGAACAACAATATGGTCTGCACCTTGGCTGAATGACAACGATTCTCTTGTGCCTGATATCTTAGGCAATTCATAAATCTACAAAGCAATCTTCTCAGCATTCATACTTGTTGCACCAGTCCTCATATTTGCCAGTCCCTATATTACAGATCCATGAACCTTACCTGCAACAAAATCACAACAAACAATTATTAGATTCACATATGCTAAATTAAACAAAAAAGGGTGATAGAATTGAGAAATGAAACATGGTTCTCAGAACTTCATTATTAGTTAAGAACCAAATCAGATTTTCACCTGCCTAAACCCCCCTGCACACAAATACAGGACATGAACCAAAGGGAAAGGCTTCACTATGATCTCCATCCTCATAAAAAAACATCAAAGACGAATTAAGAGTGGAAACATCAGCGTACAAAATTTCACTGCTTAGAGCACCTTGTCTATCACATTCTTAATTTTTTCCATGATTTCAGAAACACAGGGTCGTTTTGTAGGAACAAGGACGTGAAGATCACACACGTCACTAAGATACTCATCGTAGAAGCATTTGCTCAAATCCAATGGTTCCTACCCTACTTACTTAGCTCGCTTAATTATCTGCAAAGACGCAAACATTAGTTGAATATTAGACTTAGTTTACAGAATATAAACATGTACATAACAGACTGTATTCCAAACAAAGATATTATTTTTTTCACATGTAAAAGTAGGGTAGAAGAAAATACTGCGGATACTTTAAGAAACATGCTCACCTTGTCATCAATGTCAGTGAACTTGCGTACATAAGTAACTGGATAGCCCAAAAGTTATAGGTATCTGATCAAATGGAAACAAGCTTAACATGATAAGGCATCATTCAACGTAAAAAGACATGACTAACTGCATTAGTATGCAAGAGAATTGGAATAAGCTTGTAATTGTTTCAAGGCACCTGGATGCTCCTTTAAAGGGACTCAAGGACAAATTGATCGTTTAAGTTATTCAAACATTCTTGGTTATATAAGTTATCATTATGGACACAACAAACAAATCGAATCCCTAAATCTTATTCATAAACTAAACTAAATGGAAAGTAGACATAGAGAAAAAAATATCGGAATCATACCTATAAAGGACATCAATAGCTCTCACCTTCCATAATGCAAAGTCATTTTGACTTTATTTTTTTGAAGTTAAACTGTCAATAAGCTACTAAAAAGTGAACAACCATTAGCATGCTAAGCCGTGTTTTCTCGCCTTCAATAATGCAAAGTCATTTTGGTTTTTCCCTAGATAGCAGGAAGTACGCAGAGAATTTGTCAACCGAAAAGTAGACATCTCCATCAAGCAAAGATAAGCATAATCATTTTGTATAATCGGAAAAAAAGAACCAGATCGGGTTTCAAATGTCGTGTACAAGAAAACTGGAATAAGTTTGTAATTAGTTTCAAGGCACTGGATGCTCCTTTAAAGGGACTCACGGATAAATTGATCGTTCAAACATTTTCAATTATCATTTTCTTTGGACACAACAAACAAATCGAACCCCTAAATCTTAAACATAAACTAAACTAAATGTAAAGTAGACAAAGAAAAAAATACAGTATATATACCGTGAAGGACATCAATGACAACATATGCACAAGTATTGCGGATGCGGCTAAGATCATAAGCTGGAACACCACCAACATATATCCCAACTTTGCCTCGCTCTTTAGGTATGACGATCTCCTTTTCCTTAGTCATTCTATTGTACAACTGAAACTCTAGTATCCAAGAATGAACGGGAGATAGCGCCCTATTATCTCCCACTCATTCTTGTAATTTGGCTTATTTGGAGGTTGGTATGCATCTTCGCCTGATAGAGGACGAAAACTCATCGTCTTATTACTACTACCAGTTGAGTGACATATTACACGAGAATCACGGACGGATATCTACCATTATTACAGAAGGAGCACTTTGAGATGTTAAATGAGACTAACCTCTGAGGTACCAGTCTCTATGTTCGATATAACAATAATCATGTAGAAAACAGCTAAATAAATCAAACCAGGAAAGAATGAAGGAAAGATCCCAGCATTTCTAAGAAATCTAGTGGTTATTAGCTTTATAAGTTCCACGTCTTGCAAAATTTACACTTAGCCCTTATCTCCTCATTTCAATTGAAACCCTGTCGCAAACGTGGTACAGAACATTTTTTCACACTAATTTGCTTGCTTACACGAATTCCACTCTGATACTCTCCAAGTACTTAATGCATTACTAAAACACATGTGTACGCTTAGTTATCAATATCAAAAGGTAGACACAGAACCGCCAAAACCTAATCCATGAGATTCTAAGTTGGTTAAAGTCGATCACAACCACTGATGATAAACCAAGTAACAACAAATTCACATAATTAATAATTTACTTAGGTTAGGGTTAATTCTAAGTATCTTCTAATCTAACCAACACAATTCTAAGTATCATCATTTTTGGTGGTCAATAAGCAAGAGCTGAGACTAACTTTCTTTATACACAAGCAATCAACTTAACAAAGCAAAAAAGCATCAACAAAAAAAGCAAAAACAAAAAAGAATCCCAAACCTCTATCCCACCAGATATTACAAAGATTACAGACTGGTTAAGAAGGTATTTATGATTTATCTAATTTGTGCTAACTTTGAAGCAGCATCAGTTTTAAGCAAATCATGACATACCAATTGAACAGGGAGACATAATGTCTTAAAAATTAGCTATTTACCTTATACGAGTAGAAAACACGGTCGGATGCAAGTTCAATCCGTTCTTGTGAGTAATTGACAGGTGACTGGTAAGTAATTGACAGGTGACAGGTCCCCAAGGACTTACCCATCTTTGCATCCTGCAACCTGGCAGTAAAAGGGAAGTAATTGACTGGTAAGTAAGTGCCCGTTTCTTTTCCAACTATAGAAGGATCACCTGGCAGTAAAAGGGAAGTCAAAGTGAGCAAACTTGCTTAGTGGATACTCATAAAAATTTAAGAGCAACCATAGAAAATTAAATTCCATTTCCACACACAACAAGAAAATTAAATCAAAATCAAACATCAAGAGCAATAACAAGAACAAGAATACATTACCATCAAATTCTGTCTTCAACCTAAGTAGCTATTCAAAGATATAAACAAACACTAGGTCAAGAACAAGAATACTCACTGGTGCAGGACGGTGAAATCCCACATTTTTATCCCGTAGTAACTCATAATCATCCTCATCTAAGACATAATTCACTGCAACCCAAATCAACACTTCAGCTTCTTCATTCTTCATAACAGAATTAGGAAAAACTACCAATCCACCTCCGTCATTACAGCTGCAACCCACACCTGTTCTATCTGAGAAACATTAGGCCACACATTGAAATTTCTACTCCAATTTATATAAAACTTTTAATCTATAAAGTAAAAACCAATTTGAAAAAGACAAAATCAAAATAAAAAAAAGTGCATAAGGAGTATGAGAATCAGATTCACCACCTTGAGATTCAGATAAGAGTAACTTTGCTAAACGATTCCTAGATACCAAAGGATTTTTCTGCAATTAAACAAAAAAGTTACTCACAATCTCAAAAAATCGAGAAAATAAAAATGAAAAAATCTGAGATGTAAAGGCGATTTTCAACCATTAACAATAACATCCGCAACTAAGTTTTCAACCATTAACAATAACTTTCCCTAAAATTCCACAACTACTATCCTAATTACTTAATCAATCAAACCCATACATCCCGGTTCGGAGACAAATAACTAGAGAGCAAACAATATACCCTATTTTTCTTAGACAAACGTAATCTACAGCTCAATCCTTCACCCATAATGAGATTACCACCACTAAACTCTCCAAGTAACCTAATATCCTAATCAATCACTTAATCACACCAGATTTAATCAAACCATAGCTCAATTGAAACACATATTTAAGAAATCAAATACAAAAACAAACAAAAAATACACTGAAGCAATAAAACCTTATCTCTTGATGAACAAATGAGCAAAAAAAATCATAAAAAGGAGAGAAAATCAGAGGTTTTGTTGTTGGTTTTCTTACCAAGTACGAGATCCAGAACCGTAGTTCTTAGGGTGGGAATTCCAGACATTAGCGTGACCCATCTTCTTCTTCTTCGAAAACCCTAGATTTGATTTCACAGACGCGGATTCGATTTTTTTTTTTTAATAACCACTCTCACCTGAAAATTGAAAACCAAAAGAAACCCTAAAAATCAAAAAAACAGATTAAGAAACCCTTACTATGGTTTCATCGATTCATAAGGGTTCGATGATTGAAGATTGAAAAACACTCTCTAGGGTTTAATTATTGAACAGATTCAAGAGATTTCACCAGGGTTTCATCTGGTGCGAGGAAGAGGAGAGGCAGAAGAGAAAAGAGAAAAAATAATGAATTCGATATCGATTTCACTAGGGTTATGTCCTCAAAATCACGCATGTGATTGACAAAAGCATGGGAGGAAATATCCTCTGGTGTTATTTATCTTGGGTCGAATTATAATAGTACGCGTGTTAATGGCACACACACAAACTCTTGGTGTTACGACCCAGGTGTGACCAAGCGTGTGACAGGCACGCTTATAAAAAAATTTGTAACGGCATATCTCTGTTGCGAAATTAGTAACGGATAAAGCCTGTTACTAATATTTTGTAACGGCCATTTGTAACAGGGATTTTGTAACGGCCACAAAGCCGTTACGAATTCCTGTTACGAATCCGAGAATTTGGTGTAGTGTGCAAGAGTATGAATACCAAAAGTTGAAGATGTTACTACTTCGTTAACTCATGATCCAGGAGTTGCGAAAACATTTATGCCCTTCTATGATGGAAAAGAGGATGCTGCTAAAGAGTTGGTAAAACTCCTAAAGCCTATAAAATATTTGTCTTCTAAAGTGCTGATATTAAAGGCAGAGTCAAATCTTCTTAAATAGGAGATCAGAGATTCAACACTACGATCAGAAGAAATACTCTCGCCATCTCTGGACTATGAGATTTCATCCTTCTTTGGTTCTCCATCGCCGTGGACAGGCTCAGCACCGCCACCCTCCGTCTCGGGAAGGGTCATTTTCTGATAACTTGCAAGCTTGGTAAAGTCATTCACGCTGTCGAGACCCTGGACGAGATGCAAAGGCGGATACTCAGAAAGGAAAACAAGGATATGTATTATCTAACTAAAGTCAAGAGGAAAATCATACGTACCCGCATATTGGAAGAACCAAAAGTCGGTAGAGCTGCGAAACCTGACTGGAAACTGCCTGCACGATTTTTAGACCTTCGCTCCTTCACTTGGGGACTGTCCGCGTCTGGACCGTCGGATTTTCTTTTGGCTAAAGAAGTATCCCTCAATAACGAATGCTTTGCTAAAATCGCGGCAGAAGGCCTACCACGGGTGTTCTCCACTACGAGCTTCACAAATTCCTGGATGATAAGGAATTCACTCTGCCAGAACGTTTTATACTTGGAAGTAGTCGAAGGATTTCGTTCCGAAAGCAAGAAAGGGAGACTTTTGCCCGACACGAGAACAGCTGGAGTTACCAGCTGACGAACGATAGGGATCCCTTGGTCGAAACCCATATGCCGAGATGCCCGATCAATATTGTAGGAGACTTCCTGACACGATCCTCAGAAGAAAGACGGTATATAACCAGACGTACAACTTCGCATGAACACAACCTCGCCGACGCCTAGGTTCCCTTCTTCAAAAAGCAAAGACATGTTTGGAGCAGAAGCAAAAGTATTAACATGGACTATGGATGTACACACTGGGGCCCATGGACGAAAATTAACAGCGCATGAATTATCGAGGAAATCAGCCAGGTTTGAGCCAGCTCTTGGATGCCTATTAGACCAGCGAAGTATTCTCGAGCCACCCCAAGGTGCAGGGAGTGAAGCCAACGGTTTAGGAGCGTATTTTTCAAAATGCTCTCATTGCCACGCCTGGAGAAAAGCAACGTGAACATACGAGTACACTTTTATGTAACCATTTAAAGCGCGTATGTCCATAGCCAGATGATCCAAGTGCGTGTACAGAGAACCGAGAAACAAGCCACCAATTGGGAGAACGACTCCTTTCGCAAATCTTATAGCAAAATTGATGAGTTCCGGCCTTATCTCATTTTTACCAGAGCCATCATCGAAAACATCCCGGGACAACCAAAGAGCCAAGAATGCCGCGACATGGAGTGTACTATTCTTTTGATCCGGTGCCAGCTCATCGGGAAACCATTGAGACATCCACCAGATATAGAAACACTTCATCTCGTTCTCTTTTCGAACAAACCCTTTCGACTTCGCAACCAGGGCGATACGCATTTTTTCTTCATAATCTGACAACTTGATGTTAAGGTTTCCTGTCATGGGAAGATTCAGCATGATGTCCACACTTTCTATGGATATAGTCATTTCTCGCCACCTGCATATGGCTGTGTGAGTATCCGGACACCAACTGGAGATGAAAGCAACCAAGCCCGGGATGTCTTTCCTAATTTGAAGTGATGCAGAAGCCGCGACAGCATCAGTGATTTGCGCCTTGGTCAAACTATCTCTTACACAATCTTGACTTATCATAAATTGCATCCATTCATCAAAGGAACGCAATGGACTCACAAAGATTTTAAAATCAATAAGAGAGGAGGAATACTCTTTCCTCTGAAGACAAATCCGTATTACATTTCCGGGCGGAACCGACCGATCTCCTCCCTCACTCTCCGGACCGGTCAGAAGAATCGGCGCATGTTTAAGATGACTTCTCCTGGCAGAAACTATCGTGAAGAATTCATTAGCCACATTTGGCTTGGAATTACCAACATCCTCGGAAGAAATTGTAAACATCCTAACAAAAATTCTCTTACGCTGCTTTCGTCCTCCGAGATAACTACAATGGAGAAATACGAGGAGAAATTATTACGAAAAGCGCATGGAAATTATTTTATCAGACGCAGGGGAGCCGTCCCGGATGCAAACCAATTGGTTCAAAAATCATTTTACACATACGCGAAGAAATAGGGAATGACAGACTCTGCATCACCACTTTATGCAGTGGGAAATTCGCGCCCGGCCAAGTAGGCGCGCCTCACCACGGGAACCATGCACACGGCCACACCAAAAAAAAAAAAAAGAGGGGGGGGGACCCTAAAAGCTAGATTTTCGCAAGAAGGGAGTAACAATGCTCGTGCACACCTACTTCGCACAATAATTGAGGCGGTCAACATTGCTACGGTATTCACGCCTAAATACTACTATGAGCTCATGCAAAACATACCTACGGCCCGAATTCACGCCAACACAGAAGGCCAACACTTTCTACAAGGTCATGAAAAAGGTACGCCCACAACTAGGGTTCGCACCAACACAAGAAAGCAAAAGGAAGCAAGTTAAAGAGGAAGCGCCAGAAGACATACCTAGTTCGCTCGTCCGCTTCACTGTTACCACACAACAAGAGCAAAAAAATATATAATGGAGGCGTGAAGTAAAGGAAGAGGCCGGCCTCCCTTTTATAGACGTGATGCTTGGGAGTTTGAATAAGGAAAGGACTTCATATTCGAGTCAAGTAAGGAAAAGAGGCAACTGGGCCCGTGAAAATAAATCACCAAGCCGTCTGCGCCATGCCTTGGCCCCACCACGCAAAGACGTCCGTGCCATGCCTTGTCCCTACCACGCCAAGCCTTCCGTACACGCCTCGCCTTACCAAACCACGCCTCACCTTGGCCCACCTCGCCAAGCAGTCCATGCACTCCTTGCCTCACCAGACCGCGCCTTACCGTGACCGCACCAGCACCACCTCGCCGAGCCAGCGTTACGACGTTTTCCTAACCCATCCAAGATGATAAGTGACCAGAATAAACCGACGATTCTCATCTCACCACTTCACGGTCTACACCGCAAATAGAAACTATACAAGGCCGCCAACACGGGAAGCAAAAAATCTCTTCACCTCTCGAAAAAGGTTAGTCGGACCTTCCCGACCATCTTATCACGGCTTGTTGTTTCTATTTCATGTCCTATCCTATCACCATCTTATGCTTACCTCGCAACGAATCTCCCGTTCCGAGCTAAGCAGGGGACTTAATGTTGATGGTGGTTTTTAGCTTAGGGTTAAAATCGTAAAACCCTAACCAGACAGTGACGTCACAAGACTTAAACGCATTTATTGAACCCTTTAATATGTCTGCGAGAAAATTACAGGGTACCTTTTTTCTAATTAATTATTAATTAGGGTTTAGATAGGCCAAAACCCTAATTCCCACGCCACATGTGCCAATGGCAAACCGTGCCAGCCACACCTGCCACGCCAAGGCATGCCAACCATGCTAGACGCACCCCTGTGCCAATGAAAAACCGTTCCAGCCACACCTACCGCGCCAAGGAATGCCAACCATGCTAGCCGCACCTCTGTGCCAATGCTATCCACACCTACCGCGCCAAGGCAAGCCAACCATGCTAACCGCACCCCTGTGCCAATGGCAAACCGTGCCAGTGTAAGGACTTGCCTTACAAATTAGCACAAAAATGGGAAAATCCTTAAGGATTGAAGAACAGAAGAAGAGTTTTCTTAGATTAATTTTTCATAATCAGTTCTACAAACAAAGAAGGGAATATAAATGAGAGGTTTGGTGTGCACATGTGCCACTCACACACTACTAATCCTACTTAGCAGCAACTATTAACTAATAATAATAATTAATTAACTACTAAATAAACTAAACAGGTTATTAGACCCCCATAACTCAGTTGGCCCATAATTGAACTTGGCAGGTCAAATCAGGGTCCTGACAAATCCCACTCCTTCAAATTATCCTTGTCCTCAAGGATATAAAATGAGCCTGACCGGCTGAACACAGAGTTGTTGCATAGTAGCGACTGCATCTCGAATTCAGTAGAAGATGTGAACGTAATAAACTTTATACCACGACCCTTGAGAAACTGAAAGCATCCATCTGAACTGTAGGCATGCTAGCTTGAGTAGTAGTTTATGTCTTCCTTGTGAGAAATCCCAACAACAAGCTTTGTGGACTACCGAAGATAAACAAGCCTACTATATTCATAACTCGCATCTCTGTATGCACTAATGGAAGTCCCCATTGGGATACACTGCCTTAACTGTAGATATAGTGAGATGATTCAGCATCTCCACTCTGTATTTAGCTCTTACCAGTCGATAGATAAGGGAGTACCAGTGGTAAAGATCAACCAAAACAGAATCTTCATTTCCATGGGAAAGAATATTATCTTTACCCCTGCTCATACCCCACACAAAATCCTCAAGCATGTTATCCAACAGCACAGATGCCTTCTCAGTAATCCATATTTGAATAATAATTATATCTTTCACAAGAAATCTTGTTGTGCCCATTATACCATTCCTTGATTCAAGCATTCTCCCTCTATCAAACAACCAGCAACAACTACTCATGTATCTAGGAGTTCCTGGTAGCTTGCTGAAAAGACACATAGTACCACCGATCCTTACAGTACTCCATAAAATAGTTGAAAACAACTTGAATTTCCACCTCAAAATTTCAAGCCACGCCAACACATGTAGAATTTGTATCTCCACGAGTGAATACTCAGCCTCAAAGATAAATACTTTCCATGTGAATTATTTAGGTACTTCAACTCCTAACCCAGAAATCGACTGACCATTTCCTTGCGTAGTGTTATGCTCATACCTGGTTGTAGTTCCTCCCGTAATTGGTACCATTGAACTGAAGTTGCTTGTGCTTTTCCCCCAACAGTAAACAGGTCCATAACCTTCACAAATTCCAATTTGATATGCATTTCTACAAACACCTTCTGAAATGGTATTGGCCATGTTGCCCTTGTAATCAATAATAACCTTCACAATAGAGTTTTTATACCTTCTACACATCCCGTCATCTTTCTCATCAGAAATAAAGTAAGCACCTTGTATCTTCACAATGATTTTAGCAAGGATCCATACAAAATTTCTCACCAGCACACAATCAAGTTGAGCATCACCATTTAGTATCAATTTCCATTGCAAGAGACTACCAACGACATAATTGGGACGTGTATAATATCGAGAATGAGTTGTTTTACTCTCCTCCTTCACTTAATCCATAAGCTTGTTGAGAACAGTTTGCTCCAATAATTCCAGCTAACATTTCTCATACAACACAACTCATATGTAAACAACTTGAATTTCCATTTTAACATTATTACCAACATTAATACATTTGGAATGTGAAGCACAATGTGTATGGGCTGAGTTCCCACCATCCTTGTGAAGAACTCCAACATGAGAGAACCACACATTGGTCAATAGAAGCGAAAACATTCATGTAAAGCATAATAAAAAAAAACAGAAGGTCAAACATGGGGAAGTATAGAATTACCATTTTAACTTCATCTAGAATAATAAGAACACAGCAGTAACAACACACGTATTCTTCTCCCTTTGCTTCCCTTTGTATAGAACAACCACTCTCTTGCTGAAATACTTTACCAACTGAACTGAAGAACATAATCACTCGAGCAGGAAAACTGTTTGCTGGCAATTCAACCCCCTTATGTAGTTGATAACAGCAAGTAGCATTAACCACTACAAGCCTCTCTCTGGTTACTCTTTTCTCTTCATATAGTTCAGCCCATGTACTTCTTCCTTCGATCCTAAAGAGCTTATTACAATCACTGTTACCAATTAAAAGAACCACCAAACCTTCACTCCCATGAAAACTATGTCCATCAGGCCCTTGCTCAGATAGCTTGACAGAGTCATAGTGCTCTCCCTTATTAGAAAGTAAAGTCCCAATCCAATTCGCAAGCAACAAATCTAACTGGTACCCAGGTTGAATAAGAAGCTCATAAAAAGCATTTGTATCAAAATAAAATTCATAAGCATCATCAAAACAATGATACCTTTCCATAAATTCAATATCTCTCCCACAATCAAATACTCCACCAGTAAAGTTGAAACATAGGTAAAAAGATTTCTTACTAGCCATTTGGTGAGTGATGATATCCTTTCTCTTGTGAAATACAATACCCAATTGAAGCATTTTACCAAACAGATAACCCCCATCACCAGTGCTACCATCCTTAACCAATAAATTTCCTATTGAATTCATAAACAACAAATTGAATTGAAACCCATGTTTACAAATCATCTCATTAACACATCTTCCATCATAATCATTCATTAGAACTGACCCAAAAAAATTAACCAAGCAAGAAGTAAGCATATCAAAACTGAACTTAGAACTGTTTCTAACACAATAAGCATACCTCTTAATCAAATAGATCAACCTTCCTCGATCAAATATCATACGGACATACTCGGGATTTGATAGAACTGCACACGAAGAAGTAACTCCAGATATGAATAAAATGGAAGAAATCTTGAGAATTGTAAGTATATGTGAAACAGACTGATTGAGGTTATCATTAGTGATATAATTCTGACATTCTAACTGAACAATCTCATCATTGAGGATCTGCTTTAACGTGAAACCATTTTCCTCATGGGCTGTAATTTTTCTACTTGGAAAATTCACCAAATTTTCAGTTCTAGGAATGAAGATTTTACCTTCTTGGTAAGCTAGAAATCTTGAATCTCGTTTGTGAATTTCACCAACATCCCCAGCTCCGTCGATTTTAGAAGGAACTAATCTGACTGCATCAGTGGTGGAATCTTTTTTTTCTTCATCGAACCAAAACGACGAATTAATCAATTCCATATTGAGAGAATCTTCTCCTGCTTCTGATGAATTTGAAAAGGTTTGAGTAATTTCAGTTATTATTTCCTCTATGACAATCTCCTCTTCTCTCTTCATAGCTTCCAGATCCCCAATTTCTGGTAAGGATTCCAACTTCTTCTCGGCGATGGAAATGAGAGTATTCGTTTGTAGAAGATTAAAATCTCGATCTGGAGAGTTTCTATCCAAGAGTAGATTCACAGACTTCATTCTCAGATGAAATAATTCATAGTATACTGCCTTTCTAGCTTCATATTGAGCTTGTTCTAAGATGTCAAACCTAGAGGTTGATTCTACAATTTCTTTTCGACTCTTCATGGTCAGGTCACTTAGGAAAGAGTGCTCTGATACCAATTGTAAGGACTTGCCTTACAAATTAGCACGGAAATGGGAAAATCCTTAAGGATTGAAGAACAGAAGAAGAGTTTTCTTAGATTAATTTTTCATAATCAGTTCTACAAACAAAGAAGGGAATATAAATGAGGGGTTTGGTGTGCATATGTGCCACTCACACACTACTAATCCTACTTAGTAGCAACTATTAACTAATAATAATAATTAATTAACTACTGTTGATGGTGGATTTTCGTTTAAGGTTAAATTTGTAAAAACCAGAAAAAATCATGCGCTGACATCTTGTAAAAGATAAATCCATTTATAAGTGTTGGATACTCCCTCACTTAATTCACCAAGAATGGAGCATGTAGCAACAATCCCATTTTGTGAATACATGAAATTCCTCCAAAGTTGGAGCATGTAGCAACAATCCCATCCCGTGAATTTCATATCGCCTTTGTATTTCAAAGTACTCATTATCGGTATGGAATGACGATCGAGTGTTACTCTTACAGTAACACGAACCTCCAAGCACTATAATGAAACCATGTACGAAATACCCGCATCGGTCGACTCTCTGTGTTATACTAGCCCGATTGAGCCCCTCTCTCGGTGTGTTATACTAGCCCGATTGAGCATCCGGATCGACCGTATCGGTCAGGATATGATCTCGATCGCAGAGTCATCCAACTCCATAAGCATGATTGGATGGCCCCAGATCAATTCCATCACCCCCAAGCGTGTATGGAATACCCACGCCGACCCCGCATGGTCGGTCATTGGCCTAGCTTTCAAGAAACCGTTCATACCAAGCATTATGGACGGAAAACCCTAAATTAGGGTTTGCGGCATATTACATGTGTTGCAAAGCAGTCTCAACCATCCATCTTCGCAGGTATAGATGGAGGGTGTAGATGTAGATTCAAAGGGCCCAGAGCATGTCAACACGATCACCGTGGGACCGCCTACACACTTGACCAATCAGTCAAGACCAACCATACTTGGTTGCAACAAATTCGTACGCCCAAAGAGAGCATGGCGCACGGCTTTGAAAGCCAAAATTAGGGTTTCAAGCCATCACGCGCGTCCATCTTCTCCGGCACGAATGGAAGGTCACAGATTAGATTAAGCAGGTCCGGTCATACCAAAGATGACCACCGTGGGCCCATCTACCTCCTCATGTGTTCGGCCAAGGCATATCATGCCCGGTTAATCCAAAACGTGCGTCCAAACTAGCATGGCCACGCCTCCCAAACCACAAACCGATCTCGACCACTCAACTTCGCCGGACGATTTGGATGGCTCTGGATCACGTTTTCATGGGATAGTCGGTATAGGTGTGAACACCAGCCTACCACCTACACGCTGGTATGATCGACCAAGAACGACCAAGATGGGTCGTCTTGAAACGCGTGCCCGAACTAGGGATGTCACGCGGTTTCCAACTCTGTAGTAGCGGGAAATCCCACACTACACCCCTTACTCGATTTTGCTTAGTTAATCCATTGAAAGATGTAAGATCAAGAATATTTATTGATTGAGTCCATGAAATGTTTACACAGGATGATAGAATTACACTTAGAAATTAAATCACTCTTAAACTTTCTCTCTCCTATTGACTTGCTTAACAATTCCAAAAGATCTCTCTCCTCACTGAGACTCACTCAACCCTTTATATAGGATCCTTCCCATGCTTGGTTTCACCAAGCCGGCATGATGAGTTGGAGCATTCTGCCACAAAACCACTTATTGACTGCTTGTGACAGGCCCAAAGATCATCTCTATCCGTCCAACGCTGCTCGCTCGGTTATACAACTCCTCGTCGAGTTAATTGGTCAAGGAGAAGGCCATTACCCATCACTTTACCACACCATGATGCAAAGACTGACAAAATACACACTATGACACAAGTATCACTTCCCCAATATTCATGATTCAATTCGCACAGATGTTATCTTTCGTGGATCCACGATCCACACATTCCGGGACATCAATCATGTCACAACCGGGGATACATACTCGGGGTATTGACCTCAGGCGTTTACATCGCGGCAATATGTAACAGCACGCAAGAACGCGGTTTACAAAGTCATGGACTCGTTAGGAGATGAACAGGAGAAGTGGCAAGACCGGGTCGGTGGCACCGGTTTCCAAGACAACTCAATTACCATCACCCACTTCCTCCACTTCCCACTGAGACGGAATAAGGCTCAATGACTTGTATAAATAGGTTCTCCGACCTATTTCAAAACAACAAGATGTCCGTGACGAGACGTAAAACCAAGTAAGTTAATACAAAACGTATTCCAACACCCGTAGAGCTTGCTTGCATCAATCACAAGCCTCAAGCCAATTTTATGTTACAAGTCATAAGCAAGCCAACACCTTTCATAATCTCAACACCTTTCTTCGCTTCCTCCCTAAGATCAACCCCATCTCCTTCACTTTTATAGACCGAAACAAGTCCGAACGTCATTGCTTAGGCCTAGACTTGCACGATTAACTGACTACAAGCACTCACCGCTAAAGGCATTTGTTTAAGGCTTTTAAATTCATTCTCATCCACACCCCAAATTACCAAATTCTCAAGCAGAGTAGTTTCAATCTACAAACAATTACGCACCACAAGTGGGAGGTTGACTATTGCACAAATTGAATTAATGCTGTTTCATCTCGCAATGTATCTGAAACCACATGTGGTTCTGGGGACATTACTGAAGTGTATGTAGAATGTTGTAGGATGTCTTTGGCAAATCAAGCCCGCAGATCACTAAGACGTAGCAAGAGTATTCCGCCTTTTAGAATGATATAGCAAAGACAATTACAAGAAGGGTCGGTATATCATATCAAAGTGGTGCAAAGAACAAGAACTCTTAGTCGAGTCACACCTTTACCATGCGAGAGTAAAAAGAGCACAAGAACTCAAGAGTAGGAGACTCAGAAAGACGAACAACATGGGTCCAAATGCGAAGACTGAGGCAACCTCCACATAGGAAAAGACCAACCGGCATCACACAACGCCTACCTGATAAAGAAATGGAGCCCCGCATTACCGATCCCTCGGGCCGGAAGATTACATCTCAAGATCCTTGTCGGGTTCGAAGACTGTCAATCCGCATCAACTTTCAACTGAAAGGGAAGAAATGTCATAAGAAGAGATCAATCAGTGAATGATGGGTGGAGGTCAGAGGATGGGAACGCTCACCTCGATCACTCGGCCAGCGATATTACAACACCTCTCCCATCACTGTGAGCCATAGTGTACTGGTAACGGCATTCATCAAGTTTAACACCCCTCCGGTAGTCACCGAGCAACAACTTCCACTCCTTCATCGATTCTAGAGCCGAGGGGCTTATAGAGGACCATCTCCATTACCATTGCAGATTTGATGGAAAAAGGTGAAGTTCTTGCCAAGACCTCAAAAGGATATGGCCGCAACTCCTAAAGAGGTACTCAC
>JAJJWW010010989.1:0-27797 GCA_023531295.1 Papaver armeniacum
TATCGTGTTTATTCTACGCAGTACCGCATCGAGTATACTCGCATGTATGAAGCATTGATGTTTTTAAGTCTTAGGAGTAAGTCACGAATTTAAGCGTCTTAAAATAGCATCATGTCCAGCCATCTTCGAGTGATCGTTTGGAGGCTATACAGGTAAGCCCTGACTTGATCGATCACTCCATGTGGAAGAGTGGTGGACGGTGATTGTGGTGACGCCTTGCTGGTCTCTTAACTCCTAACCAGGGCTGCTTGACCAAGTCGGTAGAGTTGGACGGACGAGATGATTTGTGACACTCATCTGCGACCGTTGATGAAGTTTTAGGGCTTTTGAAGAGGTGCGCAGGAATCACTCTTCAGCTTGGTCGAAACCAAGCATGAGAGGTGTTTTGGAAAGGACCGACCGGGCATGCGCGTAGACGGCATGCCGGTGTACACGTCCGTACCTCACTGTCTCACAAAGGTGCGATCTAGGCCACTCAATTTGACCGGTAAAGAGGAGCGGTTGAGATCGATTTTGCAACAGAAATCACAGTGCCGCAAAAGCCGCGCATCATGCCAATTTTGGGCGCGCGTTCCAAGACGACCAAGCTTGGTCGGTCTTGGCGATTGATTCGGCATGTGGGTGGTAGGCTGGTGTTCACGCTTTGTGCTTCATTGCCTCATAGAAACGTGATCTAAGCCACTCAATTTGTCCGGAGAAGTTGAGTGGTCGAGATCGATTTACAATTAGGAGGTGCGACCACGCCTTTGGTTTGGGCGTGCGAATCGAGGTGTCTGACCAAATTTTGTCTTGGTCGATCGGGTGTGGAGATAGGTGGGCCATGCAGTGATCATGTTGATACTTACCGGACCTGCTTAGTATATTCCTAGACCCTTCATCCGAGCAGGAGAAGATGGACGCTCGTGATAGATACAAACCCTAATTAGGGTTTTGGCCGGCCGTGCTTCATGCATTGTTTTGCACGCACGAATTGGGACAACCAAACATGGTTGGTCCTGACCGATTGTTCATGTGTGTAGGCGGGCCCACGATGTTTGTGTTGACATGCTCTGGGCCCTTTGAATCTACATCTACACCCTCCATCTATGCCTGCGAAGATGGATGGTTGAGACTGATTTGCGACACATGTAATGTGCCGTAACCCTAGTTTAGGGTTTCACGTCCATGCTGTTTTGGCTGGACGAACTGGTAAGCGTTGCTTCCCTCTTGGGGAGGCCGACCATGCGGGGCCCGCATTGGGTCGGTGGTGAATATTCCAATACCTGCTTGGGGTCATGGATTTAATCTAAGCTATCCAATCATCTTTGGTGAGGTTGGATGGTCGTGATCGTTTCCCGAGACCGATATGGTCGGTTCAGTTCAAACATGCTCAATCGGGCTAGTATAACACACCGAGAGTTGTAGCTTTGTATGGGTATTTCGTACATGTTTTATTATTAATGCTTGGAGATTCGTGTTGCTCTGCCGAGAACAACACTTTCGTCGTAAATCGTCTTATGCCGTGTAATGAGTACGGGAAATACGAGGCTGGTCATGCATTAATTAATAATCTTTGTAAATTCATATGGTATATGGGATTGTTGCTACATGCTCCAACCTGGATAAATTTCGTGTATTTAATTCACAGAATGCTGGGATTGTTGCCACATGCTCTATTCTAGGTGAATTAATAAGGTGAAGAAATATTCATCACTTATTAATGGCTTTATCTTTTGCAAGATGTTAGCGCATAATTTTGGCTTTTACAGTTTCAGCCCTTAAATGAAAATCCACCATCAACATTAAGTCCCCTACCTAGCGCACATTGGTTACGCTATTGTGGGGTAGGCATAAGATGGTGACAATTTTTTATATAGAAATGACAAAGCTAAGGTGTATATTCATTTACCGCATAGGCCGACATCGTCAGGTGTTGTCCCAAAACTGGTCGGTCTGGTGGAGGGAGCAGGACTTGATCTGGCGAGTCGCTTTGGTTTCCTCCGCACTATCTGGACAGAGCTTGGCCTATCCCTTGGACTAGGTGTATTCCCTTTTGTTACACGGCAGTTTCCCTCAGATATATCCGATAAGCATCATTGATCGCTATCTTGAATCGGTAGCCTTTATAAGTGGCAAGTAGAGACTCCTTTTCTCCCGGAATTTCGTTGGCTTGCTAGATAATAAAGAAAAATTCTAAGGATTCTTCTCATCACATCGTCGTTCCTTTTGTATCTCAGGTATTGCTCCGTACTCATCTGATCTTCTGATTGACTGATGATGATACACATATTTTTGTGTGCCCATAACTTCTTTTTTCTTTGCAGCCTTATTATGGAAGCAGCGGGTGATGATCATTCTGTAACTTCTCCAGAAGAGAGTTTCGAAGTTGACAAACCTGAGACTAATGCGCACGAGGAGGTAATGGCTAAAATTGATCTCCCACTTCGTGAAGTTAGTCGTGCTATATAGGGGATGTCTGTTCTGCACCTGCGTATCACCAAGGGACGCATATGTGCCCTTTCAGCTGCGATCGACATGGAAGAACGGTGGAGGCATGAGGAAGCGTTGCGAGCACCAGTAAGCGTAAGGGCAGAAAGATTTGAAGCGCGGTTAAAGAGGCGGAGAGTGGAGCATAAACGGCCTCCGGATGAAGATAGGCGTGATTATCCAATCCAGGGCGGTGTGATAATCCTTGATTCGACACGAGACGGACTGAGTGTTCGAAGGCAATCGCGCAAACCCTAATGTTGCTGTGGGCTTTGAGGAAGACTTGGAAGTCGTTTCTGCCGATGATGTTAGGACGGAGAACGTTTCTGCGGAAACATCGAAGCGGAAGGCGAGGTTACGAAGGAGAAGCGATGGCAGGTGATGGCGTTGAAGCAGGACCCAGCAGTGGTGCAGGCACGGTTATTCTTCTTGACGGCTAAACCTCTTTGCTTCTCTTTCTCTTTTCAAGTGTATCCCCATAATTTTTTGAACTTCTTTCTTGTACTCAGTGGCGGCTGAGTTCAAGATCTTTTCTTCTGTTTGCTTACCTTGAATAAAGGTTTATGTCATGACTTCTTGTTAAGATTGCATCCGTGTGTGCTCCTGACGTGAGATCTTCCTTGGTCTTGCTGGGGCAGATGGCTCAAATCATTTTCCTTTTGTGCATACATTCTATTTCCTTCTTCCCATGAGATGTTTGCTTAGGGTTTCCTTCCTTGCTCTAGTGGGTTGATTTAGGTTGACTCAGGACTTTGTGTTTTTAGGGGTAGAGAGGTTCTCAGATGGAAATAACATTTCAATTAAATTGAAAATTGAAAATTGAAACTCTAACTATGAATGCAAGTATTGCAATCATTTTCTGGAGGAATTACAAATATGACATGAAATTGTAAAAGGAAACACGCTAGAGGAAATAACACAGCGTTTTAAAGTGTGGAGGACGCTGTAAAGTGGTAGCACATCGTCTTAAGTTCGGTAGGGTTTGAGCCATTGTGAGTGAATTGTTATGCCTTCTAGTTTATCAGCGTTGATGAGCTTGTAGTAGCCGCCTAGGATAACATCTGCTACCAGGTACGGTTCATCCTCTCTTTCGGTGGGCGAGTCAGGTGGAGTGGTCATTTTCACCGTCATGTTCCAAACCTTGAATGCAGTCGTCTCGTCACCAGATCTCCAATTCCAAATGGGTTTGGGCGTGAAGATACCTGGACCTTGGCCTTATCGTCTTTGACCAAGACAACCTCTAAGCTCTTGATAAAACGTTTGAAGGGGCCGGCTTCCCATTCACATCTCTTAGCTGGGGTTGGTTTGTTGGTCGGAGCCAGTCCCCAGGACTTATCAGAGTGAGGAGTGATCGGTTGCAAGAAAGGTTGCGTGATGAGACTTACTTGAGCTCGGAACCTCTTAATGTATGCTTATGGGCTCTCTCCAGGAAGTTGTGTCGCATTGGCGAGCTGCAGGCGTGGCAACGGACAGCCTTCAGGTCCAGACGGCTTGTTAGAGATCCTTTCAGGTGTCGTAACCGGTAGAGGGCAAACTCCCAGTGTTGTCTTGTTGTCGTGTACCCAAGAGCGTCCTAGGATCATGTCGTAATTCGGATGCTCTCTGACTATGTAGAACTTTACTTGTGTCGAGGCATTGCCCAATTTTACTTCAAGATCGATGTATCCATATGCATCTCTCGAGTTCTCCTTTCGGAGTCTTAATCACAATTGGGTTGCGAGTAGCCTCTGTTTTGAAATCTTTTGCTTTTAAGGTCCGGAGAGTGATGATGTTGAATTCAGAGGCCGTATCGATCAATGTGCTATCGAACTCGATGTCCTTCAAACGGGCAACGGTTAAGAGTCCCCAATTTCCCTTGCTTGCATCTTCCAGCAAGGATTGAGGTTTCGAGACTGCTTCCTCTTCCAGATACAAGCGCCTTCCAGAGACAACGCGGTTGAGGGCTACAAATATGTCCTGACGCTGTGCTTTGGAGAAGTACAAGATCTCGCATAAATGTTCCATCATAGATTGTACAGTCTTGCGAATGGAATCCCCAGAAATCATGCAGTTCCTAACAGGAAGAGGGTCTCTACGAACACCTTCGTTTCCAAGCTGGAGGTCTTTTGTCTCTATCTTTTCTCTGAAGATCTGTTTCAGCCTGTTGCAGTCTTTGGTTGGATGGTGAACGAACCTATGGTAGCGACATTACTTAGGATCCGCCATATCTTTCTCAGTTGGTGGACGTCTGATAGGAGGCAGCTTGATGGCGTCGTCTTGAATCCACGCCTCCAAGAATTCCACTACTTCATTCATGGGGAATGGGAAACCTTCATCTTCGGTGTCTTGCCCGCTCCCTTTTGAGAAGAATTCATGTGTGCTGGAGCCGCACGCTTGGGTTGTTGTTCTGTTGCTGAAGCTTTCCTTTTTCCTCCTTCGCCAACCACGCTCACAGAAGGACCAGTGTTGTATTGTTTGTTTGTGAGACGCCTTCTTCCTCGAATTTCACGTGGATCTTCGTTTCGAACAACCCTGGTTCTTTCTAGCAATGTTGGGGCAGTTGTAGCCGAACGTTTGGCAGCTTCATGGAGTTCGGAGAACGTCTGAAATCCCAGATTCTCTAGTAAAGCGCGGTATATGGGTATCATCCCGTTGATGCATAGCTCCACCAACTGGCGTTCAGTGATTTTCGAATCATGACAATCTAGTGCTTGAGTTCTGAACCTCTTAACGAAGTCGTTCGGATGCTCGTTGTTGCGCTGAGAGACTCTCCCTAGATCTGAAAAGGTGATCTGCTCGGACACGAAGAAATATTTCCTGTAGAAAGCACCGACCATCTCCCCCCCAATTGGATATGATGTCATGTGTGATGTTGTTGTACCAGGTGTACGCCCTTCCCGTAAGTGATTTCGAGAACTCTTTCAGGCGGAGAACATGATTGTACTCATGCTCTCCCAAGGATTCCAAAAATCGAGAAACGTGCTCACGAGCGTTACCAGTACCATCGTAGAGGAGGCGAGGAGAAGTGTATCCTCTTGGAAGAGGGATTCGTTGCATATCTTGAGGGTACGTCGGTTGATGTTGGTGTGCATCCATCAAATTTCCTTTGCCTCGGTTTTGGAGAAGTCGTTCCAGGTCCTCACGTGTGATGAAGTTGGATGGCTGGTCCCTCTCTCTTGGGCGTTCAGGAGCAACACGAGCTTCTTCACTCATGTGGGTCCGAGTGGAAACGCTTGCTCGGGTGTATTGAAGGCATCTCTTGCTGGCTCTAAGGGTTGCGTGAATCTTGTGGCAATCGTTCAGTTAAAGTTTTAAGGAAAGTGAGTACCTCTTTCTGAGTTGCGGCCATATCCGTTTGAGTCTTAGCAAGAATTTCCTGCTTCTCCATCAAGTCTGCAATGGTAATAGACGGTGGCCCTCCTCTTGTGCCTCCGGCTCCTCGTCCCGATGAAGGAGAGAAAGCTGTTGCTCTGGTGACCACTGGAGGCGTTACACTTGAGGATATGCCGGGATTTGCGGCTGCTCTGGCTCTAGTGATGGGGGCGTTAAACCCATTTGGAATTTCTCTGCTCCGCTAGCGTTGGTGATAGGAGTAACGGTTCCACGATATGTATTGACCTTTGTAGCTCCACCGACGGGTACATCGACAGGAGTGTTATCCGTACTAGCTCCATCGGGATCGATTCTTTGATCCGGACACGAGTTCTACCATCGTGAAATGAAATGCCGATTGAATTGATTCTAAGATCTACCCTTTTTTGAAATTGATGAAATTGAATAGGATTTCGAAGAAATTGACTTTACAACCGAGAGATTAACCTCTTTGTGGTTGCCAATTGTTTATGGGTGAAAACTATTCTGCCGGATTTGGTAATTTGGGGTGTGTGGATGAGGAATGAATCTAAACCCTAAACAAATGCTTGCACGGTGAGTGCTTGTAGATTCGAGAAATCAATCTGTGCAAGTCTGGCCTAAACCAAGAAATGGCCGTTCCAGACTTGTTTCGGTCACAAAGTGAAGGAGATGGGGTTGATCTTAGGGAGGGAAGCGAAGAAGGTGTTGAGATTGTGAAGGTGTTGACTATGTATGACTTGTATCAGAAAGCTGAACCGGCTTACAGGATGTAAGCTATCAGTTCTGGTGTTTGAATACGATGGTATCAACACTTGCCTATGTTGTTTGGACTTGTTATGTTGTTGGAAATAGGGAGGAGAACCTATTTATACAAGTCATTTGAGCCTTATTCACGTCTCTCGTGGGAAGTGGAGAAAATGGAGTGATGGAGTAGTGGAGTTGTGTGTTGGTGTTACACGACCAGTCTTGCCCACTTCTCCTGTATTTCTAACCATCCATGACTTCCTGACACGTTCTTGTGATGGCGCGTTGCACGCTGCACGCTGTAAACCTCCAGACCAATACCCCAGTATGTATCCCCCAGTTTGTGAAATGATTGATGTCTCGTGTGTGGATCGTGGGACCCACGGAAAGTAGCATGTAATGCTAGACTAAATAACTAAATTATTTAGGAAGTCGATACTTGTGAAGTATCGTGTGTATTCTACGCAGGATTGTATCGAGTATACTCGGCATGTATGAAGCATTCTTTGTTTTTAAGGCTTACTAGGAGTAAGTCACGAATTTAAGCGTCTTAAAATAGCATCATGTCCATCCATCTTCGAGTGATCGTTTGGAGGCTATACAGGTAAGCCCTGACTTGACCGATCACTCCATGTGGAAGAGTGGTGGACGGTGATTGTGGTGACGCCTTGCTGGTCTCTTAACTCCTAACCAGGGCTGCTTGACCAAGCTGGTAGAGTTGGACGGACGAGATGATTTGTGACACTCATCTGCGACCGTTGATGAAGTTTTAGGGCTTTTGAAGAGGTGCGCAGGCATCACTCTTTAGCTTGGTCGAAACCAAGCATGGGAGGTGTTTTGGAAAGGACCTGATAGGGCATGCGTGTAGACGGCATGCCGGTGTACACGTCCGTACCTTCTTGTCTCACAAAGGTGCGATCTAGGCCACTCAATTTGACCCAGGTAAAGAGGAGCGGTTGAGATCGATTTGCAAACAAATCTGGTGCCGCAAAAAGACGCGCATCATGCCAATTTTGGGCGCGCGTTCCAAGACGACCAAGCTTGGTCGGTCTTGGACGATTGATTCGGCGTGTGGGTGGTAGGCTGGTGTTCACGCTCGTACTTCATTGCCTCATAGAAACGTGATCTAAGCCACTCAATTTGTCCAGGAGAAGTTGAGTGGTCGAGATCGATTTACAATTAGGAGGTGCGACCACTTTGGTTTTGGGCGTGCGAATCGAGGTGTACTGACCAAATTTTGTCTTGGCCGATCGGGTGTGGAGATAGATGGGCCCGCGGTGATCATGTTGATACTTAGGACTCGCTTAGTCTATTCTTAGACCCTTCATCCGAGCAGGAGAAGATGGACGCTCGTGATCGATACAAACCCTAATTAGGGTTTTGGCCGACCGTGCTTCATGCATTGTTTTTCACGCACGAATTGGGGCAACCAAACATGGTTGGTCCTGACCGATTGTTCATGTGTGTAGGCGGGCCCACGGTGTTTGTGTTGACATGCTCTGGGCCCTTTGAATCTACATCTACACCCTCCATCTATGCCTGCGAAGATGGATGGGTGAGATCGATTTGCGACACATGTAATGTCCGTAACCTAGTTTATGGTTTCACGTCCATCTTTGTTTTGGCTGGACGGTAGTAAGCGTTACTTCCCTCTTGGGAGGCCGAGACCATGCGGGGCCCGCATTGGGTCGGTGGTGAATATTCCAATACCTGCTTGGGGTCATGGATTTAATCTAAGCTATCCAATCATGCTGGTGAGGTTGGATGGTCATGATCGTTTCTGAGACTGATATGGTCAGTTCAGGTTCAAACATGCTCAATCGGGCTAGTATAACACACCGAGAGTTGTAGCTTTGTATGGGTATTTCGTACATGTTTTATTATTAATGCTTGGAGATTCTGTTGCTCTGAGAACAACACTTAGTCGTCATGCCGCATTTAGGTAATGAGTACAGGAAATACGAGGCTGGTCATTCATTAATTAATAATGTTGTAAATTCACGGAGGTATATAGGATTGTTGCTACATGCTCCAACCTGGATGAATTTCGTGTATTTAATTCACAGAATGCTGGGATTGTTGCCACATGCTCTATTCTAGGTGAATTAGTAAGGTGAAGAAATATTCATCACTTATTAATGGCTTTATCTTTTGCAAGATGTTAGCGCATAATTTGGCTTTTACAATTTCAGCCCTTAAATGAAAATCCACCATCAACAACTATATAATGTTGTTCTTAAATAAGTATATATACAATAAGGTTCAACTGACAGTCTGATTGAGATAAAGGCTTGAATTTGCAACAACACAATTTTGTGGTGAATTGCATTGCTTTGAATGCAAACAAATACCTTTTCCAATTGAGAAACTAAGTTTTATAAACAAAAATGAACATGGACGATGAACCCATTTCGTCACAGCATTGGTAAAACCCAAAACTATAAAAAACCAAAGCAAAATAAATGCACAAATCATTGAAAGCCAAATGAAAATATTAAGAGAATCTCACTAATAATTCTGTTACAACTACAACTGCATGATAAAGATACGTAGATAACCATAAATATATTCCGCGGCATATACATGAGAAATTTGTAATGCTCATAGTACCTAGTTCGACAATCCAAGCAAATATTAAATGTTATAAACATGTGTAGGTATTTTGACGTGTTTCAGTGTTTGGATGTCATTTAATGAGCAAACAACTGGAAACAGTAGGAACATTAAAATGACGAACTCAAACTGCAAACATGATGTCATATGCACACCTCAAAAAATCAAAAATCCACCAAACTAGTGCCAATACCCTGTAAATCGAGCAGTTGTCGAGAACTAAGTAAAAAAATGAAATCACTAATTAAAAACGAAACTTACCTTAAGGTTTTGATTTATTTTCTGTATAGGAATCTTTTTGGGTGTAGATTTCCTGTGATATGATTAGTTTCGCTTGTTGGGAATGTTGTTTCCTTCGCAAGATTAGTTTTCTTTTTCTCTTTGCAATAAGTTGGAATTTGATGTTTGTCGTTATTGTGTCAAATGACAACTCCAGCAGTTGATTACTACTAAAACATTTTTTATTGATTTACCTACTATCCATCCAACTACCTTCAACTCTGGTGCAATACGCCAAGGTAATTTCCTGAAATAAAACATTAATTTTTAGTAGTAAAAATTAGATTGAGATACATCAAGCAGAAAGAACGTACTCTTTTAACCTTCATAAACAACAAAATTTTGGAGAGACAAAAACTACCTATTTCTTTTTAATATCTGTCTATGGCTCATCTTCTAATGTCAGTAGATTGTGCTTGTTTTCCCAATCTTTTTTCGGATTTCAAGTAGTTGGTCCATGAACCCTACAGCGGAAATTACTTGCATAATGCACCTTTGAAACTGTAAATAGTTTTGAATTCTGAGATAGGCGTAAGTGGAATCTGTTGTGAAAAAACATACATGTATTGGGATCAGATCGTCTCAAAGAAGTTTTCGGGTAGCAATCTCTAACAATACAACTCCAAAGCTATAGATTTAGAAAGTTTTCCATGTATTACATATTAAAGTAATATGCAAAGGTAAAATTGAACAACCAAATTATATAACTAACAAAGCAACTAAAGAACTTGAACCTACTTCTCATCCATTGTAACTTCAGGAGCCATCCATTGTGGTTGCAGAAAATAGCAATACCTGAAGTGTATAAACTTTGATGATTCGGTAAAGAAAAGAAAATAACTAAGGCAGTGTATCGAAATGTGTTACCGCAAGCAAGGGTGATACACTAATTATTCGTTCCAGAGCGTATTGCACGTAAAAGTCATTCAACATGGGTGGGAATGATCAAATATTTAAGCATTCCAAGTGCTCCCCTTGAAGTATTGGGATTATGTGCCATCACAACATTCATGTATCAAAATTTCATCTATAGTTTACAAAAACAATACTTCTTAGATGATCAAAAGGAGAAACGTACAAATAATTTTTTTCAGTAATATCTATAAACCGACGCATACTTAATAGCTTTCGAAAACGATGAAGTAACTGTCATAGCCGCATCACGCTTTACTTTTATACTCGTCTTAGACCTCTGAAGTTGAAGTCTAAAGTCTAACTCTTCGAAGTTGTTATCATAATATCTGTCAGTACAAGTATTGTCACCGTACTATTTCAATTTATAACAAACTATAACCAATATGATTATTAAAAATTAAAAATGTAGTGATTTTAGTTAAAAACAACAACACTTATGAAATCAAATATCAAAGAGAAAATTCTGAGAAGAATTAGAGAAATATAAAATAGGGTTAGGGTTTTGTAGTAAAGCTCATACTTTTTCAGTGACTTTACCTTTTTAGTGAAAATCAAGGGAAGTAAAAAATCGTCTCTGAAAAATAAGATAAAATCAATCAATAATCTTATCAAAACATAACGAACTCATGGAAGAAATCGAGTGAATGAAAAAGAGAAAAAAAGGAGACAGTAAAAATGGAAAATAGGATTAGGAATTTGTAGTGCTCATACCTCTTTAGTGAAAGGAAAAGTAAAAAACAGAAACCGAATAAGAGAGAAAGAGATTGAAGGAGAACAGAGAAGGGAAAGAGGCGAGAGATGGAGGCACTGGAAGAGAAGAATGACAAAATCCGTTCTCCAGAGATGATGATGGTATCTTAGGTAGGTTTTGTTTTAGGTTTCACGGATTTTCTCTGAAACACTTTCTTTTTTTATTTCCCCTGAAAAATTTGAGAAGTTCGGAAATTTTGCGAGAACAGACCATTTTTCTCTCTCCTTTGAGGAAAAGTGGAATGAAGCAATTCTAAGAGTGCGTGGTGGTCACCGTTGAATGAGGAGGGAGGTATTCCCACCGCGCGACGTGGGGGCTCATATGACTTAGGATTTTAAAGGTGTTAGATTATGCAAATATTGATGGAAGATAGAATGAACTTTTGATAACAAAGATTAAGTCTATGATATCATTATGCAAATATTGATGAAAATAGAATAAATCTTTGAATATTCCGCAGTATTGATCTTTCTCTGATCCGCTTCTATGTGTAAGAACTGTGCGGCTCCGTAAGTTCTCCGATTAAATTAATCATGGGTTTTCTTGTGGTTAATTTAATTAAGTTTTCTAGATACAAATTTATGTTTCATGTAATTTGTTAATGTCCAAAGAAATCCTTCTTTTCTTGTAAAAGTAAGGTCGCGCTTGTTGTTATTTCGGTAATGACATTTTATGGGGGAGAGTTCTTAATTGAACTTGTGCTTGATTGCCAAATCTTTGTGGGGAGTGCGGCCATGGAATATTGTAAGAGTTTTCTTGTATCTTTATAAACACCTTGATGAATACACTAAGTTTCGAATATGTGAAATCATCGAAACAAAGTTGATATGTTCTCTTTTAGTCATGAAGTATCTCTATGAGAATTTCATTATGCTCCCACTAGTTTTCGTACCTTTGCCAATTTATATTGACAAAAAGGGTGAGAATTAATGTGTAGTTCACACTAAAAATACATATGGTTTAAAGATCATTATGTAAGGGGGAGTGGTTTTCATGTGAGATGAAGTATTGACTAAGGGGGAGTGATACATATCACCATAGTATTGTTGTCAAAGTTGTTATACAATTGGACTTTGATGTTGTGTAATAATACTATGACATTGTATAACAATGATTGAGAGCTATTATTTTCTCATTGTTATGGCTACTGATCTTCATCAACACTGATGCTGAGTTGAACACGTTCAGAATCACTGGAGTACTTGGAAGTAACTAAGATTTCGAGTAATGTTGAAGAACCAAGGAAATCAAGCATTTGGATGAGAAGCTACAAAGTTTATTTATTTTGTAATCCATATGTATTGATAGTTTTGTTACTAAAATTGACAAAGGGGGAGATTGTTAGAGTACTGCTCGGTCGAACTCGCAAGAGTTGCTATCTCAAGCTTGTTTGTCAAGCTTAGTTGCCAAAACTATAAGTTTTAATTTCTAGTCTACTTATAGCTAAGTCTCGGATTAGGATACAAAGTGTAGTTGAGCTTTAGACTTCACGACGTTCATCGATTGAAGATGAAGAACCACTAAGCTTGTGGAATTTTACCAACAAAAGGTATGTGGACACTTGAACTCATCTATCACTTAAAAATCTATCTACTTTATCTCATATTTGAGACAAAAGTCGTAGCTATATAGACTTCGATTATACACATTTGATATTTCGAATTGAGTTTAACTCACTTATATTTTTCTAGAAATATGTGTTGGTAAGCTTTCGCTTTAACCAAGTTCATCTTATATTCTTGACGAAAGTCAAAAGATGATCATGTGAAAATGGCCTGGTAATATCTTACATGATTTGTGTGAGACAGCCATTTGATGTAGACTCAGAATGTTTCGTATTGATCATTCGATCACTTGAAAATTGCTTCGAAGCTAATAGTTTGTGTGAGACAGCTATTCCCGTCTTCTAAGAATGTTTCAATGATTGAAATAAAAGTTTAGAACAAATTAACCATAATTTGATATATCAAAGTATGGTACTTGTATGCTAACTGTTGCAAGTTATTCCAAGTCTGGGAACCATGGTATGCATACCCGTATGCGTACTGGTTGGTTAATGAAAATCCGGGAACTAGGTATGCGCACCCGTTCGCGTACTGGCGTAAGTCCAAGTTCCGGAATTCAACTGAGTTTGGTGGTGTGCATACCCGTTCGCGTACTGGCCAACCCAAACTTAGTCCGACCACTTAGGTATGCGTACACGTTTGCATATTTAAGTAGGTTATGTTCTAAAATCGGTTTGTTCATGAACTAAGATATTTATATAATTAGGAATGCAATGTTTTACAAACCGTGGCTATAATGTTCATGAACTGATTCGAGTGAATCAAAATCGATTTTACTTCAATTGTGTCTTGTATACTTCTATAAGAATATAAACAATTGAACAACTCTAGAACTAGTTTCCTTTGAGTCATTTGAACTAGTTATGGTTAAGATGAATAAGGTTGATATGAAAGTGTTCATATGGCTAACTTTGGTTAACTATTGTTGAGCCAACAAGGTGTACATGTTTAGGTACGGCTACCCATATCTAAATGAAGTCACTTTTCATTTGTGTATAACAAGCTAAGTTCGATCTAACAGTTGAAAGATATTAGCTTGAGTCTAATCAGGTTTTCATCTAACAGTGAATATTGAATGCTTTGTTACCAAGGTAACATTGATTGCAAACCATGATTTGAAGACTATATAAGGGAGAACTCTAGCAACCGGGAAACCTAATCCCTATACCTCATGTGTGATACTAGTTGCGACTAGAGTCGATTCTCCTTTAACCTTAGGTTTTTCCAAAACCCTGTAGGTTAACGACTTAAAGACTTCATTATGATTGTGAAGCCAGTCCCAACTATTTTCTGTAATTGTGTGATTTGATCTTGTTGTTTTCTATCGTATTGAGTACTATCTTCTTTAAGATTAACTCAAGATTTAATCTCCGATAGGCAAGATAAAAAGTAGTAACAAACATCTTCGTCTGATCGTTTGTGATTCCACAATATCTTGTTTCGCTACTATACGATTAAGATTATTGTGAGGTGATTGATATTACTAGGCTGGTCTTCGGGAATATAAGTCTGGTGTATCAATTGGTTCATGTTCACCTTGATTTATCAAAAGATAGAACAAAATAAGTATTTCTGTGGGAGACAGATTTATCTATTCAATAGACTTTTCCGTGTGAGAAAGATTTGTTTATCAAGTCTTCGACTTTGGGTTGTAGCAACTCTTAGTTGTGGGTGAGAATAGCTAAAGGAATCAAGTGCGTAGAGTCCTGTTGGGATTTAGAGGCGTAAGAAACGCGATTGTACCTTGATCAGTGTGAGATTGGTTAGGGCTCAACTACATTCCAGTACGAAGTTAACTTGTAATAGGCTAGTGTCTGTAGCGGCTTAATACAGTGTGGTGTTCAAATATGGACTAGGTCTCTGGGTTTTTCTGCATTTGCGGTTTCCTCATTAACAAAATTTTTGGTGTCTATGTTATTTCTTTTCCGCAATATATTTTCTATATGATTGAAATATCACAGTTTGTGCGTAGTTCAATCAATTAGATAATCCAAACTTTGGTTGTTGATATAAATTGATTGACACTTGAACATTGGTCTTTGGTACCGTTCAAGTTGTTTCACATAATAATCAGGCTCGCAGATATCTATCTGTTTGATTTGCTGATTACATTGTGAAACAGAAATACAACTCTTGGATATATTTCCATTGATTGAGTCTGACTGTCTAGTTGATTCTCTTGGAATTATATTGGAGTTTGTCCATACAAATTGCTTAAACGCAATATTGGGTGAGGTTGTTAGACCCTCGTTTTTTCAGCTTGATTAAATGCACTAGAGTCAAATTTGTTTAGGTTAGACTAGATTCTCTAGGAATGTTGAGACTTACAATTATTACTCTGGAGACCTGAAGAATGTGAAGAAGTAACGAATAAAACAAAGACTTCATCCTTCCACTTGAGGTTAGTAATACTAACTTGACTTGTTTCCATTCCTAACATATCTTTCAAGTCGCTTTATATTGAATACATAACATGCGAAGCTATATTTATAAAACCCTAGTGATTAGACTTGGTCATAACATTATGATCAAAGTATCAATGAATTATATTGAAATACGAAGTATAACTCTTATCTTTTGAACTTCGTAAATAAAACATCAACATTGTTAGAGCACTGCTCGGTCGAACTCACAAGCGTTGCTATCTCAAGCTTGTTTGTAAAGTTTATTTGCCAAAACTGTAAGTCTTGATTTCTAGTCTACTTATAGCTAAGTCTCGAATTAGGATAGAAAGTGTAGTTAAGCATTATACTTCACGGCATTTATCGATTGAAGAAGAAGAACTACTAAGGGGAGCTTATGGAACTTCATCAACAAAAGGTGTGTGGAGACTTGAACTCATCTATCACTCAAAAGTCTATCTACTCTATCTCATATTTGAGACAAAAGTCGTATAGCTATATAGACTTCAATTATACACATTTGATATTTCGAGCTGAGTTTAACTCGCTTACATATTTCTCGAAATATGTGTTGGTAAGCTTTCGCTTTAACCAAGTCCATCTTATATTCTTGACGAAAGTCAAAAGATGATCATGTGAAAATCGCCTGGTAACATCTTACATGATTTTTGTGAGACAGTCATTTGATGTAGACTCGGAATGTTTCGTATTGATCATTCGATCACTTGAAAATTGCTTTGAAGCTGATAGTTTGTGTGAGACAACTATTCTCGTCTTCTAAGAATGTTTCAATGGTTGAAATGAGAGTTTAAAACAATTGGATTTAAGCATAGTGTGCGTACTTTCATATATGTAATCCATGTTCGGGAACCGTGGTGTGCATACCTGTATGTGTATTTGTTGGTTTTGTGAAGTTCGGGAACCTCTTGTAAACCCTCCTGAGACTATAACTCGGCCACTAGGGCCACCTAGGGGTTCAAAGGACTGTTGCACATGCTAAGTGCAATCGCGATGCCTGCAACAATGAGTTAGGAATTTATTTTATTTTTGATTTGCTCGGGACTAGCAAATAATAAGTTTGGGGGTATTTGATATACGCATTTATGTGTCTATTTTGATCTCGATTTTCTATTTTGTTAGTACCCATTTTTGTACTTATTTTGGTATTTTATCTCTTTGTAGGTATTTTTGGAGAAATAAACATGTGTGGAAAAATTGGCTCGAAAAGTGGTATTTGCGCTCGTGGGAAAAAATCACTAAAGGTACCCCTCATTTGGAGAAGGGGCACCTCAATTACTAAGGGGCACCCACTTGCTATTTACACCCCATGTGTTTCGCACCCTACTCTGGTTATGGGGACATCAATTTCTTCTCCATTTAAATCAAGTTTCGGTGGGAATTGGAGATATCCAGCTGTTGATGGTGGTTTTTAAACAAAGGGTAAAATCGTAAAACCCCAAATAACCTAATGTCACCGGTGACACATTTATTAGAACATTTAATACATGTAGTCAGTAATTAATAGGGGGTATTTTTTCAAATTAGGGTTACAACGAGCAAAACCCTAATTCACCTCCGTGCCAATGGCAAATCATGCCAGCCACACCTAGCCCAAGCTAGCCGTGCCACGCCAAACGCACTCTTCCTTGGCCCTAGCTATGCTAGACACACCAAACGCGCCAAAGCATGCCAACCATGCTAGCCGCACCTCCGTGCCAATGGCAAATCATGCCAGCCATACCTAGCCCAAGCTAGCCGCGCCATGCCAAACGCACTCTGCCTTGGCCCTAGCTATGCTAGTCACACCAAACGCGCCAAAGCATGCCAACCATGCTAGCCGCACCTCCGTGCCAATGGCAAATCATGCCAGCCACACCTAGCCCAAGCTAGCCGCGTCATGCCAAACACACTCTACCTTGGCCCTAGCTATGCTAGTCACACCAAACGCGCCAAAGCATGCCAACCATGCTAGCCGCACCTCCGTGCCAATGGCAAATCATGCCATCCATACCTAGCCCAAGCTATCCGCGCCATGCCAAACGCACTCTGCCTTGGCCCTAGCTATGCTAGTGATGAGTGCTAAATAGTGCATATTTATACACCTTTTTATTGGCATTTTACTCATCTTTTGCGCTTAGAAATCAGATATTATCCCAGATTCTGTGTTTTCTTTGTTTTCAAGAATAAATATTTGTATTAATTAATTTTGTGTTTTTAGGTAGTAAATAAAGCTCGGAGAAACTGAGGAGCCAAAAGAGCGAAGAATTGGAGGCAAGCGTCTATGGATCAGAAAGCCGAAGCCAGCGCGCATCAGTTGCAACTCAACACCAAAGCAACCCAATACTTCCTCAGCCGTTTAGATCCTCCCCAGCTAAATCCAACGGTCGCTGCCTTACTCACATCGTTTCTCGCTGCACTCGCTCAGCAGCAAAATCATCTACTCTACATCCTACGGCTGCCTCATCTCTCACATCGATCGCACCGAGATCCAACGCTCGCTACAGCTGGTGCATCATCCCTCGCTACTCCCGCCTCACACCGCAACTACCTATATCAGCCCCATTTTCATCGACCCATTCTCTTTCTTCTCTTTCTTCTCTTCTTCTCTCCCGACAGAGCAGAGCTCGCTCTCCCATACCTTCTTCCCGACCAAGCTACGAGAGAGCCATACCAGAGCCTCACCACCACCATCTCCTGACACAACCGCCGCACCACCTCCTACCTGCTCTACCTCTCTAGAGCTAGTTTTCTCTCTCTTAGCTTCTCTCAACCCTAGAAGCTAACTTAGAGAAAACTAGAGCTAGGGTTCACCAACAAGCGACGCATGGTCGATTCGAGAGATGACTTGACCAGGAGAGAGCACGATTCGAGTATGGGTGAGAGTGTTTTTGAGTATTTTGCATTTAATTTCTGTTTTTAAAGTAAATTAGGGTTTGGTTCTCTGCATGTTTAAATAGGATTGATTTGTGTTTGAAAAAACTTTATGCCTGGAGTAGCCAGAGCAGTAATTTGTGTTTAATTTGTTATTTATGTTCTAAATTATTTGCTAGGGTTTCATTGAAACCCTAATTCACTGATATGATTTCAATCTTGCTTGAATGTTCTTGAGTGCTTAATGTATCAGATATGCTCAATTTTAACACCTCATTACTCTGCTCTCACAATGCATGCCTTGTATTCATTGTAGTTAGGCTAACATTGTAGTGAGAGTGTTTCTGCTCATACTTTAATTATTAGTGCTAACCCTTGACTAGTTGTGCTTAGTTAGACAACTAGTACTCTGAATTAGCACCCTTAGCTGATAAATTGAGCTATCCCAGGTGAAACTCCTTAGGTGATAGAGCTAGTGATAAGATTCACACATTATCCCTAAGCATCCCACAGAATAAGAAACTCAACTGAGTTGAACACATATTAGGAATTAGTGGTGGAAATTGATAACCCTAGCACCCTTTTATTTGCACTGTTTGTATTTCATTTATTTCATTATTAGAACTTAATCTCAGTCGCTTCGACAACAACCATATTTTTGTTACCATCACCTGAAATCAGTAAGTAGAAAGCCATAAGATCAATCAGAGCACCACAAGTCTCTGTGGTTCGACCCGTACTTGCCACGTCTCCGATAGACGCCGTGCACTTGCGGTATAATTCGTAGGCTAAAATAACCCCATTTCCAGGCCTACCAAGTTTTTGGCGCCGCTGCCGGGGACTTGGCGTGTGCCCTGTCGATTGTTGGCTTTTCTTTACTGCTTTTCACCCTGTACATATTCACTCTGCATTATTGTTTTTGGTCTTTTATTAGTATAACTTAGCTCAAATGCTCTCTTTATTTTACGTTTCTGCATTTGTCATCCTATCTGTTATTGCATCATACATCTGCTAGTTTTTCATTTAATCTTGTTAACATCATCCATAGCTTACATTGCATCAATACCTTATTAGTGTAACTTAGTTTCATTTGCATCTTAGTCTCATTACTCCTCTGCTAGTATAACTTAGCTGCTCTCTTTTGTTGCATCTTCATTGTTTTGCATTTTCAGCTGTTAGTCACTCACCAATTTGTTAGTATAACTTTTATCATCTCGCATTTTTATCTCGTTTTGTAACTTAGTGAGTATCTTAGCCTGTCTTCATTGTTTGTTTGGGAATTGCATACCTCGAGTCTTGACCCAGCTCAGTTGAGCCAGCAGTGCATGCTACTTCTTCTTTGAAGCAAGGAAAGCAATAAGGAGAAGACCACGATCTTTTGATTTGAGGTTAGCCTTGTATTACCCTATGATGTTTTTGAACCAATAACAATTGCATGCATACCTTTGAACTAGTGCTATGTTATTGAACTGAGCTTTAGCATGATGAGCATCTTTGTTTGTAAGCCATCAACTTCCTGAGTGTATGCATAACATGTTATGTGACCAACCTGAGTTTGTGAGCATATCCTATGAAACAACTGAGTCACTTTTATTGCATGAAGTTGCTTACTCTGCCCTGTACCTGTGTGCATACTCTGAGCTGAGGGTAGCCAAAAGCTGTGCTGCCAATCTTTAATCTGTGCATAGTTGCTTGGAATTCCATTGGAGAGCTGAATCGTGTCTTTGTGGCCGTGTCTTGGCTGCGGTTTTACACGAGAGATATTGACCTCAAGCCCCTGTAGCTTTGAGGTTGAACCAGGATAGCCAGTGTTGACCAAACCCCTTGCATGCTCATTCTCCTGTGATGTAAACCTTAGCCTGTGAATGATCTGTGATACCCCCCTGATGTGGTTCTGTGCTGACAAGCCTTACCTTGCATAACTTGTGAGAACTTGTTGCATCTGTGAATTGGTATTAGCTATGCCATCTGTGCTCAGCTCCAGCCCCTGCAGCTGTTGAGCTTGAGTGCAGCTTGGATAGCCAAGATTGGCTGTAATCCCAAGTTGAAGTCAACTGAGGGAGTTGGTATCAACTCAGAGAGTTGACACAACCCATTTGCTCTGTACCTTGAGCTTTTAGCCTCAACTGAAATCTGTAGTTGTATCCCCTGTGACCTTAGCTTCCATCTGCTTTGAGCCGAACTCCAGCCCCTGCAGCTGTGAGTTGAGCTGCACCTTGGGGAGCACTAGTGATACCAACTGAACTGGTTCACCTCATCTGCTCTGTGCCATACTGTGCATCTGTGATTACTATACATTGCTCATCTGTGAATGTTGGGGTCAAATTGTTCATTGTTCATCTGTGGTAACTTCAATCTGTACTGTGTCAACTTTTGTGTAGGTTTGTGACTGCTGTGCTGTTACCTAACTGAGCATATATCTGTGAGAACCTGTGAATAAGTTGCTCAGCATTTGTCTTTGTCTTGCCGTGCCTTGCCTGTGATAAAAAGTGTGAGTTTATCTTTTTTGTGCATAGCCTCGGCTCGCACAAAGCTGTCTTTGTCTTGAGACAACACCGTGCTTTGACTACACGTGCATATGCTTCTCATTTGTTTGTGCTATGCATGAGCTATGATTCTTCTAACTGTGTTGCACATTGCCCTCGTGCTAAAGCATAAACCAACCCTTGCTTGAGCCGTGCCATAGTTTGTTTTTGCACAAATTTGAAATCCAATGTGCCTTTGGGATGCAAACAAACTAAGCCCACATAAGCTTGTTCTCACTTTGGGCTCGCAAACAAGCTAAGCCCACATCGCCGACCTGACTGGGCTGCATACCCACACCCACAGAAGCCCACTTAAACCAAACCAGCCCATAAAACCAAACAAGCCCCTTTTAAACCAAAACTGAGGCCTGCTATGCAACAACTGGGCTCAACCTAGGCTTTGCACAATCACTGGGCTGTGCAGTTACATAACCTGGGCCTTACAAAAACTAAACTGAACCCTACAAAACCAAACCATCCCAACAACCCAAAGCCCACACAAACCAAATGAAACCCAATAAACCAAACTGAACCCACTACAACTGGGTTTTGAGTTCAATTTGAGTGCTAAATCATGTCAGGATTTTGGTCTGCAACTGGGGATACAAACAAATCCATTAGAGAGCTTGCTTACGGGCATGCTTCACCATATGAAACCCCCACAGACCATAATGATTTTAGGGAGTATTATGAGCCTTCTAAGGGCCCTGACCTTGGATACTCATACCCTAACCATCATGAGCACATGTATCAGTCACCACAGTGGGGAGTTGAACAATTTTATACTCCCCCGACTCCTTGTTTACAATCACTAATGGAAACGCTCATGGAACAAAATGCTAGGCTTAGGTGAATGCAATGCATGATCATCCATATAGCAACATGTCTGAATCTCCCTTCTCTAGTGAACCTCATGCACAACCATTTAATGATTATTCATATGAAACATGCATACCCACTATTGAAGACTCTCCCTCCATTGAACAATGTCACATGTTCTTAAAGATGAACCTTATTCATTTAGAAAAGGAAGAATGGAAGGCAGTTCATGATAGGATGATTATTGTCCCTAATAAAGTAAATCTTGAAAATAGTGTTTCTATTCCTACTCATGCAACTAACACTGAATATGAACCTAATCTAGAGGTAAATGAGTGCACTAGAAATGCTACAAATTTGAATAGGGAAATACATTTTTGTTATGATGATGATGATGATGATTATGATATGTTAGAAGAGCATGTGTATACTGAAAATGTAGTAGAATCTTTTGGTTCAGAGACATTAGGCGTCTCTTCTGTGAACCCTACGAATGATGCTTCTTCTAATATTCATACATGTGATGCTGATTTGGGGTCTGAAAATGAGCATGCTTTACAACCTGTTTATGACCTAGGAATAGCTGAATTGTCTGTTGACACAGATGATTCAATGCATGTGCCTGATTCCATGCCTAGGTTACAGCATGATATCTCTCCTGGTTATTTTGTGCGTGAGACTGATGATGATTATGACATGGAGATTGATGAATTGTTCTATGCTGGTGAACATGATTTACCCTTTCTGACTTTAGGAAAGTGTGTGATGGTACAAATGATCTTATACATGAAAACAACTTAGATGTACCTAATCTCTCTCCTACGTCACAAATTGAAACTCCTCCACCAAACCTAGGTGTAGTTTGTCACAAAATTGCAAAACCAACTTTTCTGAGAATGCCTACCATAGGCCTAGAGCTTTGTGCTTCCCAAGTCCTCTTGGACTATTTTGCATCAAAGTATAACACTTTTAAGGAGCCACAGTTGGAATGTGTATGTCTGCCTGTTATTAGCAAAACTCATTTTGAGTTAGCCCTTTTGCATGATGTACCTTTAAAATTGCAAGATTTTGTGCTCTCAAACACACCTGTTGACAAGTTTAGGTTTGGGGGAAGATCATTCACACACACAGTCTTACTTGCACTCTCATATTATATTTGTGTAAGACTGTTGATGTTTGTACATATTGTCTTTTGGGTTGACCCTCAACTCTTTAGATTGTTAGTGTATGGTGAATTTACCTTGTATATAATCCAGTAGGACTTGTTAAATTTTCTTTCTTGAATCGGTTGAGTTTTCTTGTACATATATTGTGCTAATCCGATATGATCTCCACTAAGAATGTTGGATTCTAGCCTTGACAAATGAAGCTCTAACCTTGCTCTCGCCGACATCCGGTAATCTCTTCCCTTTTCTCTTATCAGCATAGTTCTCATGGTATGTGACTGTTTAAATTTTTTCTATCTGTCGACACATTGAGGACAATGTTTGATTTAGGTTTGGGGGTGCATTTGCATATAGAGTTTTTAGTCTTTTTAATCTTTTATTTTCAAAAAAAAAAAAAAAAAACTCTTTTTGTAAAAACATCCAACTTTTAGAGATTTTAGAGTCACTAGCATGCTTCTAGCTATGTTTACATAGAGAATCTAACCGAAATAACAGAAGTTAGAAGTACTAGGAGAACACAATCGGGTTTCTTAGTTGATTAGAGCGTTAAAGTTGGATTTAACCATGCCGGAGGGCGAATTAGGTGCCGTTTAGATATTCGGTAGTAGAATTGTGATCACCCATAGTGGAGACTACCCATTTTACATCAAGTGAGGCACCAACCTTCAAATTTTTGCAACTTTCTAGAAAAGCTATTAGAGTGTGTGTCACCGTACATCAATTCCGGGTAGGAATGGTGAGCTACCCAACTTCGCACCAATTTCAGCACTACTTTTGATCTCTTGAGTGCTAGTTTTTGTCAATCATGAGGGTGACGTTTAAAGAAGAAAACTCCTTCTAAATATCGATTTACGAGTTAGCATCACTCTCTCTCTCAATCAACAGACCCATAGAAACACATCATCGTCAAAGAAACGGAGCATCATCAGAATATTGGAAGAAAAGTTGAGATAGTCCAAGGTTTACAAGCAACAAAGAAAAGAAAAGAAAATAGGATGAGAATTAATGAAGTTTGTGAAAAATTGAGTTTTATTGTTTTATTATTTATGTTAATAAAAAAAAAAAAAAAAAAAAAAAAAAAAAAGTGTCAAGTTTTTGTAAAGTTCAGAAGTTCGTCATCTACAGTTGAAGACCGAAGATTGAAGACGTTTCTATGGTCTTATGAGAGAGTGATATTAATTGCCGATCGGGTTAAAAGGTAAGTGAGTACTCCCACCCCTTGCTAATGGTTGATTTCCTTTCTTAGAGATCATCAGAAAAAGATTCTTTTTTGTCCACACTTCGTGGAGTCTCCAAATTATTTCGGAAGGTTATCCTTCTTACCTACAACGTGTGCGGGATTTCTCTCTTTATTCCCGCTGCACACATGAGAGACTAAAAAAGCGATCTTTTTGAGTGCAATTATCATAAAACCCAAATGGTGAGGCAGAAGTCGAGGCTTATGATCACAATCGAATCCGAATTCTTTCATATGGTATGGTTACTTCTCGCTCAAAGCACTTAAGGATGAGAATGCGTTCTTTGGTAGTTCTAACTTCATGTTACTAGCATGCGAAACTCTATGTCCTCATAGCTCCTTGGATGCTTGAGACTCTTTTTACACTGCGAAGTTGGAGAAGGTTTTGTGGGTACACCTCTTGTAAACCCTCACGAGACTACAACTCGTCCACTAGGGACACCTAGGGGTTTAAAGGCTTAGTGCATACGCTAAATGCATTCGAGAGACTGCGCGGCGGGGGTATAGTTAGGATTTCTTCATTTCGTTTCACTTGAGGACAAGTAAAATTCAGGTTTGGGGGTATTTGATGAGTGGTAAATAGTGCATATTTATACACCTTTTTATTGGCATTTTACTCATCTTTTGCGCTTAGAAATCGATATTATCCCAGTTCGTGTTTTCTTTGTTTTCAAGAATAAATATTTGTATTAATTAATTTTGTGTTTTTAGGTAGTAAATAAAGCTCGGAGAGGCGAGGAGCCAAAAGAGCGAAGAATTGGAGGCAAGCGTCCATGGATCGAAAGCCGGCTGGGGCATCGATTCTTGCACTCAACACCAAAGCAACCCAATACTTCCTCGACGTTCGGATCCTCCCCACTAAATCCAACGGTGTTCGCCTTACTCACATCGTTTCTCGCCGCACTCGCTCGGCAGCAAAATCATCTACTCTACATCCTACGGCTGCCTCATCTCTCACATCGATCGCACCGAGATCCAACGTCGCTACACTGGTGCATCATCCTCGCTACTCCCGCCTCACACCGCAACTACCTATATCAGCCCCATTTTCATCGACCCATTCTCTTTCTTCTCTTTCTTCTCTTCTTCTCTCCCGACAGAGCATAGCTCTGCTCTCCCATACCTTCTTCCCCCGACCAAGCTCGAGCGAGCCATACCGCAGCCTCACCACCACCATCTCCCGACACAACCGCCGCACCACCTCCTACCTCGCTCTACCTCTCTAGAGCTAGTTTTCTCTCTCTTAGCTTCTCTCAACCCTAGAAGCTAACTTAGAGAAAACTAGAGCTAGGGTTCACCAACAAGCGACGCATGGTCGATTCGGAGATGATGACAGAGGAGAGCACGATTCGGAGTATGGGTGAGAGTGTTTTGAGTATTTTGCATTTAATTTCTCGTTTTTAAAGTAAATTAGGGTTTGGTTCTCTCATGTTTAAATAGGATTGATTTGTGTTTGAAAAAACTTTATGCCTGGAGTAGCCAGAGCAGTAATTTGTGTTTAATTTGTTATTTATGTTCTAAATTATTTGCTAGGGTTTCATTGAAACCCTAATTCACTGATATGATTTCAATATTGCTTGAATGTTCTTGAGTGCTTAATGTATCAGATATGCTCAATTCTAACACCTCATTACTCTGCTCTCACAATGCATGCCTTGTATTCATTGTAGTTAGGCTAACATTGTAGTGAGAGTGTTTCACTCATACTTTAATTATTAGTGCTAACCCTTGACTAGTTGTGCTTAGTTAGACAACTAGTACTCCGAATTAGCACCTTAATGATAAATTGAGCTATCCCCGGTGAAACTCCTTAGGTGATAGAGCTAGTGATAAGATTGACACATTATCCCTAATCATCACAGGAATAAGAAACTCAACTGAGTTGAACACATATTAGGAATTAGTGGTGGAAATTGATAACCCTAGCACCCTTTTATTTGCACTGTTTGTATTTCATTTATTTCATTATCAGAACTTAATCTCAGTCGCTTCGACACCAACCATATTTTTGTTACCATCACCTGAAATCAGTAAGTAGAAAGCCATAAGATCAATCAGAGCACCACAAGTCTCTGTGGTTCGACCCGTACTTGCCACGTCTCCGATAGACGCCGTGCACTTGCGGTATAATTCGTAGGCTAAAATAACCCCATTCCAAGGCCTACAAGCTAGTCACACCAAACGCGCCAAATCATGCCAACCATGCTAGCCGCACCTCCGTGCCAACGGCAAATCATGCCAGCCACACCTAGCCCAAGCTAGCCGCGCCAAGCCAAACGTACTCTGCCTTGGCCCTAGCATATGATAGTTACACCAAACGCGCCAAAGCATGCCCAAAGCAATGGCCAAACATGCTATGCCAAACGCTCTCGTTTGGCCCGCAGTCACACCAAACGCGCCAAAGCATGCCAACCTCTGCCAATGGCAATCATGCCAATGGCAAAATCATGCAAATCACCACACCTAGCCCAAGCTATCCGCGCCATGCCAAACGCACTCTGCCTTGGCCCTAGCTATGCTAGTCACACCATACAAAGCATGCCAACCATGCTAGCACCTCATGCCAACAAATCATGCCACACCTAGCCCAAGCACCTCGCCTTGCCCAATGGCAAATCATGCCATGCTAGCCGCACACCATGCCCAACCTAGCCCAAGCTATCCGCGCCATGCCAAACGCACTCGCCTTGGCCCTAGCTATGCTAGTCACACCAAACGCACCAAAGCATGCCAACCATGCTAGCCGCACCTCCGTGCCAATGGCAAATCATGCCAGCGACACCTAGCCCAAGCTAGCCGCGCCATGCCAAACGTACTCTGCTTTGGCCCTAGGTATGCTAGTCACACCAAACGCGCCAAAGCATGCCAACCATGCTAGACGCACCTCTGTGCCAATGGCAAATCATGCCAGCCACACCTAGCCCAAGCTAGCCGCGCCATGCCAAACACACTCTGCCTTGGCCCTAGCTACGCTAGTCACGCTATGCCAAGCCAAGCACCCTTACCTTGGCCCTAGCTACGCTAGTCACACCACGCCAAGCCAAGCACCCTTACCTTGGCCCTAGCCACGCCATGCCAAAATGGCGCCCGCGCCTAGGCTTGCAAACCGTGTAACCTAGCCCAAATTGGCCACGCATGCCATTGGCACATGCCAACACGCATCGCTGGTAGCTTTTCTTACCAAGTCGTGACCCAAATTGGCCACGCATGCCATTGGCACATGCCAACACGCATCGCTGGTAGATTTTCTTACCAAGATGTGGCCCTAATGGCCGTGCGTGCCATTGACACATGCCAACACGCATCGCTGGTAGCTTTTCTTACCAGGCCGTGACCCTAATGGCCACGCATGCCATTGGCACATGCCGACACGCATCACTGGTAGCTTTCCTTACCAGGCCGTGACCCTAATGGCCACGCATGCCATTGGCACATGCCAACACGCATCGCTAGTAGCTTTCCTTACCAGGTCGTGACCCTAATGGCCACGCATGCCATTGGCACATGCCAACACGCATCGCTGGTAGCTTTCCTTACCAGGCCGTGACCCTAATGGCGATGCATGCCATTGGCATGTGCCAATGGCATGCATCGCTGGTAGCTTTTCTTACTGTGTCGTGACCCTAATAGCCACGCATGCCATTGGCACATGCCAACACGCATCGGCCGTAGTTTTTCTTACCAGTGCCGTGGCCCTAATGGCCGAGCATGCCATTGGCACATGCCAACACGCTCACGGGTAGCTTTCATTACCTAGCCGTGGCCCTAATGGCCGTGCGTGCCATTGACACATGCTAAACACGCACGCCGGTATCCTAACTTGCAAGCCGTGCAACTTAGGCCAACTTGGCCGCACGTGCCATTGGAACATGCCAAAACCCTGTTGGTAGCCTAACTCGCAAATCGTGCAACCTACCACCAAGGCATTCCGCACATGCCATTGGCACATGCCACACACGCAACTAGCAGCTCTGGCTTTGCCACTTACACTCAACGTGCAACCTACCACCAAGGCATTCCGCACATGCCATTGGCATATGCCACACACGCCACTAGCAGCTCTGGCATTTATACTTGCACTCAAGGTGCAACCCGCAACAATGCCATTGGC